>JANCYU010000029.1:0-271507 GCA_026122205.1 Galdieria yellowstonensis | reverse complement strand
AAACCCTAATAAACCCTAATAAACCCTAATAAACCCTAATAAACCCTAATAAACCCTAATAAACCCTAATAAACCCTAATAAACCCTAATAAACCCTAATAAACCCTAATAAACCCTAATAAACCCTAATAAACCCTAAATAAACCCTAATAAACCCTAATAAACCCTAATAAACCCTAATAAACCCTAAATAAACCCTAATAAACCCTAAATAACCCCTAAATAAACCCTAATAAACCCTAATAAACCCTAATAAACCCTAAATAACCCTAAATAACCCTAATAAACCCTAAATAAACCCTAAATAAACCCTAACAAACCCTAAGAAAACCTAACAAACCCTAAGAAAACCTATCAAATCCTAAGAAAACCTAAGAAAACCTATCAAATCCTAAGAAAACCTAAGAAAACCTAAGAAAACCTAACAACCTTGTAAACCTGCGGGCCTCTTACCCACCTTCCAAACGCATTCATCTGATGACGTCGTAAGAATCATTATTACTGTAGTAAGTGTGCCTGTTTCAACTTTGTCGCACGTGCTTACTGCTCTTTGTTTTTAAGCCAGCTTCATTTTTCCAATTTAATTAAACTCGATGGTACCATAGTTGCACTATGCATTAGTGGATTAGTGGTACCTCGCAAACTCTTATGTGATGCTCTTTCTTAAAGAATTGCCGTTATTTTTTTTTTTTTTTGCTTGCTTTCATTGCAATACAATAACTGTAGTGGCACGTATCTTTTTGACCTTCTTATTACAAGGCGATTACTTTGAGACGACGAAGCTAGTTTAGCGTGGTATGTATCTTGACTGTTGTAAAGATTTTGTACCCAACGCCGTCCTAGGTTAGTAAAAGCTGCTGCAGTGTCATCTCGCTTGGATAGCCATTGATGCTTGCCTTCATCGTACAGTTACTATCGTCTAAACTTTACGAAATTGGCTAGGTGAATGGTACCTCTTCGTCAATGTGTTTTTACCATTTGCGGCGATAGCAGCTTTTTTCTGTTGTGTTTTATTAACTATATGGTGTAAGCGTTTAGATAGCACTTTTACCTTAATTCTAATTATGCCACTAGAGTTGCAATGTCAAAGTAGCATTGGTTGTTTCGTAAGTAGCACCAGGAGCTAGTTGAGCCTAAACAATTCAAACCCATTGCTGCAAATCGTTGGGACGACTGCCGTTACTATTGCTTTTTTGTCAGGTGAATATGTTCCAAAGCCTATATTGGCATTTAGGGGTTATGCCTCTTTATTTCGAGTCGACCACTCTGATCGTGCAATAATCGTGATATAATTAAAAAAGTGCATTGGTAATATTTAGCGTTCCATGCTTTACTTCCTTGTAATGCTATAATGGTTACTGTATCGTAAGTTGATTTATTGCCAACAACGTCCAATGAGAAGGTACTGCTGATAGTTTTTGCATGATTGAAATAGTACAGTTCAATGTAGCTTTTTTGTCGTGCTTTTGAGATATTTGCATTCAAGCTACACCAATTGTTATGTTTCTATAATATGTGAAGGGTTCCATTTCTATAATTTAATTTGAATATAATTTTTACTGGAGCACAAGCATATCAAATGAAAAAAGTGACATTGGTTGAACAAATGGCTTACACGAAGAAGCAGTGGGGTCTCTAAACAGTTGTCATCAATTGTTAGTGCTGGTTGAGAGGTTTCCATTATGGAGGGTTATTTTGGTCATTACGATGCATTACAATGCCTCTAGTGTCAGTGAAAGCGTAATTCTCCTTATTACAATTCCAGTACTCTGGAAAGCAATGAAGTAACCACGCACTGATTATAATAAATCTTGGTTGCCCAACAGTGGTGGATAAATGTAACTTATTGAGTCAGCAGTTGCCCAACAATCTTCAATTTGATTTTACCACTCTGGGTTCATTCATGATTGAGCTGCTGCAGTGCCTTGTATCTTTTGAGTGATGGTTTTCTGCTGATAGGATCGCCATGGTCGTTTGTTTCTGTAATTTTATTGTAGTACAATACCTCTAATGCCATGTACTCATTAGGCTTCGAAATTGCAAGTTGAAGACTATGTAACAATAAAACATCCTTGGCATACGGTAAAAGGTACTTTGACTACTGTTAAGCTTTTGTGTGGAACATCATCAAAAACCGATAAAAGCTGTTGCAGTGTTAGCTCGTTTGGATACCCACTGATGCTCGTCTCGCTTGCACAATTATTTGTCTATACTTTACTGCATTGACTCAGTGCATGGTACTTCTACCCTAATGCGTTTTAACAATTTGCGGCTACGCCATCTACCTTCCGTTGTGTTTTATAAACTATGTAAGGCAAGTGTTCTATGTGTTATTCTTAATTTTAAATGTGTGATTAGAGTTGCAATTGTCAAATTGTCATTGGTTGTTTCTGTGTTGCAAGAGGTGTTACCTGTTTCTAGACTGTTCAAATCCATTGTTGCGAAGCGCTGAGATTGTCAATACTATTTTTTTGTCATTTAATTCTTTATCAAACCTATTGCGTCATGTAATTGTCATGACTCTTCATTTTGAACGGACTACAACGGAATGCCGTGCAATAACCGTGATGTAATTCAAAAAGGCCCTTGGCAATACTTAGTATCTTGTGTCCAATTTTGTCGTAACGCTATAACGGTCATGACAGTGTAAGTCGGTTTGTTGACAACATTGTCCAATGAGAAGATACTGCTGTTCGTTTATGCACAATTGAACTCGTATAGTTCAATATACTATTTTTTTAATGCTATTTAACAATTTGCGTTTAAGCCACATTCTTCTTTATGTTTGTATACAATGTACAGGGTTCTGTTTCAATAATTTAATCTGATTGTAATTCCAACTATATCACAATCGTACCAAAAGAAAAAAAATCATTGGTTGAGAATCTTCTTGCCCGAGGAAACAGAGTGGTTTCTAAACAGACGTAATATATTGTTAGAACTGGCAGACAGGTTTCCATTATGAGGCGTTTTTTGGTCAATTTGATGTATTACAATGCCTTTCGTGTCATTGAAAATTTGACTTTCCTTATTACAAATCCAGGGATTCTGAATAGCAGTGACGTAGCCACGAATTGACTATAGTAATTCTTCTGTGCTCAATACTCGTGGATATATGCAAATTATTGCAGTCAAAGCCTGTTCGATTGCCAGTGATTCTCAATTTTATGGTACAACTCTTGGTTCATTCATTATTGGGTTGGTGCAATGCCTTGAATGCCTTTTGAGTAATGGTTTTCTGCCGACATGATCGCCATTTTTATGTTTTCTCTGTAATTCTGTTGTAGTACAATACCTGTGGTGTCATGTGATCGTAAATCTCTTTACTACATGTCGAAGACTCTAAAATAATGTAACTACCTTGATCTAGACTAAGATGTTCTTTGACCATCGTAAATCTTCTTTGCCTTGCACTATCGTAAATTGATACGAACTGTTGCTGTGTTGAACCGTTTTGATACCCATGGAGGCTCGATTAGATCGAACTATTATTTATCGGTCTTGGTTGGATTGACGCAGTGCAATGTAACTTTTTCTTAATGCCTCTAAACAGTTTACGTTCAAACTATCTCGCCCTTTTTTTGTATTATAGACTATAGAAAATGAGGTTTCATAATTAATGCTTACCTTGATTCGGAATGTGTGACATGCGGAGCGTCGCTTCAAAATTTATTGGTTGAATTGTAACATACACGAGGGATCAGTTGTATCTACACAGTTCTGATCCATCGTTGTAAACAGCGGAGAGGATTGCAATTAAATTTTTGATGGTAACAATGTTGGTTAATGCACAATCGAACTAGTGCAGCACCTTGTACTCCTCATGTGATGCTTTTTGGCCAGTAGATTGTCATTTATCATGCCTTTTTGTAGTTTTATTGCAAGTAAAAGTCATGTGTAATGGCATGTTTTTATTAAGCCTCTTTGTTTCATATCGACGAATTTGAAATATTGAACCAACCTTGATGTAACTTAAATTATGTTTTGACCATTGTAAAATTTTTGTGTCTAACATAGTCGTGGATCGCTACAACCTACTGCAGTTTTGGCCCGCTTGGATGCCCTTCGATTCTGGATTCGATCGTACAGTTTGCCTGCTATGCTTTATTGGATTGACTCAGTGCTTGGTGACTATTTCTTAATGTCTCTGTACAATTTGTGGCTACAGTATTTTTCTTCTGTTGTCTTTTATAAACTATAATGGTATGCCTTTTTAATTTGTTATTAAGCTAATTATAAATGTGTGACTAGAGGATCATTTGTCAAAGAAGCATTGGTTATTTCGCAACTTGCACGAGGAATCAGTTGTTTCTAAGCAGTTCAAACCATTGTTGCAAATCACTGAAATGGTTGGCATTGTTGCTGGCTTTGGTCTTATGAATGTGTTACAAAACCTGTAGTGTCATGTTATCATCATGCCTCTTAATCACGAATCGACAATTCATAAATCCCATGCAACAGTAGTGATACAACGAAAAAAGTACCTCGACAATGCTTTGTACTCCGTAGCCAATTTTGTCGTAACGCTAGAATGGTTAATTCAGTCAAAGTTAGTTTGTTGCCAACGACGTCCAATGAAAAGATACTGCTGTTAATTTATGCATAATTGAACAAGTACAGTTCCATGTGCCTTTTCTGTACTGCTTTTTAACAGTTTGCATTTATATCCTTCTTTATGTTTTATGCTTTGCGCCGTGATTCGCTTCGATAATTTAATTTTATCATAATAGCAAAGAACCAAAATCATTGTTCAATCCATGCTTGCTTGAGGAACCAGTGCTTTCTAGACAGTACGAAACATTGTCAGGAACAGCTGAGGATTTCTAATATGGAGGATTTTTTTGTCATTTCGATGCATTACAATGCCTCTAATGTCTCAGAAATCTTAAGGTTCCTTGTTACACGTACACAATTCTGAAAAACAGTGAAGTAACCGCGATTTGACAACCGTAAACATTCTTTTCACAACAAGTTCATGGATAGATGCAACTTATGGCAGCGCAAGCTAGTTTAGCTATCTAACAATTCTCAATTTAAATTGTATCACTGTTATTCTAAGCCTGATTGAACTGTTTCAGTGTCTTCTACCCTTGTTTCGTAATGCCTTTGCTGAAAGCATTGCCTTTTTAAGATCTTTTTTTAATTTCAGTACAGTACAATTCCTGTAATGGCATGTAATCAGTGAGCCTCGTTATTACAACTCGAAGACTTCGAAAAAGTAGGGAAGCCTTGGTATAATGTAGAAAGCAGTCTGGTGGTAGTCAGTCTTCTGTGCCCAACACGATTGTGGGCAGATTTAATTTATTGCAGGATGAGTTAGTTGCGTTGCCCAACATTGACAAATTCGACGGCATCACTGTTGGTTAACGTATAATTCAATTGCTGCATTGCGTAGTATCTGTTTGTTGACGTTTTTAACTATTTTCAGCGACATGATATTCCTTTATATGTATTTATAGGTTGGACGGTGTCTCTTTTTCATATTTTTCGTCTTACCTTGTTTCTATTTGCGCGACATTTTGAGCATTGGAAAAGAAAGCAATTCTTGAATCGTGACTTGCACGAAGAAGCAGTTATTTCTAAACGGTTTTAATCTAACGTTGTAAATCGCTGAAAGGATTGCAATTACGAATGATTTTTGTCAATTCAACTCATTACGATTTCTCTAGAGCCACGGAATCGTTAGGCCTCTTTATTGCGAATTGCAGTTCCTGTTGTTTTCTTTTTTTTTGTGGTTTATGCAATGGATAGAGTTTTGTTTTTACCTTTTTCCTATGTTAACTTTAAATGTTTGACAAGTGGAGCTCTGGACAAGAAAAAGCATTAGAGGAGTGATGAATTGCACGCGGAAGCAGTTCTTTCTTGTCGTTTGTAATCCATTGTAATACATAGCTCGGTAAATTTCCATTACCAGGGGTTTTTGTCATTTTCATGCATATTACAATTCCTCGTTATCATTGACAACAACTCTCTGTTGCGAATCGACTACTCTGAAATGGAGTGAAGCAGCCTTGATATAATATAAAATTGCTCTGACAACAGTAAGTATTCTGAGCCCAGTGACGTTGTGGATCGATATAAGTGGTTGTAGTTTCAGCACGTTTGGTTGCCCAATGATGCCAAGTTCGATTGTATAATTTTTGTCTATGGAGGGTTGGCTTGACAAAGTGCGCTGCGTTTTTATCTTAAGTATTTTATCAACCTGCATTTACGAAATCGCCGTTTTATGGCTTTTACACGTTGGGAATGGTTCCTTCTTGTTTTTGGCATTTGCCTAATTCTTAATGTGCGACAGTCGAATTAGTGGCCAAGCCATCAATTGAATCGGGACTAGCAAAAGAAAATTTTACTTTCTTCTTGGAAATCGCTGAAAGGATTTCTATTATTCAGATTTCACTCGTCATTTCAATGCTTTACAATCCTTTTTGTGCTGTGTTATCTGTAATTGTTATCTTTTACGAATCCGCAAGTTTCAACTTTCCTAACCTACCTGACCTTTATTTCAACTAGGACGCTTTCGATTTGTGACAATACGTTGATAAAAGTTGAGAACGAAAATAGAGAGTCTTCCATTTGGACCTATCGTTGCAAATGCCGAAATCGTTCCCAAATACAAAGGGATGCAGGATGTCAATGTCACAAAGACACTGCTTGTCTTATAGTAAATATAGTCCGTGGCAACTCTTCTTGCTGGTAAGCTCTCTTTTAATGGCGGACGAGCAAGTCGTCAGAACGACCCTTTTCCCTTTACTATAGTCCTCTATTTACACAGATGAGCTTTTATAGTTTGGCCAAGGGTACACAGTAAAGAGCGCGCTTGTGAAATACCTACTATCGAGTGTTGTTAATTCCTCTTCCCATTAGTCAGACCTTGAAGGTTAGAACTTAGCCAAACATGTATATTCTTTCGTATGATTGAATGTATCGTTATATGACAGTAAAGGAAAACTCGCGATTTTAGTCCTAGTTTGCCAGTTTCTTACATGAAGACGCCGGAAAATAATACCTCTGGATATCGGCCCCGAAATTGGTGACTCTGTCATCGGTTAAAGTCTAAATGATGGAGCTTCATCTTATCCACCTCTTTTTGCTTCTCCTTAAATTTCTTAGTGTGCTTTTACCAATCTGTGTACAATTTTAGATGCTTTAATTCACTTTGGGAACTAGTTGTATTCTGGTGTGAATATATGTCCTCCTACAATGCTGATATATCTACTGTGCGGCTTGCAGGCACTCTCCTAGGCGTGATACTTATGCAGTAGTGTTGAATGACTCTGTAGTTTCCTATCTAAAACTTGCCAAGGAATGTTTTTTACATACTTGTATTTGTGTAGTTTACGTTTAAGTTTTTTTAACAGGCCATAGTGCCCTTAGTCCCATTGAGATTGCAATCAACTGTTCTTGTTGGCAATTGATTGGTTTCTTGGGTGCAGCTGCGATTCGGCTGAGCATGATAACGGACCCTTTTATTGTAAAATGAGCTACTGATTCAGAACAAGACGCTGTCGTTTGCCATTTTCCAAGTGAGAGTTGCATTTACTTGCCATGTTTTATTGTTTGATATAGCGAAATCCAAGTTGTATCTTCAGCCGGCGCCACAATAGTGAAAATGGTAGAACCGCTACTACCAGTTCCCTTTTTCGCTATTCAAGTGGCTTTGCCATACCCTTTAGGGCGTCGGCTCGTGGTGGTAACGTCGCTAGAGTCGGAGCTAAGGCGACGTAGGTTTTCGGTGATCGACATACGAACGCCCATCACTCCCTCTGAAAACCGACCTGCCAGAATAAATCCTTATAACCCAGTCCAGTACCAGCACTGCGAAGATCCACTGTCGAACCCTTGTGCGACCAAAGGTAGAATGACTACAAACCCAATAAGAAAACTCACTATTCGTCCACTATAAATGAATGGCTTCATCCAAGGCTTTCTTTTCCTGCATTTCTACTGTTGTACTCGAATCTTCCTCCAACGAATTCGTCGCTACAAGCCCTCCACCGAGAAGGCTATAGCTAAAGTCATGAATAACTGGGAATTGGAATAGAGGTTTCGTCATGGACCCGAAGATACCCAGCCTCCCCGGGTCCAATCGAGTACATTCATAAAGTAAATGACTTCACGTTTCAGGTGCATTGGCAAAATAACAGGGACAACGAGTCTTCAATTGTTCATCCAATACGCCCACTCTGGCGAGCCTCGAACAAGAACTCCAAAAACCAACAAGAACACGCATCAGCCATTGAAGGCTTTTGCTATATTCACGATAGTTGAGGAAGCTATCACGCACCAATGAACTACAGCTTTGCAATGAGTATTGACGATACTCACGCCAAGTATGTGGTTGAGTCATCTTGCCAGTAGTCAACCATTTGCGGATAACCTCTTAGACAGTCTCAGAATCACGATTAAAAAGTTGTATCGAATTTACGGCTGAACTTCCCAACCTTCTCATCAACCATGCTTTGGTATTTTTCACCCATGTGCCTCTTGGAAACATAGGCATGCAACGACATAAGACACTGATCCATGTATGCATACTAGGTCCTTTGACCCATTAACGTGCCCGTCGTACTTTTATAAGTGATTTCATACTAGGTGTACCCAATTCAGAATACAAAGCAGGAATACTTACTCCTGTGTGTTTCGTATGCACTCCTACCACCATTCGCAAAATTCGACTCAACACTAAACTCAAACGTTTGGTATGTAGTTGATGCATACCCACTACTCAGAACCCAAATTAAACAGGTTAACAAACAACTCTTGACGACACGTAGGCGGAGATCCATCGGAATTTCACTACTGCGTAAAAATGGAGTTGTCATCTGCACTCGTAAGTTTGGATTTGACGTTGCATTTGACGTTGCATAATAAATCATTTTGATAGACTAGTATTCAAAGCAATACGCAAATGCAGGGTATTTTTGGACTGCAGATATGTCTTTGCCTTGCAATTACCATTGCCTCCTACTTATCTTATCTATACACCCATGGAAGACGGTAACACCGCATTTGGATACATCAATTTCCATCTCAAGTTGGGTCAAATATTCAGTTACCTTGCGCATGGAGGCTTCTGGACAATCCAGCTAGTCGCTTAAAATACCACATAATCGGCAAACATCAATCCAGGTAATCGATTCTCTGTACCAGTTCCGTTGATGATTGACGAACAGATCGAACGAGACAGGAGATAAAGGATCATCCGGTCTTGCTCGTCCACAAAAAGGAAAGGCAGGGGAACGTGTTTCAGATATCCGTGAAGATATCTGTGTCCACGAACTACGATGACGCCCACGATAAAATTGCGAACATGCAACTTCAATACCTAAACTCTCCAGTTTACGAAACAATGCTTCAGCAGGAATTCGATCAAAAGCCTTCCGTAAATCAATGAAACATGCATAAGTAGAGAGGAATTCCTTGCTCCATTGTAGGTGGATTCACTCCACCGAAGCGAAGACGTGTGCAGCACAATCCTCACAAGTACCGAAGCCAGCTCGCTCTCGCACTAAAATATTATGAGCTTCGACCGCTTTGCAGATACGATTGGTAATAATTGCACTCAACAGTTTCAAAAAGGTACAATGAGACTGATGTCTGGATAATTGTTCATGAAACTCAAGTCTCCTTTTTTCCGTTGCTCAGATTAGAAGAGATGTGTTCAATGAGTTTGGAATCTTTCCGCTTTGAAAGGTCCAACTGAGCAAGCCGAGCAGCGCTCAGCTCATCGGATGATCCATCAAAGATGAACTGCGGCATTCTTCTTCTTCTGGAGATGATGAGATGGATGAAGTGATGAAGTGGATGAGGTAAGAAGAATCCCCTTCCAAAATTCCATAGCAGTTTGATCTTTACAAGCAACTTTACCACAGGCAGTAATCCGAAAGGAGCACAACTCGCGAAGAAGATTATAGCGTCATCGATAATCGAGTTTGTAACGTGTGCTGCGCTGAAAACAAGAGTAGTCAGGAAACTTCCAAATTTACTTTCCTAATACTGAAACTCTTTTAGCTTAATAAGCTGCAACTTTTCCATATCTTTTCGTCAACAAAGTCTAACTTTTTACATTAACAATTCCAAGTACACTCATAAATACTTAATCGTACTGTTCGGCACTTGTAAATCTTGTCGAGTACACCAAGTTTGCAGCCTCTTCAAGCAAAAAACAGGTGTTACACGAAAAAAGTACAAGGACGTGACTACTTTTTCAAGTGTTTTCTCTACATGTCCACTAGTCCTTTACTTTTCAACCATTGAACTCGTCTTTTAAACTAGGGGTCTGTATAAATATATGTATATGTATGTGTACGCGAACAAGTTACAAGTTGGCAGTTTAGGCTGCGGAGAATGGTGCAAAGGTAACACCATGGTTGTCAATAGAGCCATTCACTCACCAAAAATATAAGACTCTTTCCAAGACATAACAGGACATACATAATATCTAGCTTTAAAACGGCAAAAGACACAGGAGAAACCCCAAAAACCAAACGAGGTCCAACCACAAACCGCTCCTCAAAATCCGTTGGAATGAGGTGATCGTTGCAGTTGGTATGAGGTGATCGTTGCAGTTGGTATGAGGTGATCGTTGCAGTTGGTGCGAAGCACTCTTGTTGAGTATTGCCCATGCTAGTAGCATAAACGAAAAGAAGTCCAAACTCTTTGGAACGCACTGCTTTTTACATAGACCAGCAACGCAGAGGGAACCTATATTGTCAAGCTGCCCTTTTTTTATCGGTATAGAGTGACAGAGATCGCGTTATCAAGACGGTATGTCTACGCATTCATCGCCCGAAAAGGAAGGAGTAGACAAAAAACCGACTGTGATTCGATAAAGGGTAAACAACCTTGGCACTTGTAAAGTAGCGACGGCTGGTTGGTCGTTTACATAACCAGCTGAACAGGTCCCTGTCTCTCGCGAGGTGCGCTCCCCTAGAACAAGGTTACCTAGCCAATTTGGAATAGTCCAAGCTTTATGTCGATTAGTAATTCAAGTGTATTTTGAAAAGAAAAGAAAAGAAAACCTAGTGCAAGCAAAAATTGGCTACCACTTTCTCGCTTTTTCGTTCTTGGGTCACTACTGCTGAATAATGTTGCTCAAGGAACTTAGAGTGAAACCGAACCAAAAAAAGGCGAGATTTTGTTATAACAGAGCGATAAGAAAGTTGAAGTGAACAGACGTCTTTTGTTCTTTTCACTGCCCAACAAGTGCAAAAGAGATCCGCTCATGCCATAGGACAAAACAACTAGTCACTAAGTACAACGTGCGTCGGCGCAGGGCATTCTAGCAGCACTATACTATTCATAAGCTAGTACAAGACTATGCCATATCAACCTCGTTCGCACAATAGTAGAATTTTTCTGCAAATAAGCCTTGGTGGCTGAGGGAGGCAACAAAGTACGGTGCCCAAAAGTTTCCACATAGTTGTCTGCTGAGGAAGCACAGCAGACAAACGTTGAAATTGAAATAGTCGGTTCCAAGAAACTCGTCTTGACTTACGGCAGAAAATTGGAAAAGGTTTTGACTCTGCCATCAATGCGAGGACGCAGAGGTATTCGTAGCGAAGTTGAGTAGCTGAACGACAGTCACCTAATTGTCCTATCAGAACGTCAAATGCTTTCCTAGTCAAGCTGAAAACTATCAACTACTTGTTCAGACTACAAGTGAGGATAACCTGAGCAATCCTCATATGAAATACAACACCACGTATCTCAACTAAGAAACAGTGTGAAATATATCCAACAACGTCACTTTTTATTATTGAGACAAACTTGAAAACTGCTGCGTCCACATTCGATCCTCGCAATTGGAATAGAAATTCGAAAAGCCCGTTGGAAGACTGGCCAGTGGAGATATTCTGTTGAAGAAACCCTTTCAAACGCGCATAACATATTGTTTCTTTGTTCTGTCTTCAAGTTTATGTACGCAAACTATGACAACCAAGGAAATTGTATACCTTGAAAAGAGAAGCAAAGATCTTTGGATTTTTTCTGGAGAGTCCTAAACGGGACTCTGTGAAAACTGCCACTGTTCAGCAGAGGCTTGTGAACAAACAACTCTGGCCGTCTACAGAAATTTTGGACTGTACAGTTTGCAGTTATTCGACAAGCAACAGACTACGAGTTTGTCGTTCTTGTGGCACGAAAAAGCTCCACGTTATAATCACGTATTCATCGTGAGCACAGAAAGTAACGCCGTTGAGAATGTCTTATTTTTGGGCTACAGTAGAAGCCGGCTTCGGACCGAGCTTCGAAGAGAAAGACTGTGATTACAATCAAAAGAACAAAAGGTTCACTTTTCAAGCTCAAATGCTTACTTTTACCGACCAGTCGCGCAAGTTTTATGTTTGTTACCGAAGCGGCGAAAGTTCTTGTTCTCTGTCTACTGTTTGCTTTGGTGTGACCAACATGTAGCGGCACTGATACACAGCACTAGTTCCCATTCAACCTCATCAAACAGTCTGGATGATTCGCCATCTTCTCAGAATGTTTTGAAGCATCTTTCCTTTGGAATTACCATCGTGTCTTGCAAGAGACCCATAATTTGCTCCCACTCGAGTTTTGAGGAGAAACAACGTTCCAAGTCAAAGCAACTCACCGTCGATAGCAATGGTGCCACACAGGATGATATAGTTGTCTCATAAAGACTGGTGTTCTTGGAAAATTCGACCATTTGCTTCAAAATGTCTTTCCGTGACTTTTGGTCAGGTTGGCGTGAAGAAAAGATGGACACTATAGTTCAGAGATCACCTCCTTGGCTTTCCTTTGGAAGATCAACTATGGCCGAGTTTTGACTGGGACAAGGAAAGGACAATATAGACACTGAAAACGCAAAATACTCTAATAACAAAACAAAAGAAGAACACACCAGATATGGATCGCTTACGTTGAAACAGGTGATACTATCAATATTTGCTGAAAGTCGAAAAAAACCATTTTCTCTAAAAGGCTACTTAGGAACAAGTTGTGCCATAGGCTGTCCCAATCACAACAAATTGTCCAAAAGTTACGCTGCACTCTTCTCGCCAAATAGGTAGATTGAACCTGGACACAGCTAAATGCTGGTGTCCCTTTGCCTTTCTTCATTCTCTCTCAAGTTTATGGAACATCTGGTTTTATCCATTGCAGTTGGTTTCATTTCCATTTACCTGTAAAAAGAGTAGTTACAAGACACTTTATTGCTGCAAAAACTATCTCCAACTAGTATACTCTTGGAACTTTTTACATTAGGTAGCGTGTCAAGTTTGAGGTGTGAGCCTTTCAGTAAAAACAACTTTACACAATATTCATAGGTGTAAGAATACTTTGTAAATTTGACTACTCTATTGACCTCCTTATCCAACTAGTCTTAGTCCATCAAAACAAGCGTTGTAGTCATCTTTCCGATTTATACTTTTTGCAATTTGGTTGGTTGGCAACGTGGGCCCATCGATTGCCACGTCTTCTTGTTGTCTGCCATTTCATTTTTCTTTTCCTTGAAAGGCGGCGGACAATCCAATCTGGAAATAAATTCATCGTTGGTCGTTGCGAGTTGGTGGCTGTGATGGTGTGCAGTTGCTTGGGTTTGTCTTTTCACGTAACATATGCTTTTCAGAGCACCGTTGGTTGGAAGTTTGAAGCAAAGTTCAGTTGCCAACCAAGAAGTTCTTTCAGGGGTGGAAGGGTTCTGCGTGTTCGCCCTCTTTTCTTCCGAAGGAGCGCCCTTTACCAGCGCAAGCATATTCGATGTTGTGAGCTTGTTGTTTCAGTACAAAGCGACAAGAGTCCAGAAGATGAGGGTTTGGTTAGTTTTCACTGGACAGAGATTTTTGTTACCGACAGTAAGAAAATCGATGAGAAGTTCAGAAATGTGTTTCTGAACGATTTGCCCGATCTAAGGGCAGATTGTTCGAAAACTGAAATTTCTGCGTTACTTGGAAAAACAATTAAGGTCGGGAACGAAGAACTGTCTACGAGGGACGCATCACTGAATGTCGCCTCTTCACTTTTGTTACCCAAGAAATTCGGTGAAGACTTTCCTTTGGAGAGTTCTGGCGGTAAAATTTCTAGGGTGTTTTTGAGACAGGATTTGATAGACCTTTGGAATGGTCTAGTGGATGAGAGAAACATGCGCAAGTTAAATATATTATCTGCTGCTAGTGGGTTGGGCAAAAGTATATATCTTTATCTGATCGCGGTCTTTGCCCGACACTTTGGAATCCCAGTGCAGTATATTGGAAACACGAGCGATCTGCTCGGTCAAGAAGATGACAATCGTTCGGTTGTTCGCAACTACGTCGGAAACACGGAGTCGATGCTCCACAAAAGGTTCGACGACAAATTGGTTGCTCGTAAATATGCTGCTATGTTACTTTTTATGAATTCGGGAATCTTGGGCAGTTTAGGACCGTTTTACTCTGGGAGGCCTCGCTATGATTTCTTGCAACGTGACGCAATAAAATTTGTCGCATATTACGCTTTCGTGAAGGGTGACCTTGTACTGTGTGATGAACTTCGACGAAATTTTATGAATATGGCGCCAAGAAACCTCCTGATCATAGATGAACACAATGCTCTTTGGCAGGAACTTGGCAATGATCCTAATACGTGGTTGCCTTTCTTTAAGCTTTACGCTCGTCCAGTAGCACATTCTACCGTAAGTACATGCATTTCCTTCCATCCGATCATTAACTGGGGATAGTGGGAGTGTAAGTTTGTTATCGCAACTTCGCAACATCACGAGTTTGAAAGCAAGCTGCCTAGCGGGTATAGAAACTCTACGAGGTATATTGAACCGTTGAGTAAAGAAGAATTTAAAATATGGCAAGCACTGGACGATTATCCTGAAACATTTAGAGATAATGAAAGCACCATTGTGGACCTTACGGGTCGTGTTCCAAGAACGATAGCCGAACTGATCGAATTGAGTCGCAGTTTTCGTAATTTTAGTTTTGAAGCATTGGTCGCATGGTTTACTAAAAACGCTTTTGGAGATATGAAGAAGAGACACGAAGCATATCTCAACTCATTGACGGAAGAAAAAAAGAAAGCGTTTTATAACATGCTCTACGAGCTATTTCTTGGCAGGGAAACTCCAGCAATTGCATTGTTTGATAGTGCCTATCGAGATCGAGGTCTGTTGCTAGAAATGAATAATGGATCCTTACGCTTTTACAACAGCATAGCCCGCGACGTTCTTTTTGAATCTTTTTCAAACTATTATTTTACGAAAGAGCGTCTAGTCGAGGTATCCAACAAATTTAAAGAGGCCCGACGGAAGGGTTTTAGTAGCGGAGAATATTTCGAAGAACTGTTTTTGCATTTATGTCAACAGTTTCGTCCAGATATCGAGGTTTATTCACGGCGGAGCTATCGAACGATCCATCTAAAGTCCAACCTATGGCTAAGATTTGACGGGAAGGAGTTTATGCCGCCACGTCCCAAAATCGAATTTAGCTGTTGGATAAGATTCGGAACAAATTATCCTCGACTAGATTACGCCTACGTAGATGTGACTGACGACGGTAATTGGATGTTGTACCTCATTCAAGTTTCTGTTTCATCTTTTCCAGCTCATGACACAGACTCAGCACAGTTGGAACGGTTGTTTAAGAAAACTGGTGGAACTGTTCAACTTGCCTCGTTACTAAATTCGTTCTTTGCTGAGGTTTTAGAAGTCTCGCCAGTGTATGATGCCAGGGAGAAGATAGTGAACTTTGAGGTAACAGACTCTCAAGGCATATCTTGTCGAGACCGAATATCTATTTTGTATGTGACTCCATTGACAAGAGAGGACGCGAAAGCTGACAGCGCTCCTGAATTTGTAGAGTTTCTTACTTTTGACAACTTTCCTGGTCACATGAAGTCTTATATAGATGTAGGACTAAAAGTACGAAGCAGGCGCAGCTCACCACGCCGACGTTCGGTCAAACAGACAGAAGCTGAAGGGGCTTGAGAGTTGAATGTCGATGTATAGATGACCGCTAGCCGTCACAGCGGTCCTTATTCTTGTAAAAGAACGACTCACCTATTATATGCACTGGAATAAACAGTCTTGTAATTGTTTTCTCGACACGGGGCATTCAGCAATTATTGATCGGAAAGACTATAAAGTAGTGACTAAAGTGTCGTTTGTTGGACAAAGCAAGGCATTGAAAATGCACTATTTACTCAGGCATAACAAGGCCTATCAAGTGCATTTATTGACCTTGTAATTTTTCGCACCGAAAATCCACAATTTCTTGTTCTTTATCGTTGTGTATGAATGCAATCGGCACAAGGAACCTAACAAGTTGGCGCTTCCATCATAATGGAAATTGACAGTATTTCTACGTGCACAAGCCATAAGAATGGCACTTGGACACAAATGACAATAAAGATACAAATATTGAAATAAGTTTTCGCTTTTATTTTCGTACAGTAACCTTATAACATATCTAGCAACTCATCTTTGTAAATAGATTGAATACATGTACCCAGCATCTGCTTGAATACAGTTTCGATTTTCCGTAGCACTAAGCTTTAGAAAGCTTTTACTCGAATAAGTAGTGATCGACATTATCGATTCTTGTGACAAAACTTGCGGCAAAAACTTCTAAAGAAGTGATAATACGAATTTGAAAACGACGTTCTATCCAATGTGTGTTGGTAGATATTAGATAGGAAGTCTTCTGGAACTGGAATACATTTGATCATTGCTTGTGAGATCTCAGGTATCTCCCATATAGGAAAACTACGAATATTTTTCCTGTCCTCATTTGTCCGAACCATAAAGCTTTGGCAAATTTGCCACCACCGAGAACTTTCTTCCTCCATTGTGTTGGTGGCTTACTGTCCTGACTTCTGACTCCTTAGAATGGCTATCCACTGATTGTATTCGGATACAATTGCAAACTAGCACTTGCAAATCAACTTGTCACTTTCTAGTAGCAGTGTTGAGAGAAAAGTAGATAGCCCTTTGCAATCTTTTTGAAACAATATTGTCCACCAACTTTGTAGGACCGAAAAGGCGACCAAAACAAGAAAAGATTGTGTGACATGAGACAGACTGTTTGTTAATATAAAAAGTTTTACAACTCTTTCCATTTCTCCGTTTTGAGTTTTCTGGAAATAAACTATATTTGGTTGAGTGAGTTTGCCTATCCGAGGGCTTCGATCCCATTATGCGGACACTAGAAAATGCTACAAGGAATATTCCATATTGCGCCTGTATAAGAAGTTCATCATATCTCATAAAAGGAGCTTCCTGTTTGATTCCATCTTGCAAACTCTGTCTATATAGAATTTTCAACTGTTGAGGGACAACTTGGACTCGATCAATACTGGAAACTTTAGTTGGTGGTTCTGCTGCTTTAAAATGCCTTCTTAAGGAAGGCACTGTCAAGACAGATAACGTCAAATGACTACACAGTTATATAAAGAGGCTCTCCTCTGGTACCTTCCACTCGCGTCAACTTGTGCTTTGATACTTGTGACTCCTTCAATGGACTACCAAGGTACGAGTCTACGTATGTAAGATTCGAGAGTGAGAAACACCCATGAACTCCTTGTGGAAGGAAGCGGTCACAAACACACGTAGCTATGTCCTCAAACAAGTATGCAATACAGAACAAGTAACACAGCCCGAGACGACAAGACCTCGAAATACAACAACCATGCCACACAACACGTGGTTAAATAACTTCCAGGTTCAACAACCATCGCATGCGCGGAAACAAAGCGCCAGAAGAGCACCTCCACAATCAACTGGACCAAGATGTTCTTTTAAGAGTTGTGAGATTTGCTTTGCTATTTCCACCAGAAGAAAGAAGGAGAAATGCTAGCTGAGGAGCATTTTTTGGCTGCTTCGACTTTTGCCTAACTCGGCGATGCACTGGAGTCTCAAGCATACCCAACAAGGACGTTGCTTCACAAAGACGGCATGGAGAGAGACTCATCCCCCAAAAATAGCAGCAACTGAAAGTCTATTGTGACGCTTCAGCTGTAAACAAGTGCTATTGACGTGCGAAATTTGTTGTCCACTTGGACTATCTTGCCGTTGTTCCAGAGATGGCACAAGATTACCTTTGTAAATACGATGGTTTAGAGCAAGGTGCGACTCGAGAACCTTTGTAAACAACAGAGAGGAGGAGGATAATATCCGTTGCCTTTTTTTCCCACACGTATTCAATACTGAGTACCAGACATTCTTTTTTTATGGCTCTGCAGTTGGATACGCACCTTAGGCGGCAGAAAGGCCAACTGTAGTTGATTCAAGTCAGTGGCTTGGATCCACCTGTTTTACGAAAAGAAGGCAGAAGGACTTGGAACCACCAACGTTGTACTGCTGTAACAGTTTATGGCTACTGAACAAGTGACTATTTTAAAGGATAAGCCAAGTGAACTTGTAACTTTGTAGAACGGTTTGGGCCTTGTAGCGAGATAGGATTGCATCTAGCAACGGCAGGGATTTCATAGTCGAGGAGCGTGAAAACGTATTACTTTTATCCGAGTCCTTCAACTACATATGTAACGGCATATAGTGAATTTTAGGTGCCACGAGGAAAGTTTCCAGCAATTATCCTTTATGCAGCGAAAACGAAGCCTTACATCAAACATGGCAAGGGACAAGACTCTGGACTTGTTAGAGCGACGAAGGTTTTGTATCGCGAGCCGACAAAGAATCCTTGCATTCGTCATTTTGAGGCTTTACGTCAGTTTTTCGACATGCAAAAATGTTACATTTGTAATAAAAGTTAAACATTTGACTGTATGCTTTGGAATGCTGTTTCCTATTTGATGCTTTCCACCATCAACATTCAAAACTCACAAGAATTTAAACTTGTTATGGCGCTTTTTATTATTATAGACAACTCTATCTCTGTAGTGCGATGCTTGAGGCCCCGTTCCATGTCTGGTGGAATAAAGTCGGACAAAAATGAGATAGTCTAGAGCATCTTTGTATTGGCCAACACTCAAGAAGGTTACTGGGCATTCTGGTGTACATTACTCAACTTGGGCGCATAAATCCATGCATGAAAGTTGTAGGTTCATCCACTTTGCTCTTTGAGAACATTCGGTTGAATGCTATTTAGTAATGTTCTAGGATGAATCTGTTCTCGAAACCTGCCCAGAGCCACGAGGATGTTATGAATTTTTCGTGAAGTTTCGAGTTGTTTGGGTTGTGCCACGAATTTTTCGAGTCGTAACTTGCGCATAGACCGCTGCCTTTGTTTCAAATCAAGATATACCTTTTGAGATAATAAACAAGTAGTTATTATAAGAGCCAAACAGTATCATGGTGACTTTTTGCTAGCACGAGCAATATGACTACACTACTCTGCAAGTTTGGATAATGTTCATAATCTTCTACAGCCTCAGACTTTTGCAACTGTGGTATTGGAGTATGACGTTTCCATTGATATTATATGTTTTCGTTTTAATACTTCTCTAGCAAATGCAACCTGCGGTTTGATTTTCAAGGATCCTCCTTTCTCAATGTATAATTAATGCAGCTGAAATCATAAGTGTTGGTCTTTTCCTCAGTACTGATACGTTACGGTCGTGCCATGTAAAATTGGAACCAGCAGCAAGCAAGTCAACAAGCTCACGATGGCTTCACAGCAATGCAACTTCTTAGAATGTTTGCTGAGTCCAAGCTTCCATCTTCTGAAGAAACCTTTGCTATTGTAAAAAGAAATTTTACTACTCGAATTTTTATTTCAAGCTTGCTGATAATAGGTATTACTAAGATCGTTGACTCGTATTCTATGCCAGCGAGTCCAGGTTTTTGAACACCCAGGATGAATTGCGCTCGATAGATACGCGTTGTTCTCCATCTCAGTCATACAAACCAGGTCCCGATGTATTGCCTACATCCGCGCCACTTTTTGAACTAACAATACAAACTGTTTCCTTGGCTATGAAATTGCTATGAAGACTATACAATTTCCAAGTCGATTATTCAAGGAAATGTGACAAATACGGTTTCATGGATGACTCTAAACTCGAAAGATAAAACAGCCATCCAGGCTCAATTCAAGAACAAAATACGGCAAGAAGAATACTTGAAAAGTAGGACAAAATTATTCAACGTATAAAGTTTTCGTACAACCATGAGTTGCCAACCGAGCAGAGAGGAGTGAACGCAAATACTCAAACCAAAAGTGATTCTTCTCTAGTTCCAACCCGAGGCAAACTATAACTAGCAATACGCGCCCTCTGAGAGGACCAGAAGCGTCGTACCATCTAGAGTCGCAAATTCCCGCTGTTCCAATAAAGCTGTCAACGGAAAATAAACTCGCTTGTCTCCAAGTTTAGAAATGGAACTTAAGGCGGTTAAAGAGTGCAGATGAAAACAATGTAGCAATAGAAAGTTCCTCGCTTCCAAAAAAATACTCATTCTCTTCCAAAAAGCTAATTTGTACGTATTCGTCTTGTGTCCAAGAAAACTGTTACCAGGTCGCACGAGCGTGGCCCTCCTCTTCCTGAAGATAGTTCAGAGTGGAAAAAGCTGTTCTAGCCAGGGACGTGAAATATGCTCTTTGAGTGGCAAAAAAGTTTTTGGACTAAAAGTATGAAAATTGACAGAAAATTTCACCAACGTCTGGTTGAAAAATTTACCAAAGCTAGATACGGATTAGTGTACTCACGCACCAAACAGAGTATGGGACGCACTTCCCACTATACAGACTGACGAGGATCAATCTACTCATAAAGCCACTGTGATTGAAGGAGAGCTTGCCACAAAATACTGGATGTTTCTGTGATGTTACCGAGGCTAGAAGAACAAAAACGTTCCAACGTGTTGGAAAGCTTTTGTGGGTTGCTATAACAACGGAGAATTTTCGTCGACTTAAAAAGCCCGAATCTTGTGCTCTTTTGGAAAACCGCCGTAGGGAACGGTTTTACAACTATTTGTGGCAATTCGTTTCTTGCAACGAGTTATTTGATAGAGTTGGAAAGAAACAGTGCCAAAAAAAAGTTTCCATTGTCTCCTTGGAAGTGCTGGAGAAAGCGCAATGCCGAAAAAGTTGCAATAGTTGGAGGTATTCGAACCAAACTCGAGAAACTTGGACGAGCCTCCCTTTTACATGGTGTTCACGAGAGCATGCATGCAAGCAGTTCTTAAGATTGCAGATATCCAAAAAGTTCATGGAGAGTTGCACGACAATCAAGTTTGTTTTAAAAGTTTCAAGCAATCTTCTCAGGATCGTCAACCCGGTCAGTTTTCAAGCAGAGGTTTTTTGGACTCACAACATCAGCAGAATATAACATGGATATTTTCTGTTCCACATCACCCAAATGTTTTCAGCAAGTATCTTTCACCAATTGAGAACACCTCAAACTGAAAGTTGCAGTTTCGTAGGACAAACAACCTTTTCGTTGTTTCTCTTAATCTGTAAGCATTTTGGAGATTTCCTGTTCTTTTGGACAAGGATCCCCAATACGTAATTGTTGGTACAAATATATCTTCCTCGTTGAAATATTTTAGATGACTTGAAAATGTATGTTGTTCGAAAGGATGAAACACGCAGTTCGAACGAGCCTGCAGAACCTAGATCCTGAAAATAGTAGCTGTTAGTTCCAAAGCAATGGGGCAACGGTCTTTCGACTTTCATTTTCTTTATAAAGGCATAGGCTCCTTTTGTTCTAATATAATGTTTTGAATGAGTAACAATAGTTCTTGTATCGCTCTTCGTTTGGGGTTTTTTTCTTAAGAAGTTTTTGCCATCTTTTTTATATCGAGCCAGGGAAGAATCAAAAGCTTTCAGCAAGTGTCTCAATGCCTCGTTATGTATATCATAGAGTGTTTTCCTAGTCCACGGTTCTTTAACTTGTTGATAGTTTTTCATTCATAGCTCTGGCTCTACGCGACTAGTTGGTTCTTGAAACCTTTTCTCCAATCACCCTCAAAACCCTCGTGACAGATCCAGCGTGAACACCCAATCCAGTTTCGCAATTTCTACTCTTCGTCCTTCGTTGGATAGAGACGAATTTTCATTGCTTCACCAGCCAAGGGTTTTCATTCTCGTTATTTCCCTTACTCTTATTGGGGAGCTGCAATTTTCTGCTGCCCAATGCCCGTAAATGATGGAAACAGTGAGGAATTCATCTACAAGTTGCTTATCTGAGCAAACATGGATACAGAAAACCATGAGTTGCTCATCAAACTTTTAGCAGATTTGGAGAAACTCCCCGTTTCTTTTGGCAACCACAAACGCTCGGATCTCTCCTTTTTCATTGCGTTCCAGAAAGGGTTACTGTCACCTTCACTTGTAGGTGATACATGAGACCCTATCGCTGCTATAGAAACTACTTGTACCTGATTTTCTACCAAAATAAAATATTCAATACGCTTCATTCCAAAGATGAGAAGATGGGCATTTAAAGACTAGATCAGGCGCCAAAATGTGCATTTTTCCTATGTCTAGAATTATGTTTGGTGAATTTGGTGCCCAAAAGAAAGATTATGTCTATAAAAGGCCGCCTCAATCAACAAATTTCATTTTCCAAAAAACATTTGAGAGTTTTTTCATGAAGCACTTGGGCTGGTTGGAAGCAACCTTTGAGTGATCATCACAAGGAAGAGGATAGGTAAGAGAGGAATAGATACCATACATATCTTGTCACAGGGTACTATCTATAGTTCTGGAGGAATCTAGAGCCAACTGACGTAGGAAAACTAGAGAAGTAGTAACAGCAGCAGTCAGTCCATGTTAAGTCCCAAAAGGGACGTCTGCAATCTTTTTCTCCATTGAAGACAGCTCTACTACTAGGTACAGAATGAGCACTTGGAGCTTGCGGAATTGTATTGCAAGAGTCATCGACGTGTTTTCTGCGCCAATAATAGTACGGAGCGGGCGAGACACGGAATGCCGATGTCCGAATCTATCTATCAAAGCAAAGTTAACTTCACTTGCATATATCCCAGTCATATAATGCCCGTATTTGGACAAGAAATAAGCTTCCTTATTTGGAAAGAAAACGATGCCGATCGTCTTTACATCGAAAATTTACAACAGGTTTCTAAAGTTTATACTTGAGTTTCATATCGCTTTATGATATTGAAAAGGGACGTGTAGAGAAGCGCAAAAATATGTTTCCGATACTTATCATGCTCCTGTATCACACAACTGGACTTTGCTACACGAAAGCATTTCTTTCAAAAGAATCTCCAAGTATTCCTACAATTTGTCTACCACAGATTTCAAAGGTATTTGATGGAAAAAAGATTCCTACTCATTTTAGAGAAAAGTTTAGTGATTCTGTTTTTTTCTCATGCCGGTAATGTCCGGCTCTTTCCACTTATGATATCAATAAGGTATTCTTACACAAGAACGCAAACATTTTCTGATATCAGTTTCTATAAGAAGCTTCTCTGATGCCAAAACAATAACAGAGAAACTATCTCTGTTTTCTGTTGGTTTGAGAAAGAAAACATTTTCGTTTAATGCGGTAATACTCACTCATAGGAGCCGAAAGGAAGAAAATACAAAACAAACTAGTCTCGGAATATAAACTACAAAGTAATTTAAATGACGCTCACATCCAAGGAAGTTACTCCTTTTTCATGCCCTAAAAAGTCTTGTATAACCATTCGATGCTCCCAATTCCATAATGTGACCTTCTTATCCGACGAAGCAGATACTAAACATTTCGTTCCACGTAGAAACTGACAATCCCAAATCCACATTTGGTGCCAACCGAGAATAACAGGCGTTTGCCACCTGCCTTCGTCATAGATATTAGGCTCCTCAGGATCTCCCCATAGCTTTATGAAGCCATCTTCACTAGCGGTGGCCAAAAGCAAACTATCCTCGGACAAAGACGCTTTCATGACGTATCTTCTAGCTACGGGAAGTTTGGTGATCTTTACAAAATTTTCCTTTGCTTCCTCGCCAACCTCGTACAAGGATTTCTCGTATATATATTGACGTCGGAGTTCATGACCTTCAGATCCTTGGCTTGAGTTTAGTTTACTAATATATACGTATCCAGCGCTTCCAAACATAATAAAGAGTGAAGTGGCTATATCATGTAAAAATCCTGTAAGAATACATGAGTCGTGCGTCTGCAAACGACAAATTTGTTGATGTGTTTCACTATTCCATATCCTTGCAGAACCACTATAGTCTGATGTTATGATTTCTGAGTCATCTCTTCCATAAGAGACACAACTTAAGGGATAAGAGCACTTCATGCTCTGTAACGGGGCCGTGACTCGAAGGTCCCACAAACCCACCGACTTGTCTTCTGAACAGGTTGCCACGAGTGGACCTTTATCTTTGAACGCCAAACAAGTGACATTATTACTGTGAAAGTTGATGGCGTGCACACTTTTTTCTGTGTTGGTTCTTAGATCGAAAAATTCTACGGCTGGATTCCCACAAACAGCCAAAAGTCTTCCATCTAATGAAAATTTGACTTGGTTTACATGTGAGGAAGGAAAAGGAATAATTCTTATAGGTTTTGCTGTTTTCAAATCCCAAAAACGAAGAGTATGATCGTATCCGCCAGAAACGAGTGTCTTTGGAGTCTTCATGCAAAATCGTGGAAACGGACAACAATCCTCGACGGAGGGAAACAAGAGATACTGTATTACGTGGCTGCATTTCGACCAAAAGTTTCTAGAAAACAAAATTGGCGCGTCACATGCGATCGTTGGCATTTTGGGTCATGGGAACTTCGGTCTCACTCCTATTCAGGGACGTAGGAATACGAAGATCGAATCTACTCGTCCTTTCTTTCAGGATAATGCACATGTCTCATGATCTAACGCCTCGGATAATAACTACAAATCTTCCACTTGCTAGCAATGTGCAAAAAGGCATAGCTGCTTTGCTCACAGCGAAACGTTTTGGATACATAACACTTTCCTGAGTAACTGCGGTGCAATATCCTTCCACTTCTCGTCCATAAGTTGTTACGGTTATTGTAAAGAACGTTCCAAAAACTGGTATTATCATCTCCAGAGACACAAAGAGGGATATGCCTTCAAAGGGTGACCATCCAACGCCACTAGGGTAGCTTTGTGAAACTGAAACTTTGCAACAGGTAAAAGAAACGGTATTCGAATCCCAAACTTGAATATTCCTTCTTCATTAAGCCACTAATAAATGCGTATCGAATGACGTCGTTTCAATAGGTACTTTCCGTGGCTTGTGCACTAGGATTGCCAAGCCTTGTATCCCAGAAAAGAAAACGTTGATCGACAGAGCACTAGAGAAGAACTGTCGGTTCTACAGGACATCAACAGGATGCAGGTCGAGAACAAAAGTAGAAGCCAATTCAGTCGACGACTGTCAACAACGAATATATCCTGCACAGTCTTCTCAAAAAATGACCAGCTGACAAGAGACACCAATAAACAGCATATCCTGCTCCCGCAAGAACTTGATTACTTTGAAGCGTTTTGAGTCCCACTGTCCTTTTGTACACTGCGCTCCAGTGTCAACAGACCAATATACCAACGAACTCAAATACTTCGGTATCTGACCAAAAAGCAGCTAACGAAGCTTCATGTTGTTGCAGCACGAATACGATTGACTGTTCCTTCCTCGTTGTTTGCCTATGCACTTGTGAAACTGGGGTTCCTCAGGCTTTTCACTGTTTGCGTCATTGATTGTTTGAGAATAAGAATGCTTTTCATCACTGCTGTCGTCCGACTCGCTCTTGATCTTTTATGTAAATTCGACATCTTTCACAGGAATGTTTGGCTCGTATCATCTGCTTGTGTTTCACTCAAGAAAGCGAGGGAGAATAGATGGTTTATTTGTGCGTTGGACTCTTCATTGAACAGATCAGGAGTAACAAAAGGCCACTCACTATGTAACTTAAAAACAAGGAGTGGAATGATCGTAAGTCCACCGCATCTTCCACAGTAGCTTTGCTTGTGGTCGAAGACTTGCGGTTTCTCCGTTTTCCCATACGACTAAAGTCCCTAACGCCTCCCATAACACTCCGTGTGATATCCAGAAACACAACTTACTTTAGGATTCTTGGAGTCAAGAAGAAAGGTAACTGGTCCATCGTTTACTAAGGAAACATTCGTGTACGATCCAAAAACACAAGCTGAAAAAACCTTTGCATAGTCCTTTTTTTGCTGAGTAGCTCTTACCTCTAACTGCATTTGGTTTGTATTTCTCCTGAAACTTGTCTATAGCAAGTTGGAACAACTCTCTGCTGCGCTCCGGGGACATGGAACGATGAAAGGAAACCTTGCCCTGGTTCTTGAACGCAGCATGTAATGTAAACTGTGATACTACAGAACACTGTAAAAATAACGGAGATCCTGAGCTTCCATACCCAACAGTATTTCACCTTGTATATCGACAACACTTCTTTTCCATCTTTCTTCTTCAGCTTCACCCGAAAAGGCTTTGATTTGAAGTGTCTTTTGAACACTAACGAGACAATATGTGAGGTCGAAACTTGCGCCCAAATACTTACATGTATTCAAGATCTTCCTCCTAACGGAGCCTGAGTTGAAAATATCAAAAATAAAACACAAAAGATCCTCCTTACCGTGTCTTCCGCAGCGATGCCCAAAAGTACGCAGAGACCTGGCACTCCATACTATTTACTCATAAAACCCTGTCTCAAGTTAATACCTTGTTGAATGGAAGCGACCTTTCCTCCTCCAGTTACGGACGCTTGGCTGACACGTTGAATCACAGCTCTCATCTACTCAAAGTACAAAATAAAAAAGTGTCGAGTCTAATTCTACAGAAGTCTACGCAAGCCAAAAGTGCTCTGCAATCGTGGACGCACTCCAAAGTTTTGCAACCTTTCCGTTTGACAACTGTGCTATGGGGACTAGCGGATATTTGGAGAATTCTACTCTTAATCATCAATTAGTATCCAATCCTTGACTTTTCTATGATGTTCCAGCAAGTGGTCTAAACCACAAAATCTTTATTTAAACTTATACTTGCTTTTCCCTTTTACGTCGAAACATTATCCCAAAGAATAAACAAGAGTTTGCTGTGCACCTTTTCAAACTACTTCAAAGTTAAACTGATAAAAATGGACGCATTGTAGTATAAAAGTAGTGTATTCTCACACAACATACTTTTCCTGCATTGCCTCAATCACTTTCAACCCAACGAAGAGTTACAATAGCAGCAATGGCTATTCCCTTTCTTCATTGAACGAGACGCGTCATTCTATTTGCTTGTCACTGCTCTCGTTTCAATCTTCGAAAGTTTGCCACTCTACCAGTTTCACAGCGTTCTCAAATATATATATATATATATATATATATATATATATATATTTGGATGCTTAATGATGTCCAAAAACCCCAACCATTTCATGGTTTGGAAGGTCGCTGCGAATACATGACAATGAAGCTCTTTCACGAGCCACTCCAGGAGGTTCCAAACTGTATTCTACCTTCATTTAAGATCCATACGATATCAATCAAGAAAACGTCGGACCAGCGATTTCAGTTTGCTTTAGAGTCTACAAAAGACATGGATTATTCAAGCGCAGTTCCTAGCTTTGCAACACCTCTCAATGACAGTGACAGTCCCCATAGAACACCAGCAACCTGCCTTGGTGCTTTCTCCATATTTATGGCTTCGAAAAGGATACAGACATATATTCTAGAAACAGTGATAACAAGGAATTGAAGCGCAGGAAGGAATGTGGGATTCAGTGTCTTGTGAAAAAGGTCATCCTCTATATGACTTGGATGTACTTATAGTTGAGCCAAATAAACAGAAGTATTTGTACTCAGATGCCTAGTTTCTTGAAGCCAATAGAACAAGTTGAACCGCCTTCGAGGCCAATCAATAGAACATGTTTTGACTATTCCACCTTTGAATGAGCTCGGTTGTGCGGATGTTTTTAATGTCCCTGAAATAAATGATAATCGAGGTTATTGCAAGTTTCCAAGTGTCAACACAAAGGCAGCAACAAGTCTGATTGGTCACTTGTAATGGCGAAAACGCTTTCATCTTTTGGCTATTAGGACCAGCGCGAGTATGGAGAGAATTGGATTCGTATGGTTGAACCAAAGTTTTCTCTTGCGCAGTTACAAGCGCTGTAGATCTTCTGTCGCGTTCCGATTCAACTTCATAAGTCGTCCCAAATCTCTTCATGTTTTTGTGCCGTGCAAGAGCAGCAAACGCTGCACGCATACAAGCACTTGTTTGAGAGCTCAAATAAGGCTTCCTCAAGTCAGTGAAGTACAGCACGCCAGTTTCGATGAGTGTATACCTCTGGCTAGAAATATATGTTTTCGCCTGCAAGAGGA
Source organism: Galdieria yellowstonensis (assembly GCA_026122205.1). Classification (NCBI taxonomy): domain Eukaryota; phylum Rhodophyta; class Bangiophyceae; order Galdieriales; family Galdieriaceae; genus Galdieria; species Galdieria yellowstonensis. The sequence continues at coordinate 243,291 of JANCYU010000029.1, read as the reverse complement.
GCCTCAAGATGACGAAGCTTATGAAGTTTTAAGGGAAATGTTATCACGAGAAGAAGGCGCCAGAGCTTTTTTCGTTGAATATCTTTCTGACTTTGAGTTACGCTTAGCAGATAAAAAACCACCATTTAAGTAAGTAACTCCATCTTCATCTTCGAACGACCTCATTTTGTTAGGCTAGAGAAGCTTCTGAAGGATTGTGATGAGCATGTACCTAATCTCCTTGCTAGAAATCTTGCAATGTCTGTTGCTAGAGAAGTTGACTTGGGAACTGATGAACAAAAAGATACAGAAAAGGATAAATTTATTGATTCACACAGAAACAGCTCGTCAAGTAACTTTGGTGAGACTTTTGGAGGTCCTACTATGGTAAAGGAGCGAACAGCGTTGTTGATTGACAGTATTGCTTCGAGTGAAATTGCTAGAGAGCTAGTTGCTCTCTGGTTCTCTATAAGAAGTAGGAAAGGGAAGTATGTCCCCTTTCTAGAACGCCAAAACTTTAGAAAAGATCAGTTGGAAACTATTCAAAAAACAGTTGAAATGTTCATAGGTGCATAGAGATATAATATAAAACTCGAACGTAGACATTTCTTAGTGACAAGGTTAGTTATGTGGAAACTTTTGAGTAAAGAATAATAAAGGCTTGGCATGGTTTTTTGAACGCAAAAAGTCGCTAGCTGGCTCTATCTTGTCGCACTAGACGACACAACACTATTGAGAAAATTCCTTGTTCGAGCACCTTGAGCGATATACTATAAACAAGAACACAGCTATTCACATATATGGGGAATGAAGCCTTTTTCTTAGGCCTTGGACAGTGCGGTTTAGGATTTATAAGTTAAGACCAACTCTGAAAAGTAAGCACTTGTAATATGCTCAAGCAAGAACGAGACGCTTAATTAAGCTGCGTAAACTGACAAGTGATAACAAATAGTAGGAAAAATGCCGCCGTTTTATTCTATCCACACTCGTTACAAATTCATGCGCTAGTTCCACTAGTATTAGTTACCTATCACCGCCATTAAGACGGCCCCTGTTGGAGTACTTTTGCAACATCCCTCCAGATGCATCAGGACGGCCTTCGACCAACTATCGCCTTTTTTGGCGAAGGTTTTCTGCTGCAAATGGGAGATTTTTCATGGCGATGCATTAAGCATGGCGGCCCTTCTCATCAATGCATATTAAGACGCTGAGTTTAAATGTTCAGTTTTATTCTATATTTGACGATAGATAACAGAATTTCAATTTATTCGCTCAAGAAGCGCAACAAGATATTGCTAGTTCCATGGAAATCTCGATCACAACGAATCTTTCGATGCGGGCAGTCGAATGTCGTCCTTCCTCCTAGTTTGGAATTTATTTGTCCACACATTCCACAGGTTTCGCCGGTATCAGCTTCATTCACTATAATTACTCGGCACCAAGGACATTCTCTCGTTTTCTGTACCTGGCATTCCCGAATACGATAATCAGACCACGCCGCCAATGCTCTCGCGGTTTTGGTTATAATTTGCCGCAACGGAACATTACGGAGGGTTAAAATTTGCGATGAAGAATAATGGAAAAGCTCGTGCAAAGAAATTTGGCCAGTTTTTCGTGCAAATCTTGATTCAACTGATGAATCTTGGCACTTGCTCTTGCACCAGCTTTTGCCCTCGCCATCTCTTCCTATTTTTACACCTTTCTGACTCCATTGGACTGACAGCGGTCCATGCATAAGCAAGCCGATAGACTCTAGCTGTATCTCCTTTTCCTACTTGAAGGCCCTCATCAAGAGGTGCGTAGCCCGTCATATAAATGTCCGAACACTCGGATCTAAGGCAATTTAGCCTGGACTCGCTCCGCAATTCAAGAGGCATAGGCAAACACAAATAGAATCTTTTCATTTTTCGCTCCAGAACAATTCTGCAGTCATAGGGAATTGACTGAGGCAACGGCTTTTCGGCTTTCATTTTCTAATAAAGGCATAAGTGCCTCTTGTTCCACAACAGTGTTTTGAATCAATGACAATGCATTCTTGAGGAGCGTGCCGCTTGTTTCTTTTTTTTAACACGGATTTTCTGCCGTCTGTTCTTTATCGAGCCTCAGCTGAGTCAACAGCTTTTGCCAAAGCCGCGTCACGGATATCATAGAGCGTTTCCCTAATTCAAGGCTTTTGCATTCAGAACTCTAGCTCAAAGTACCTTTTTGACTCTCGGAACCTCTTCTTCTTCACGCATCCGCAAACACTCATTAAGGTTCAGCGACAACGCCCGATCTACTGTCATATCTTTTTTTCTTTGTTGGATAAAGGTGAACTTTTTTTGTTGAACCAGCTAAGGGCATTGCATTCTCGTCATTTCTCTGCCTCTTCTTCTCACTGGGGGCGACAATAGAAGTCGAGAGTCTTGTTTCTCTGCCATTTTCTGCCGTACAATGTTCATTATACTTGGCAACGAAGAAGGTGACGCTGGCGAGGAAATAACTGCCAAAAACCGTGAATTGTTTGGTCTTGGAAACGCCTCCCCCTTTTCTGTAGGCGACAACAAAAGCTTGAATATCTCCGTTGTAACTGCGCTCCAGAAGGTTAAAAGTCACTTCATTTGAAAGTGATACATGGGACACTACAACTGCTGCAGAAACTAATGGTACCTGATTTTACACCAATGGTAAAATAATTCGAAATGTTTCATTCCAAAGATGAAAAGAAAGGCCTTTAAAGGCGCCAACATGGGCATTTTTTCTATATCTGGAATTCTGATTGGTGGATTTTGGCGCCCATAAAAAGGTCTTTTTCCTGTTAAATGAGAATTCTTCGTGCTCTTGTCGCTATTTTCTGCCCAACGGCCATCTCTATAAAAAGCTCCTCAACCAGTTTCCGAAAGGCATTTGAGAATTTTTTCTCATGGAGTACTGGGGTAGGTTGGAAGCTACCTTTGAGTGATTATCATGAGGAATAGAAGAACGGAACGGATACCATACATGTCTTTTCAAAAGAAACTATCTATAGTTGCAAAATCTAGAACGAAGTGGCATTAGAAAGCCATAGGAATAGTGGTTACCCCAACAGCAGCAGCAGCAGCAGCAGTCAGTCAGTCTATGTCATGTCCTAAAAGGCACATCTGCAATCTTTTTCTCTATTTAAGACAATTCTACTGTTAGGTACATAGTGAATATTTGATGCGTTCGACATTGTATGGCAAGGATGATCCGATTGTTTTGTGCGCCAATAATAATATTAAGCGCGCGAGATACGTGATTCCGATGTCCGAGTCACTCAGTGAAGTTTACGTGCGAATGACGACAGGTTCTAGTTATCCATTCTGTATAAAAAACATGGATAAAACTAGGGCCTGAACTCGTATTGAACTGCGCATGTCGTCGCGTGCGCTTGGCAAAATTTCCAATCTAATGAGGAAAGGTTCCAACTGTGTATCCAATCAATGTAAAGAGTAAGAGCTGTGCTCTATACCAAAACATGGATATCTTTGGAGTCTGTAATTCGCAGTTTGCCAGATAGAGCCCTGTCTATGACTGCTTGCGCTGACGCCATTCTGCATCTCTCGAGGGATTTGCAAAAATACTTGCAACTGGGTTGTTCTAATGGCGGTGCTTAGAGGTTGTCTCCGAGCATTCTGCTAATTTTTCTAAGCAAAATGTTTGTATTTGTATATGGAACTCTTCGAAAGGCGTGCAAAGAATCCAGGAAAATGTTGGACTTTCAAGTTCCGGATATTCTCGAAAAGTTAGGCAGTGAGAAAGGTCTCGCGCGACTGCCAGGTTATCAGATGTGGGACTTGGGTAGTTATCCGGGTATCTTTCCGGTACCTCATAAAAAAGATTGCGGAGAACACGTGGTATGGTTTGTATTGTTGACTTTGGACAGGTAGTTAAAGTACTTTGCTTCAAAGATTGTAGGCGAGTTATATTTTTTTGAAGATGAAGTTACGGAACGGGTGTTATCAGTTTTGGATGAATACGAAGGCTGCCATCCGTTGAGTGCCCTTCCACATGAGTATGAACGTGTTAAGGAACCGGTCTTCTCAGTTGAACAGGAGAAGTACGTTACCTCGTGGATATACAGACTTACAGCGCCACCAGCCTCCGCTGGAATTATTTCTTGTGGAGACTATTCTATTTTTTTGGCAAGCAAATACCAATGAAATGGTTTCCGAGTTCTTTGTTGATTGCGTTTCCAACCATGATCTTTATTTATAAGAAACATTGCAGACACTCGTGAAAGTGTCCGCAGAGTTGAGTCGATATTTCTCAGTGAAGTTTCCGATGGAAAACACCTTTTTCATATACTTGAAAGCTTACCACTACGAAATGTAGTGTTTTTTAGGGATTTTGATTTTTCGAGGAATGAGTTGGAAAGCTTGAGTGGGTATGTCGTGAAAGCAACAAGGTAGATTATTAGAACTTGGCCAAGATCGTTATGCTTGTATTCTTTCTTCAACCGGTTGCACTTACAATGTGTAGCGAACGAGATATGAATGTGTGGATCGAACGCTTTTTGTACCACACCACAAATAAATAGTAGACAATAGCATTATCGTGTCACTGGTTCTATCACGTACTGTGCGAGTAGTATTTGTGCTTCTTAACTGCTTGCACACCAATCCTAGAGTGTCAGACGATGAGTGGTTTCTTCTATTGTATTGTTGAAACGTAAACTTTGAGTCGCACGATTAGACCAGATGAGGGCAACTTTTAATGCAGTGGACTAGAGCACATTCTTTGCGTCCGCGCCTCTTTTAGTTGGAAACGTAGTTATGACTGTAGTAGAATCAAATTCGTCCCTAGAAGACTCACGTTTTGACCCTTTTAGAAGGAACGATATTGGTGTAGACTGGATTGAACTTATCAAGGTATGTTCGTCTTGGATGGATAGAAAAAGTCTTATCACGAAGGAAAAAGTTTCCAATAGTTTTTGGAATTTTTCCCTTTCGGTTTTTTGGCGCACTTCTTTCTGTTGTTGGTTGTTACTTGTTTTTTCTTATTTTTGGGCCACCCGTTAGAGAAAGCAAAGCTGGGCAAGTTTCCGCTACTCAAAGAGAGTGGCTTCTTAGAGGTGGAAAATTTTTTTCACGAACTTGTCTCTTTTTCTTGGGCTTCTATAGAATCCGTGAAATTCGACATCCTAGCTATGACCCCGTCGAAGCAAGGAAATATGCACTTGTTTGCAATCATACAAGCATGTTGGATATTCTTATATTAATGTCCTTTTGTATGCCTTCCTTTGTATCGAAGGAAACAGTAAGTAAGGTGCCCTTGATTGGGAGAATTGCAACAGGCATGCAGTGCTTATATGTCGATCGTGCGAATCGTGGTGGTGTTTCAACAAAGGTGATAGAAAGGCAACGATCGTGTTTTGAAGGTCATTCTGTCCCTCCTTTAGTCATATTTCCCGAAGCCACCACGACTAACGGTTATTTCCTTATAAAATTCCACACAGGAGTATTTCGAGGAGGCTTTCCAGTTGTGCCAGTTGTGATCAAATACCGATATCGCAGGTTTTCCCCCACTTATGAAACTATACGCTTACCATATTACATTTTCAAACTGTTTACGCAGTTGTATAATGAAGCTGAATATACTTTGCTTCCTATTTATTATCCAAATGAAGTAGAGAAGAAGGACCCCACATTATACGCCAATAATGTTCGGCAAGTGAAGGTAATAGCTTGAGTCTCAGTGAAATGATTTTGCTGTTTTGTAGGAAAATTATGCAAAAGGAACTGAACTGTTCCTTATCTGAAAGTTCATATCAAGATAAGCTCGAGTATCATAGATTGCTACGGGGTCAATGCAAGAATCTGTAATATGTAGTTAGCAGATGAAGAGTCGGGTTTGTTACTGGACTAGATCAGTCTGGTAAAGTACATTTTGTTTTTTTTTTTATGGCATGTGTGGCAACAATATTGCTGCTGGTGTTAATGTTTGATAAACAGAACTTTCTGCGGGGGAGCTTGTGCGGTTCTCACACATTCCTAGTAACATACTGATAGTATTTTACTTGTGCTACAAACCAAATTTCTTAGAGGACAGTCTTCAAGAGCTATACACTCCTTGCTATACATCGAAAGAAACCACAAGTAGCGATAGACTCTACTTGAGATTCCGTGCAACTCTATACAATAGAGTGTATACTTCGTATACAACGAGACACTCCCTAGCCAATTTGTGTTTTACTGCTCTTTACTGACAAGTTTTAAAGCTGCATTGTCGGGAATGATATTCTTTTCTAGGCAAACGATGTAACATGATTTGTTGTAACTGAACACCAGAACCAAAAATAACTGGCGATTCTCAAGGCAAGGTTCTCTCGGAAGCTCTTTCACAAAAGCAGCAGCAACAAGAAAATCTTCGCCATTGAAATTCGAATTTTGTGACGCAATTTCAGTTTACAGCAATTCTGTGTTCGATGCTATGTTGAAGTACTGCTTCGTCCTACAGTTTCACTTGGGTAGAACAGTACTGGGTTTTCATCCTTGTAATAACAAGTATGCAAAGTTACTGCAAGCTTCTAGGAGCTCCTATGGCTTGACGGCCGATATGGTAGAAGGAAAGAAACGGAAACAGCGTCGTTCCCTGTCCAAGTTTTTTATGTGCTCAAACCTGGAACATAAAAGAGAAAAGAGTATGTCGGAATCCATTGAGCTTCCCAAAGTTGGTTCTGCAAGGTAGGCTACTTTGTGTTCTTGTCCTGAGTGTTGCTTATTTTAACTGCCTCTGTAGTGTTTCGTATGACGCTCTGTTAGAAAGTATAAGGCAGGTGGAAATAAAAGTTGGAGATGTTAGGATAGGTCGTATTGTACGAGTTGCAAAGGAAGGTCTATTTATCTATTTAGGTATGAATAATACAGCATTTCTGCCGCGCCAGGAGTTATGGCTCGAAGAGAACAAACTTCCGCATGAAGTTTATAAAGAGGGAGACGAACTAGAAGTAGAAATACTGCCTCCAAAGGACAACTTTGATCTTGTCGTTTCCGAACTAGCCGTTAGAAGACGCAAGTGTTGGGAGAAACTAAAGGAGTTTCAATTGAGCTCGAAAAGTTTCCTCGTATTGGTACTTGGTTTTAGAAATAATGGCTTGATAGTTCGATATGACTGTATAGAGGGATATCTTCCTATAGAACATCTTATTCCAAGTCACACTGCTAGTCAAGTAATGAACACTGAACTGGAAGTTAGAGTGCTCAATCTTGACGTGGAATCTAGCAACCTGGTTGTATCGCAGCGTCTCGCGGTAGCAGGAAAACGAGAAAAGGAGCTGAAGGTTGGAAGTGTTACCAAAGGTGTGGTTCGGGCTATTCGGGATTATGGAGTAGTCGTAGATTTGTTTGGAGTCCTCGGTCTTCTTTTCGTCAAGGATATTTCACGTGAACCCGTTGCAGATCCTTCCTCCGTCTTTACTGTTGGAGAAACAATTTACTGTATGGTCATTCATATTGATAGGAAGAGGCATCGAATCATTCTTAGTACTAGTGCCCTAGAGTTGCATAGCGGGGAGATGCTAAAGGATAAAGCAAAGGTTTTTGAAAGAAAATCAGAAGCTTTGAACCGGGTGAGGAAAATACTCGATGAACGTTCTTCGCAACGCAAGTGTTTTTTTTGGTAACAACTTGACTTTGGAGACGAAGAAAGAATAAAGCACTGGAATTGTCCACACGAGAATACTTACAGTGGACTGTTTCCTTAGGATGAGAAATAATATACGTTTACCCTACCCAACAAATGTGTAGGTTTCCATCCGAATGTGCATATCCTTATCTGCGGAACGGAGTATTTTGAGTTATTTCATTGTGTTCTAAATCAGGAAGCACTAGTTCCTACAATATCAGTAATGTTGCATCTGTAAGTTGGAAGTGACCGCAAACCTTTTGGAATGCAGGGGCAGAGGAGATATCCAAACTTATGTGGTTAGCCACGAAAACAGAGGACTTTTGAAGTAGTTCTTTTGAAAAGTAGATTTGCGGCTTTTGGCTGTAGGTAACCAAGTTGGCACCTACAGCACCAACGCTTCAACGGACGGATTTACCGAACCGTCTTTGGTGTAAGGCACTGTGAACATAGCACAACAGAAAATCGTAGAAAATGGAAACTTTTGACTATGTTCAGCCTAGGAAATGACTGCAGCGAGAGGTAGGACCAAAATGAAAAGATGTAGCAGAGAAATCCAGAGTCTCTTATATCCAACAGAGGAAGAAAGGGCTGACAAGTTGGATGAACACGTAGAAATGCAACAGATATCTCGGTGTGATAAAGTAGAAAATGCAAAGAAAATGGAGGTGAGAGCCAAAGTTCGAAAAGAAGATACTGTGGACAAGTCCGCCCAATCCACAGAACGGACATTATTGGGAGCCTAATTATCTTTCTCTGTATTCACTCATCGTTCCAGAACGTCTCACTTGAATATATCGGGGATACCGCTCTTCTGTTTGCGTTGGAACAAATGAAGAATGCCTGTTAATAAAAAATATGAAATTCGACGTAGTTTTCTCTATCTGCTTTACATTGGTTTTCTTGCTGGTGTTTTGTTTCTACGTTGGTCCGTTGCCATGCTATTCATTATGTTTAGTGTTGTAGTCAAAATTTCTTTGGCCATCTGTTTCTTCTGATATAATTCGCCCATAATTGTGGAACTTTCTCTGCTTTGAGAAATCGAAGGGCGGCTTGGTAGGAAAATGTCTTATGACGACATAAGGAAACAGTTGGACATTCTTCTCGGTCCAAACAGAGACGGAGTCCAAAGAGAAGCACCACCTACCTCTTTTAAAGACCCTCGTGTCTGCAAGTACTATCTCTGCGGTGTATGTCCCCACTTGCTTTTTTCGAACACCAAGGCGGTAAGTCTTGAAAGTGGTTGCAGGCTCGCTATTCATCTTTTTTTTTAGGACGTTGGACCCTGTGACAAAGTTCATGATGATAATCTAAAGAAAGAATACGAACAGGCAAAGAATCGTGGAGAGTACTTCGGATACGAAGAAGAGTTGGAACGCTTTTGTAAGAAGCTCATATCAGACGTCGACAGGCGAATTGAACGTGCTATGCGACGACTGCAAGTGCAGTATGGCATTGAAAGTGAACGAGCCTCAGAACTGTTGGCGTATTATCCTGGTCCAGGTAGAACACTACTGGGAGTTATCGATGAAGAGGGAAAAGAAGACCTGGCAAATGGGGTAGGCGGCTTGATTGGACAGACGGAGCACTATTATTCTGATCGAGATGACGAGGAAGAAGATGAAAAGTACCAAGAGTCTCGTTCTGGAGAGCAAGCGAAAAGCCGTACTTCAACCAAGGGAATAAAAATTTTATCAGTGGATGGAAGCACTGTAGAGAACTCTGGGGGAACAGCGTCTTCACCCCCGAACCAACATCTTGACAGTAATCGTTCAGTCGGAGAGGTGTCTTCTACTGGTGATTCTAAGGAGGAAGCCGCGGCATCGAAGAAGGAAGAGAACGACGATTCAGCGCTTAAAAACCATTCAGGCGATTCCGTGAAGGAACCGAGTGCGGAACAGGAAGCAAAAGAAGATGCAACAAGGAAACAGCAAGATACTACGGCGTCAGTAGGGAAAGAGCACTCCACGGTTTCTTCAAGTAGCGCTATTTCAGAAGGAACAGAAGTCTGGAAAGAAGCCAAGTCTCCAGATGGACGCTCTTACTGGTATAATGTTGCTACAAGAGAGTCAAGATGGCAACCTCCTGTGGGAGTGAAGTTAGTTCCCCTAACTTCTGTTCGCTCGGCTACATCAGAAGGCAGTCATAATACCGCCACAGACTCAGTATTGTCAGGCGACCTTTCTGGGAACCAGCAAAAGTTGAGAGTCTGCGCGGAATGTGGAGCATTCCTAAGTATTTTCGATTCTTCGCGAAGGTTAGTTGACCACTTCAATGGAAAGATGCATATGGGTTTTGTTACGTTGAGAAAGAAAGTGAAAGAACTCGAAGAGGAAACTCGCCGTATGAGAGAAAATAGTTATTCTAGGAATTATCGGACAAGCAGACGACGAGATGACTTTTATCGTTCTGATTATCATCGAAGCGACAGTAGGCGAAGGCGAAGTCATCATTCACGTTCACCCGACCCACGCTACAGTAAACGTCATAGGAGTCCAAGTAATAGAAGTAGCGACGAAGATAGACCTCGAAGAAGCTCGCATTCGTATTCTCATTCTCGTAGCTCAAGTTCGTACAGGCATCGTCATCACTAGTATTGGAAATTGCCTTGTAGAGCTTGTGAATGAACATGTGATGGAAAACTCATTATAACAACATGAACAGTTTGACGAAATTTGTGTCATTTGGACTGGAACAAGAATGGAGAATCCTTTTTACCTCTTCGTGAATAAAGAAAGGCATGAAATGTTACGTGAACTTCATTGAAAAGTAAGTTTGTATCATGATTTATATCTGTGTAAAGGCGTTAAATGAATAGCAAGCAGTAGAATTGACAAGATAGATGTGAGATACAAAGTATTTTGACACTGACCATTTTCATTTTCAAGATTCTTATGCTCATGAAGTTGCATGTATTTTATTTATTTTCGTTGGAAGATGAGCATCTTCCTTTGCCTAACAGTTGTAACATTCTTGATAGAAAATCGCACAACGCAGAAGAGATGTCATTTTCGCTTTTTCCGATGAAAAATTTGGAGTGGAAAATCTTTGTTCAGAATGTCATACGTTCAGTAAAAGCAAGTGAGTATAGTTGCGCTATTTTGAATATGATTTTGAGTATAATCTAGACTTACCCATCAACCACGAGAAACCTCCCCGGCAACTAGTTCACGCCTTTGGTAAGGTTGTGGACGACAGAATTGCGCAGTTCCCTTCCAGTCAGCTGGAGAAAGCCTTTCAACAAGCAAGTAACTGGGAGGTCCATGGAGACTTTGAAATTGGAGGTAAATCGGAAGCTTTTGTGGAATCTCTTCCGGATGGGACCGGAGTTCGCTTCTATGGTAACTTGCGAGAACACGTAAGCTTGATCTAGTATCGTAGGTTTGTTGTTGGACTGAAACTTTTCAAGCCTGCCTTCCCTCGAGGAGGTTATTTGTCCTTCTACTGGAGAGGACTTGAAGACTTTGAAGACTACGAAAGAATAGTCTTAAGGGTTAGAAGCAATGGCCAACCTTTTTTATTCCATATCAAGACCGAGTCGTTTATGTTGAATAGTGATATGTTTCAGATAGCTTTTAAAACAAAACCCGACAGAACGTGGTGCCATGTGAAGGTTTGTGTGCCATTCTTTCTTATGTCGAAACATGAAGTATTCCTTGTAACATTTTCTATAGGCGCCTTTCTCTCGATTCAAACACATATACAAAGGCCATGTGACAGATGATCAACCAGAGGTTTACTTGAAGAATGTTTTGGGTATGGGATTCACAGTTGCAGATCGTGAACCTGGTCCATTTGAAATAGATATTGCTTCAATACATGTGGAAAAAGATTCTTAGATTTGCTGTCAACTTTGCTAACTGAGTATTTTTGCTTCTTGGATTCATAAAGGAGCGTTTTTTATTCTTTGCTAGAATTGATTTTGTGGTGCAACTCAAACATGTTTTTGGTTTCCTATTGTTTTGTTTCATCGGTTTTGTCTGCGCCTTGTAGCAATTTTTTTAGTGCCTCAAGTTTTTTGACGAAAAAGAAAAGATTTTGTTTCGTCAAGTCAAGTCGCCAACGTGGTTGTCTCCAGTTGTTTCGTGGTTGCAAGGATTCGGAAAAGGAGCCTTCTGACCCGGAAAAGTTGTCAAAGCCTGCAGCAATATTTCGTTCATTTTGCGAAGAAACGAAGAGAGAGATAAGACGTTTTTTCTTGGGAGATATATTTCCGGTCATTTCCTCTGACATTCCCAAGCTGAAGGAAGCCTGTAGTGTGGATACTTTCTTTCCAATAGAAAGTGCGGTTCAACTGGATCAGGTAGAATTCTATGGCAATTTACGTTGCAGTCCTTCAGTAGCTTTGGAGAAGATTCAAAAGAGGCTGGATACTTCTTTTGGCGGCAAGTACGTAGCAAGTCTTCAGACAAATGGTTCTCCAAGTGCCAAACCGTATCTTGTGATAACTGTTTCCTTTGCAGAAAAGCAACCTCTTAACCGTTTTCGAATTGTTCTTTCGATTTTGTGCATAGGTTCTTGTATAATGAATTGTATAGAGAGAGGTTTCCTATACTGCTATCACTATCAGTGGGAGAGTACGAACATTTTTATGAAGTATTGTGTTCAGTGGCAGGTGGTTGGATTAGTGTTGCTACACATTATCTGGATTTCGGTGCAGAGAATTGTAGCGAAATACTATAATACTAGAATAGAGTTTCCTTTTCCTATTCCTTCGCACAGATTTGGATTATGGGGAATGCTTTCTCATATGATTTCTTCTCCTCCTGATAGGACTGCATTATTCGATATTGCCTCCATTGGAATAGGTACAGTCCTGACGCTTTCTCTTGTCGTATTTCTTGTTGGACTATACTTTTCTCGTGTATTTCCTCAGCACTGTACTTTTTACCCCACAAATATATTGTTCTCATCACTTTTCACAGGAGCTGTTTCCCGTTTATTCAAAGAACAAGATTTGATTGCAGACTTTTCTAATTATAGGCTTGTCAAAATACATCCCTTGGCAGTTCTTGGCACCAATTCCTTATTAATTGTTGGATGTCATCTTTTACCATTGAGAAGTTTAGATGGCTATCGCATTCTTGCTTCCCTTTTTGGAAGATATGTTGCAGATATCGCCTCAAGAATCATCATTCTTACTATTCTTCTACGACTCTTTGGCAGTCCCTATCTCATTTCATTTGTTCTCATGATTTGGTTGGGACCTTGGAAAGCAGACAGATATCCACGGAATGAAGTAGATGAACCAAATACGAAACGAACTATTATTGGATTTGTAAGTATTCTATCGCCTTGTGTGCTAATATGTAATGTTTTCAAATGATATAGTTCTTGATGCTTTGGATGGTGGCGCTAATGCTTCCGTATCCACAAAATTGGTGGCCATTGGACCAACTTGCTCTTTATTTGCAGACGATGCGAGCGAAAAAGGGATGAGCCGAGTTGGTTGTAGACTGGAGCCGCAGTGTTGTTGGATAGGATTGTCATTTGGTTGGATAAGAAGAAGATTTGAGTTTTGTAAAAACGACAGTTGTGCTTTAAATACACTTACTCGAGTATCGCCGAAGCTTACAAAGGCTTCTTGTCAACAAAAACTTGCTGTTGCTTGTGTACACATGAGTGGGGATAGCTCCAAGGTATCATTGTCAACTGTAGCCACTTTGAGAGAAGAATATTCTTCTACTGGACTTGACGAATCGACTTTGACAGATAACCCTTTTGTATTGTTTAAGAAATGGTTGGATGAAGCAGTTGCTGCCCAAGTAAGAGAACCCAACGCCATGTGTCTGGCAACAGTAGACCAAACTGGGAGACCCAGTAATCGATATGTGTTGTTGAAGGGTTTCGATGATAATGGATTCGTTTGGTACACCAATTATACAAGCCGAAAGGCACAACAACTTGAAAAGAATCCTTTTGCAGCTTTGACGTTTTGGTGGGGAGATTTGGAGAGGTCCGTTCGAATTGAAGGAAAAGTATTTAAAGTAAGTTCGTTCATGTATAGAATTTGTTTTCGAAAGAAACTAATAAATAGGTTTCTTCTTCCGAGTCAGATGAATATTTTAGGCTTAGGCCTGCGAAAAGTAGACTAGCTGCAATTCTGTCAGAACAGAGTAAGCCTGTCGGAAGTAGAATGGAGCTGGAGAAGAAATTTGAAGAGCTGGCGCAGCAATACGGTTTGCAACCTGATGGAACTTGCTCCAAGCCAATTCCAAGGCCTGATACATGGGGTGGTTATCGACTTGTTCCTGATTCCATCGAGTTTTGGAAAGGCATGAGAGATAGATTGCACGATCGTATAAAATACGTTCGAGAAGTTGACTGGTCGTCAGACCACAACTTGAATAGCAATTCTTGGCGTCGATATCGACTGCAGCCTTGAAAAGTTAACTCTCTTTGTTTTGCTTGTAAGGACTTGTACCTACTTGCGGCGTCGCTTATAAGTTAGTAAAGCCGCAAGGTCATATTTCGAAACAGGAACTTGGCAAAGTTTCATGTATAAAAATAAGATTGTCACAACTATGAGATAGAGCAATTTTCACGTAGTAGCGCAACTAGTTGAAAAAATTTCATGTCTGTCGTCTACACGAATATCCTTGTTCACAATAGTCGAGCTACAGGCAATCTCGTATTCTCTATGACAATTGACTCAATTGGTTTAACGCCAGAATTTCCCAATTCGGGTACCAAGTCTCTACTAGGTTCCTCGTCACTTTTGTGGAGCTCTGCGAATCGCGGCCGTTGCAAATCGACCTGCATTTGTTTTGCAATCGTCAAAATGAGATTTCCACGAACCGATGGATAGCTGTTTTAAGCGACTCCACAATTATGATTGACCTCACAACCAACATGAACGGTAACAACAACGGTAAGACAAATACCTGCTTTTATCCAACGAGATATAAACCTTTTTCAAGATACTGATGTCGCACTTGGTGAATCAAGCTTCCCTCGAGGTTCTGTCGAATATATTATCGAGAGGGACATCGAGAGAAAGCTTTTTAAGTGGGCGAATATGAATGCGACACACAGTGCCCCAAAAAACTTCCCTTTTCCTGACCCAACTTCTCTTGGACTTGCAGGATTCAGTGCTACCACGTTTATTTTGAGTGTATTCAACGCAAATTTATTGCCTTCTTCCATATCAAGTGGCGTCATTGGTGCAGGATTTTTCTATGGTGGAGCCACTCAGTTGATTGCTGGTCTGTTGTGTTTTGTTACTAGAAATACTTTTGGATTTGTTGCATTGACTTCTTATGGAGCTTTCTGGTTGGCAGTTTCAACGCTAATAACTTTGGAAAAAGAACACATTTTGGTATTCTCTGGAGAAGAATCTCATCGTGTATTGGGAATACTCGTAGTTAGTTTTGCAATTTTCTCCCTGTATCTTTGGATAGGATCATTTGCTCACAGTTTGACGTTGATCATAATAACTAGTTTGCTGGAAACGACGTTAATTTTGCTTTCTCTTGCGAATTTAGGTGTTATTTCCAGTATTCCTGGAGGAGTCACAGGAATATTACTCGCTGCAGCTGGTTGGTAAGTATTTGTTTGTTCATGTTAGGGAGCGGTATTATTGAATAATGAACAAAAGGTATATGTCAGCAGCAATATTTGTCAATGAGAATTTTAGAAGAACAGTCTTTCCTCTTGGTGAAGTACAAAATTTTCCAGTACTGCGTAGAATCGCTCCGTATCCAAAGAAGGAAGCAAACTAGTTTGTTGTACTACTATTTCGTATCACATATATTATTAAACATATGATTTGCTTTTTTCATTTCCTGTTTTGTCCTCGTGTGTCTACTCTTGAAATGTTTTTGTGGTTTGGCTTTTACGAAGCAACTGCACTCGACATGTCCCACATCTCCTTTGCCGACTCCAAGTACCTCATCGCTTGTAATATAACTTTCAAGCACCTGAACAAAGACCATTATAACCAATGATCTGGGAGTCTGGTCTTCGCTGCGTCACTCAAGAGCCGCAGCCACACATGTATAGAATGTATTCGTTCTTGGCTCCAGAACAGCGTGAGAGTTGCAGTAGAATGTCTGCAGCAACACCTCTTCAACATCCATTTTGTCAATGAAGGTATAAACTCCATTTTTTCTATGACATTTTTTGCATTGATAACGATGCTTTATTGAGCGGAATGCTGCCTGCTTCGTTTTGTAAATGTGAAACCTGTGCGTTGAATTTGGTAAGGAACCACTTTTGATTGGAATATTTTCACCAATTCTGCCACTGCGTTGTCAACATCTTGTTGATAGCTTCCTCATTCAGAGCACCTTCTCTCATCGGCTTCTTCGTACCTTGGACCATTTTCTCCTATCTCTTGCAGACATACGTTCTAGGTCCAACGGGAGCAACCGAACCAGCAGCACAACTTTTTTCCCTCTTTGTGGGTCAAACGAATTTCAATTGCCTTTGCTCTCCCTTCCGACCATTTCTCTTACTCATCTCACTTGGAACTGGTAGTGGTGATAGAGATTTTCGTCTTTTTGCAAATTTCTGCTGTACAACGTCCATGATGCTTGACAACAAAGATGGTCATGACAGCTAGAGAGTCATCTGCAAATTCCGTATCTCGGAACAATAGTTGCTTTCTTGACATTCGAATTTCAAACAAAAGGTCCAGTCGGATCGTTCTCTGTTTCTGCAGATAACTAAAATATGGATATCTGCTTTGTCACTGCGTTCCAGCGGAGTCTACAACCACATCCATTCCTAGTGGACATATGCTAAATTACTGCAGCTTTAGAAACTACTCATTCTTCCTGATTTTCCAACACAACACAATAACTCAAAATGTTCCACTCCATTGTACAGAAGATGCGAATTTAAAGCGTCGATCAGAAGAAAAAAATATGCATTTTTCTTAAAATTCTGCCACGTGGATATTATGCCTCAAAGTGTTGTTCTTTTCCTCTTGTGGTGAGAATTCTTATAGATGGACGTTGGCGATACAACTGTACCTTTCGTCGTTATTGCACTGTCTAAAAAAGGCTGTCTCAAGCAAGAATTTTGATTCTCCAAAAAACGTTTGCCAAATTTTCAACTTGGATTACTTGTGTTGGTTGGAATCAACCTTAAATGATCATGATATGAACATAGTAAGTGATAAGGTAGGTAAGGAAGGAATATGCAATATTCATGTCTCAGCAATGAATTCCATCTGATAATCGTGGAAAAACCTAGAGTTTCATGACATAAGAAACCAGAGGAGTATCGCAGCAGCCATCCTGTGTCATTTCCCGAAAGACATCTCTGGAATCTTTTTTCCCCTTTCAAGACAGCTTTGCTCCTAGGAACAAAATGAATAAATAGATTCTTCTTCAGTGATGGCCAAGTAATTTTATAGCAAGGATAAGGGTAAATTGTGAGCCAATCATAAAATTGGGCGCAAGAAAAGCTGCTGTTGTCCACGTTATATATCATGTGAACTGGTACCGTTTCCATGCGAATGAGGACAGGCTAGAGTCGTCCATGGAAGCAACGACAAAACTCACTAACAAAACATGGATATCCCTAGAGTCTGGTATTCGTACTTTGCTACGTCTTGGAAGAACCACAATTACTTATTCTGGGAAGAGTCAGTGACTG
This sequence comes from Galdieria yellowstonensis, assembly GCA_026122205.1. Lineage (NCBI taxonomy): Eukaryota > Rhodophyta > Bangiophyceae > Galdieriales > Galdieriaceae > Galdieria > Galdieria yellowstonensis. The sequence continues at coordinate 226,086 of JANCYU010000029.1, read as the reverse complement.
CTTGGTGTTGAGGCCGTCCCGCATTTCTTGTTTTCAGGGCGCTTTAAAGCAACTTGAGTTGTGAAATTGGGCATTGGATGGCTGTGTCGTCTGTCATGTCGGTACAAGAAGCAGCAAGTAGTTTTCAGTTAAGGTTTCGAAACTATGTCCCTAAAGATGAAGAACTTAAAAAAGGTCTGTTTTCAAATTCACAGACGTGTTGGGCCTTAACTTTGCGACTTAGTTTTACGAAAGTTTGTCGACCCTGAGGAAATAGTAACGAAAGTGACTAAAGAGCAAAACGAGATTTTCCAAGAAGAAATCAAGGAATTTGAAAGAAAAAGAAAAGAAAATGTCGTAAGTATAGGTTATCGTTCGTCGTTCATATCTAATCTCGTTTTTTAGAGTCTCCTTATACCGCAAGTGAGTAACTTGGATTTGAAGAAGAAGGTGGAAAAGAAGTTGGAAAAGTTAGAGAAACGAACCCGGGATTCTATATTATCGATGGTTCGCGAAAGATTGCAACAGGACGGGACGAATGCAAAGTCTGAAACGGAAGAGGACGACTCGAAGCATTTGCAAAGTGGAGTTGCTCTATGGAATGCAGTACACTCAGCTGAAAGGGAACAGGTCAACGAAGATGAACAGTGGGACTAACAGCATGGACGTATAGCTTGCGAAGTTCTTGTAGGAACAATATTCCCGTATGCGCAAAAACTTGGCATCTCGAAGTAGAATCCAATTTTACTGTATATCTTAAGAATATGATTAAAAAGTCTACCTTCTATGCTTTTATATATTGTTTGTGGTTACGATGACGAATTGGTTTTGAAATTTTTGGGCGGACGTGTTGTGCCAAAAGCAGTTTTCAATGAGCACTGAAGACAACGACGAAGGTTGGCCTCAAGATGCAAAAACGGAGATAAACAGAATAAATACAGCCCCAAACTGTAAGTCTTCAAAGTGAACTCAGAATTTCTTTAATATACGTTTTGTAGACTATGTTGTCTTACACGTAACTCCCAACTCCTCCGAGGCGGAAATGAAGAAGAACTACTACAAACTCGCCAGAATTCTCCACCCCGATAAGTGTAAGGAGCCTGGGGCTGAGGACGCCATGAAGACGGTAGCGTTAGCATATGATACTTTGACCTCTCCCATTAAGAAGAGACTGTATGATGCCTATATGACCGACACAAACAATCAAAACGGTGAGAACGTCGAAAGTTATGCTGAATGGGAAGCGCGACAAGGACAAGTTCAGTTGCCTGCTTGGTTGGACCGTCTGTTGAGAATAAGGGGCGTGAGCTGGATTGTTCTTGTGGCTTTGCTCATCATACTCATTCCAGTATTAATAATTGTGTTTGTATTAAGTATCATTGCTTGGATTCTCTGTATGCCAGTCAACTTTTTCATACGAATTTTCTTTCCCGAAAAGTACAGAAGAATGCAAGAGGAGGCCAGAGAGCAAGAAGAACAGTTAGAGGCTGAGCGTGCTGCTATGAGAGCTGCGGCGCAGGCTTGAGTATATGCTGTGGAGTGGTTCTATAAATAATCTTATGCTATTTGGGTTGTTTTAGTTAGACTTGACATTAAAGAAAATATACGAAGATCAGTGGATCTCGTGGAATAATTACGTGATGGACAGTGAAACAACTATTATCGTCACATAAAAAATGTTCAGTACTTATTACTTCCCTATTGAATTATTCGTACTTTATCGAGGGATTAGTTGTACAACATTTTTGATATACAGTTTCATTGGGGAACGAGAACTGGTGCATTTCTTACGGCTTTTACACAAAATAAATAATTCCCGTTGCGATTACAGCGGACGAAAAACGATGAACCCTGCCATAACTATTACAGAGAAAATGAAACAGGCAGAAACTGAACAACGCATAAGCTAAGGTACAAGTATTAGAAAAAACTTGGAAACTTTTTCCAACAAAACTAACCTGTGACCAGCTAATCCCAGTATTGAAACAAATAAATTTTTCCCTATTCAAATCTCCAAGGAACTCTTCAAGTACTATCAGGTTCGACTTCGTATTCTGCAGCGAACTTTGCAGAACTTCTCTTTGCTTATCTAAATCGGTTTCTATGGAGCTTCGCCAAGAGCATGTGGGCTCTTTGAATGAACCTGTCAGAGGAGGATAGACCTCACTGACCACACTCTTCTCTTCCACGTTACCACTTTCCTCGTCCTCAACTGTGATGCAACTTGTTAAGTTAGGGCTCCCTGGAATGTGTCGTTCTCCACTTAGCTCGCCCTGTAACTGCGACACGAGCTCCAATAGTAGAACTCGAAAATCTTGCACAGCACTACATATATCTTTCGTTACACTCCTTAAGACCTTATGCCCAAGTCTATGTGTAATTCTAGGCGCCAACGACGTGTAAAGTGACTTGATACTACGAGTGAGTTCTACATTCTGTGACTGTACCGAATCAAGACGTTGCAAACTCCAAAGGGAGTCTTGGTTTTTTAACGTTCTCCTCAACAAATCGTTGTTTGCATTCAGAGCAGCAAGGTTACTTCTTAGTTCTTGGAGAGAATTCTCTACTGCAACTTTCTCTTGGGCTTGTCGGGTAGCCTCACGAAAGGTTGACCTCCTGTCGGGAGGTTGTCGTTCCTCCACAAAACTACCATAAGAAGCTTCCATAAGGTTTTTATAGAAGTACAAGACGAATATAATGTATTTTTTATAACCGCTGCAAAATTCCTGCACTAGTTGTTCTCACAAGTCCACCAGACGCAGCTGAACCAGCTGCATGTGGCAAATGACTATACGAGCTCATTCATTTCCCATCTTCGCTTCCTCCTCTTCTTATGCGTTTCGATCAACTTATTATTACGAATTAGTAAGGCGTGACTGTACTTGACGTTGTATTGAAGAAAGAAATTCAGTGTAGCTTGGTTGATTTACAGTTCGATCTTCTACCATCAGGGATAAAATTCGTGCCTCTAAAGGATCACCTTGGAAGACAACTCGTATAGGTGTCCATGGAAGTCTACAGCTTAAAATGCTTGCAATTAAAGCGCGCGCTCTTGAAGCAGATGACGTATATCCTGGTTTCGGAGCACAACGGAAAGCCCTCGCAAGGTACTGTGGAGATATCGAGGCGCCAGCACCATTATGTTCTGATGCAATTTCTTCATTCGTTTCCATAACAAGCTCCTGCACAAAGGAAGGTTTCACGCTTGAACCGAACCAAATCCACAGATTTACTCCTTCATCGATCAAAACGACTCTATGAGAATGAAGTACATGAGCAGCGGATGCTCGCAAGCCTTCCGGAAGTTGTACAGACAACGGCCCACTGGATGAAATGAGTCCAACCTGACTATTAGCGTTTGTCTCTTCATCTAAAGGAAACAATGGAACAATATTTGGATACACAAAGGCAGAGCTTAGCGGTATAGAAAAAATATCAACAAGCGAATGTAGAAACGACTTATCATCGAGCAACATGGAGGCAGCTACACTCGCTTCCCTGCAAAGAAGAGGCGACTTTAAGATGCCCTGAATGTATAACGGCAGCAAACGTAATGGTTCTGGGAGTGCTAGTTGATTACTAAGACTTGTTGCTGCACTATACTGTGACTGCATTTGTGAACCTCCCTGCTGATATCGTACAAGACCTTGAACAAGCGAATCCGTAAGTTCCTTGCGAACAGTTTCAAAATTCTTATTCAAGACAGCATCTGCACATGTTCGCAAAATAAGGTTCGTCATAGCGCCAACTTCTGCAAACCCAAACAAGTCTGCCATATTTCTCGTTACAGGAATTGCGACAGTATGAATTCGAACACGTCTCTCCCCTCCTGACGCGGTATATAAAACAGCACATTGAGCTGCAAAAGCTTCGGTTCTAATGTCGTTATCTTCAAGCACAAATTCTACACCGTACGTTTTGTCTGAATCTGTGTTTGGTAATGTCAACAAGTCTGTAGATCTCATAAAGAAACGACCAAGGAATCCATGACACTTGACACTTCGAGTACACCGAATCCTCATGACTCCTTCCCAAGCAGTTTCGCGACTAACCATCCGCCGTAGTGAGCGAATCAGTACAACATAGTCCTTTGATAGTTCGAATTTTGGCAAGTAAAGTATTTCACCTCCGGTATACTTTGCAAGTGGAGTCAAAGTAGCTAGTTCAGAATGCGTACTTGTGCATAGGATAATGTCGCATGAAATTTGAGCTCTCGACATATTCACTGCCGTCTTCTTATAAAAAGTGTTATCTGGTTCCAAATACTGTCGTTCCTTATCCGTACCCACTATGCCTGGACTATTACGTTCTCCACCTTCTAGAGCACTTTTCGAAAGAGCTCCTACACCACGTGTGGGTTTACTGGAGGTCATAAGTATAAGTCTCCCTCCACAAGTCTGCAATAATAAGTATGCTGCAGAGACAGCAGAACCAACTGCTCCTCCACTGTCTTTTGTGGTTGTAAACATGCTTTCCAACCTATCCAACAGGATTTCAAGCGATTCCCTGCATTCACAAAGCTTCACTAAGCATCCGTGTGGAATAGGTAAGAAGACATCATCTACATCAGATACCACAGCCATGATAGGATCTAACTTTCCACTTGGGTTATCTGACGAAGATTTCAAACCATAAAAATGGATTGTTGAGTCAAATGTGATAATTCCAACTCTCGTACGGTCATCTCCCAGTAGGAAATCCAACGACTGCCTTATACTCGAAACAAAACCATTCAACGCTCCACACGAAACGGCTGCAGAAGAAACATCTATAACAAATAAATAAGTAGGAGGCATGGGAGGACGGACCATATATTCCGAAGGTGCAACAAAGTCGACACTGCCACAGGTTAGCTCGGGTCTTTCGTTTGCATCTAATCTTCTACCCGAGTTATCCAACGGGCAATAATACTCGGATGGAACATCCGATAGAAAGCCACAAAAGTTGCAACGAAACTTTCTACCTCCATCCACGAACATTGAAAGATAATTAATATACGCTCGACATCTTCTGCAACGAATAATTCCTGCTTTACCAAAGTTTACTACAGGAACAGTGTCTTCACTTGTAGGTGGCTCTGCAAGAGGCTGTACAACTGCTCCAACAGGAAAAGGAAACTTGCTTCTGAAAGAAGGAGCATTTGGAAACATGCCAACAGATAATCTCATGAAACAAGGAAGAACTGGCTTAAATACTTGTTCCGAACAAGCCACAGGTAGAAAACTATTCATTGACGCATTCAAGGTTGCTTCTGCAGATTTTGCAAGGTTCTGGGAACCACTTTGGTTTCTCATATTCGATGCATTCTGTAACGAGGCCAAATAATTTTCGCTAATATCACCTTCTTTGATTCTACGAGCTACACCAAAAGGAGAAAGATCGGGTCTAGGAAGCTGCTGGGTGTCCGATGCTAACGAAACTCCTGACTGTGCTGTTGAAGGATAGTTGGTGTGTGGCATGGCGGGTCTTGGAATTAGTCCAGGTCTCGTCACAGGACTTTGCCTTGCCTCTGGAGGGTAATGTCTTTGAGTTTCCGATGCTAAGCTTTCGAATGGAGAGTTCGGAACTACATTTCTTGAGGGCAAAGTTGGTCCTGGGTACTGGGCACTATGCAAGCTTAGTCGAGAAAGATCTGGTGGAACCGCTTGTTGTGCGGCTGCATTATGGAAAGTGGAAGACTCATCAGGCATACCTTGAGTCGCGAACCTTGGGTAGTTACCTTTAGAAAAACTCCAATTTGGCTGATTCGGTGCGGTCACAGCTTCTGGAGATGGTCCTCTCCACATCGGTGACGCCGCTCCAGAGTTTGTAGGGGGAGCTGTGACATAGTTTCGTACTCCCATGGAATCTCTAGTCACTCTAGTTGGTGTACTTCCCTCCGTGGAGCTTGAAAAAGTTGGAGAGGGTACGTGTCCTTGAGAAAAGCGTGGATCTAGTTTGTTTTCGCTCCCTGTTGAAGCTTGAACGTTCGAAGCAACCTTAGCATTTGGCGCCACATATCTTGCAAAATTGTTAAAGTTCTGGTTTGAAGCTTGGTTTGAGTCAACGGGTTGATTACTTTGCCTATAACTCATTTCTTCCAAGAAGACTTGGTTAGCTCCGAGTCATCGATTTCAATGCGGGCAATAATTTTTCTTTGCAATTGCTTTCAACATTTTTTTACTGAAATTCGGACGGCTCATGCTTTTCTCCCGATAAAAATATTAAAGCTGCGAAATTTTCTACACAATCTATTTCACTCATCGCATGGATATATGTGTTGGAAGTGGAATCCACAAATAGCTGTGATACGATGGACTGTACTTTAGGTAACAGCTGCGCCAAGTTTATGCTCGGGCCTTTCTCCAAGGATAGAGAGATATGCCTTCTTATGTTTTCAAAAAGTATCTCCACAACTTCCAGAAGGACTTCATGAAAGTCAGCTCCTTCGATGATGTCCATCGTTTCATTCAACAAAGCAACAAGGGAATCCTTGTTTATACCGTTGAATTCCAAGTCGCCATTCTTTACCATGTGCAACTCTTGCTCAGCCATTAGAATGGGAACTTCAGAAAAACTATAAGAATTCTCTTCAACTGCTGCCTTTGTTTCCACTTTTTCACGAATGGCGACAATTAAAGAGTCCCAAAACTCCATATCGACAGTCTGAGCGATATTCGTATGCGCAAGTGCTTGTTCTACAGATTTCCTCACTCTTTCAACCTGAAAATTCAAGAATGTATCCAAACAAGTCACGTCTAAATACGCCTGCTGCGTTCTCTTATCAATAGATGAGTTGGACTGAAGATTGCGCAATTCTCGAAACAGTTTATCCAACTCATCACCTGTGGATGGTGTGGACGACATGTCACCAAACGGCACTTTCAGTTCTTCCGTCAAATATCTTCCTAACAGTGCAACTTTGAGTGACACAACTGTAAACAAAAGAGGTAACGAGTAAGCACTACAAATTAACCTAGTAAAGGTCTCTATTTTCAATTTTTCCCATAGTTCCTGCTTCTTCTGCTCCATAGAAGCGTCAGTTGACTTCAACTGACGCACAGTATCTTCCACTTTTGTCCATTCCCACAACCGGGACTTGAGCAAGGGAAGAAAAGAATAAGTCGTTAAAGTTATGGTTCTCTGGCACGTCTCAAACTTTTTGTGGATGGGTGAACTTCCTTTTGGCCTCGTCGTTAGAAACCAAAAAAATAAAAGTACAGCTTACTGTTGGACGTATCAAACTGTGGCTTTAGGTCATTATAAGCTTTTCGTAAGCGATAGGCACTGTATAGTGCTGTTCCTAGCACTGCAAATACAGCTATTTTTCTTCTATGACTGCGCAAAAAGCTTACAACTGACTTTAAAAAAGGCATCGCTTCCCATTCAAAGAATTATTTATGGAGAATGGACGTCAGTTTGTTCCAAACTAATGAGCCATAAGCAATTAGAAATTGTGTTGCCAACAACCATAAAAGTAAAAACTCTGCAACACTCTGAAAACATGCCAGTGGGACCACATGAAACAAGAAACTGGTTTCTTCAACTCTAGGAAAACTGCCTGAAATAGAGAGTATTCTCATCCTCATAAGACACACACATCCTAACAACGAAAGCACAATAAAATATTTGTGTACAATGAAGAAGACATTTTCAATCAAATAACGCAAAATTCGAGGTAAGGCTCGTATTTTCTCTGTATCATTTTCGGCTAATGCGGATTGTACTACTTCTATGCCTGTATGGAGAAAATCTTGACAGTATTGACGAATGCTCCAAAGATGAAGAAAAAGATAAACGAATATCAACAAGGAATGTAGCATGTAAAGTTTACCGCTCATCAAAAAACCTGCAAGATCCTCGTGCAGACGACGGTAGTAGAAAACTGCCAAAACTAAAGGACATATCAAGTCCAGTCGTAGTAGAAACCTACGAAAGGAGTCTGATGTATCTTCTGAAAGAACTTGTTCAAATTCCTGGTCTATGTGACTAAAACGGACAGCTTGTTCCTGACAAGATGCAAAGAGGCAGCCGCTAGTCAGCGCACAAATAAATGCTACGATGAATATGAATAGAAAATTAGTAAATTCTCCTGAGACCTTCAATCCTCGTGAAAGCAAACGTATGTGGAGCTGTTTCAGAGAATAGTCATTATCGATCATAGTAAAGTGCTCCAAACCAATCGTCTGGAAAATGAAGCTCACAAAAAAGGCACATAAACCTGCCACAACTGTAGAACGAAAGAAAGAAGAAGAGTCTCTGTGGTACTGAAATATTAAATACAATAGTATATGAAGAGAACAAATGAATAGACCGAGCAGGAGGGAGCCGAATTCCAACTACAAGGGTAAGACTTTTCGTAAGTGCAATCATAAACTCACCTTTCCAAATAATCCAAACAAAATTTCCATAAGCACACAAACTAGTAAAGAAAGAAAACTCGCCAAATGCAAGTTTAATAACGAGGAATATACATCCGTAAACAGCATATCCTATCAAGGTTAAACTTGCTTGCTGCGTAACTGAACAGTGTTCTTACCTTGCGTAACGGAACGGAGGCAAGAGGAATTGTTGTTGTTCTTCTATGTGAGTTTTTCTGCTTTGACTTTTCTTTGCATTCGGAGACGGCTTTTTCGATGGTCGCTTTGTTAGGTGGGAGATAGCAACGCAGATTTATGACTCTAGTAACTGTGTCAACAAGAAGAAGCAAGAGAATAAAAACAGCAATACAATATACCAGCTACATTTCGATTGTTAAATAGAGCAAAAAGTAGAGAGAAACATAAAATGGAAGTTAGAACGGACAGCGACAATAAGACCATAAGACAAATTTTCAAGGCTCCACCACAACGACTAGAAAAGATCCAATTGCTTCCTAAGCAAGAGCAACAAGTTTTGATGAATTTAACAAAGGAACATAGTTGCGCACTAACTATTGTTGAATAAACTGTATCGATTAGAAACAAGTTAATAAAATTGTGCAACTCAAGCCACCGTCGATTGCATTCGTCTTGTTGACCAACGCATGGCACAACCTTTTGCTCCAGTCAGCCGAAAGTCTTTCCCTGCTGTACCTCTTAAAACAACAAAAGACGCTAGATACTGGAAGTCATTCAAGGTACTCGCGTAACCTGTACAATAATCATCTTATTAATGTTTGTAGGTTTCACGTGAGATAATCCAACCTGCTACTGTCACAGACGTCGAATTTTGTCCAGCAACTTCAAGGAAAATCATTGCGTCGTCAGGAACCCAGATATCTATTATTTCTGAAAAAAGTGGTCAAATTTTGAGTCGAATCACTTCATTCAAAGAGCATGTCTATGGTGGAAGTTTCAGAAAAGACAGTGCTCTTATTGCGGCAGGTGGAGACGAAGCAGTTGTACGGATTTTTGATGCAAAGAAAAGAAGCTTACTGAGAAGCTTTTCTGGACACAAAGGGTGAGAAGCTTTTTCGTTGCATAATCTAGTTTTCTCAACTGATTTTGTAGTGCCGTCCATTCTACAAAGTTCTCCAACGACGGCATACGTGTATTATCAGGAGGAGACGATCACGTTGTGCGCTGTTGGGATCTCCCTACAGAATCTTGTTTGTTTGAGCTCGATAATCATAGAGACTTTGTACGTTCACAGGCTTGTTGTCCTTCTCCCCATTTGTGGGCGACCGGTTCTTATGACAAGAAAATGCGCTTATTTGATCTCCGAACGAAGCAAGTCGTGTTTGAGTTATCGCACGGCAGTCTCATTGAAGATGTTCTAATCTTTCCCAGTGGAACTTTAGCGGTGTCTGTTGGAGGCACTAGTGTTCGGGTGTGGGATCTCTTATCAGGAGGACGATTACTTGCCAACCTTGGAAATCATTCGAGAGCAGCAACGTGTGCATCACTTGACGGTTCTGGTTCGAGACTTTTAACAGGTGGTTTAGATCAACAGATAAAGGTTTACAACACATCATCTTTTGAAATGGTCGCCTCTGTATGGATTCAAGGTGAAATTGTGTCTCTTTCTTTGAAGAAAGATGCTCATTCAGTTGCTTGCGGTTTATCCAATGGAAAGTTGATTTTGAAGCGACATTCATCTCATAGTAGCCAGGAAGAGAGTGACACGATAGAATCAGACAACTATTTGTCAATTGCTGCAACGAATGCCAAAGAGAGAACATATCCAATTCCTGGAACACTTGGTTATTTTTTTAGAGGCCAGAATCAGAAGGCTCGTCCTGAAGACGCAGTTGTTCCAAAGCCTCCAAAGGTGAAATTGAAAAAGCATGACAAACTACTTCAGTCTTTTCAGTACAGTGATGCATTAGACGCTGCTATGGAAACAGGTCAAACTGCTATTTCTTGTGCAGTTATCGAAGAATTGGTTTCTAGAAATGGACTGAAAATTGCTCTATCGGGAAGAGATGAAGAAAGTTTGCTTCCAGTTTTTCAGCTAATCATGAAGAACATACACAATCCTTATTATTCACACACTTTGATAGGACTAACAAAGGTTGTATTAAGCATTTATGAACAGGTTTTGACAGGTTCTGCTCGTCTCAGACCTCTATTAGAGAAGCTGTTGAATGATGTGAAAGAAGAAATTCAACTACAGAGAGAACTGAAGCGCACGATGGGTCAAACAAAGGCGATTCTTTCTACTTGTGAAAAAGTTGGTACTAGTAACTAGACAAGACAGCGACCAAGTGTTGATGGAAGGAGTTTCCTTTGTTGAAGAAGAAGCGTTTGATATCTTGTTCAATTCAGTTGAAATGGGCTTTCTAGCAGTTGGAGTATAACTGGATTTCTAACAAAAGTATTAAATATATGTTCTCTGCTTTGAAAGGCATTTGGAGGTTTTCATCGTCCTTTCGAATTGTCGTTTGGCACTTTCGAGACATTTCGATTTGGGAATGGCGGCACCGCTGAAGTTTGCAGTTTTAGGAACTGCAAACATAGCCAATGACGTTAGTAACGCTATCAGAAGTGCAGGTCATATTGTGGAAGCAGTGGCTAGTAGAGATTTAAACAGGTACGGCACTAGTTTCAATAAGTGGATCAACTAAATTGCCTGAAGAGCTCGAGAGTGGGCAGAGAAACGAGACATACCCAAATACTATGGTTCTTACCAAGAAGCCTTGAACGATACTTCGATTGATGCTGTTTATATCCCCTTACCAACTACCATTGCTGAAGAGTGGGCTCTGAGTACGCTTATCATCGTTTTGTATTTTGTGAGTTCTGACAAGTGTCTTTAGAGGCGGCGGCGCAGAAGAAACATATCCTAGTAGATAAACCTTTCTCTTCCAGTGCCAACGTAAGGCGGATTGCGGAGGCTTGTGAAAGTAATCAAGTAGTCTTTCTTGATGGCACCCATTTTGTACACTCTCCTAGGTTGCAGGAAATGCAGCGACAGATTAAGCAGGGCACTATTGGCAAACTTTTGAAGGTATCGGTTGCTTGCACTACTTTTCTTCCTTCCAAAGAAGACATTCGTTACGATCCAAGTTTGGAGCCAACTGGTTGCCTGGGCGATATTGGTAAGTGTATATAATTCTTTCCATCTAGTTTTGTTGACAGTTCTAGGTTGGTATGCTGTTCGTTTTGCTCTGAGTTTTGTGGGATATGATACCAAAGTATCTTCCGTATATGCGACTGCCTCTAAGACACACACAGGTGCCCTTGAAGATTGTTGTGGCGTTATTCATTTTGCAACTGGACAGACGGTACACTTCGATTGTGGTTTTACTTGTGGATTTCGTCAGTGGGGAGAGTGTGTTGGTGAAAGAGGAACAGTTACTGTGGACGACTTTATAGTTCCATTTACTTGTGGTGGTTCTTTCTTTCCAAGAGATAAAAGCAAATACAACCCGAACCTCAAGTTTCGAATCAACAAATTGGCTGTTGAGAAAGATAACAAATTGGAGATGATTGATCCTGTCATACAAGAAATTGAGGTTTCAGGGAACAACAAATCACAAAGTGCTGCTATGATTGACACTTTCGCATCTTTAGTGAGGAATGAGGCTGGATGGAAACGTTCAAAATGGACTTTAGAAACTATTCGTACGCAGGAGTTGATCGATGCACTTTTTCAGTCTTGTGAGAAGCAAAGTGTCGTCTACTTGGAATAAAAAGGTCTCCTATTTTTTTGGCTCAACGCTGTTCTTGGGACGTAGCATATTTTCGAGAAAGTATTCTTTCTTCTGACCAAACGAAAAACCCAAACAAAGTCTAAATTGCAGCTTCTTCTTGAACGTCCACTGCTTGTAAGTTGCCGTTGTCACTAACACTCTGGGAGAAAGCATCTTGAGGAGTCAAAAGCATTAGAGCTGCCAACTCTTCTGCCTTTTGTCTCCCGTACAGTTTTTCAACCAAAGTCAAACTAAAATGAAGTGCGGTCCCAGGTCCCCTAGGTTTCCAGTCAACATTTACCAGACACAATAAACAACAACAGGAATACTCACTGTGAAGTTATGAATTGACCATCTACTACGACTGGCGAATCTTCGTCATCCACAGGATTCTTTAGCTTGCTCAAAAACTGGTCTGCTGGATAACAAGTTGCTCTTAGATCTTCTCCAAGAAACCCATTTTGAGCTAAGACAAGAGCAGGAGCAGCACAAATCGCTCCGATAAGCTTCCCGCTCTGCTGATGTTGCTTGAGTAAAGTTATCAACTCGTTATTGCTGCCCAGTGTCTCTGCTCCTTGTGCTCCTCCCTATCCAAAGGTTAGCTGCAGCCAAGTTTCAAACTCCGGTTCTTACAGGAAGAGCAATCAAGTCATACTCATCACTTTTGCAATCTGTAATAAACTTGTCTGCCACAATTTTTATGCCTCTGCTCGCGGTTATTTGTAACTGCTTCTCTACAGAGGCTACAGTCACCTGGGCTCCAGCACGTACTAGAGTGTCTGCAATAGTAACTGCTTCAATCTCTTCTGTTCCATTGGCAACAGGTATTAAGACCTTCCTTAGAGACTATCAAAGTAAATGAAGCCATAACAGTTGGAAAGAGACTTACACAAACACAACGTTGCTTTACAACGCAAGTTCTGGTCTTGGGGACATCCAAGCGCGGTTTTCTTGAAAGACTATAAAGTGGAAACTCTTTGTACAAGTAAAACGAACAAGTCTTTGATATCGTCTGTCTGCATAAAAGACTATTCTTTCTATTTGTGGTGTGCAATGCAGTTGCGCTGAGAAACGTGAACATCTTCTTCCAATGAAAAAGATCCAAAAAAAAAATTTCCACACTTTATATTAAGAAAGAAGAGCAAGAGCTTCCGCCTAAAAATTGCAACTCAGAACCAAAATACGTTACAGAAAAACAACAGTAACTCACTTTTTCAGAGTAAAGCTCATCTGCTGTCACTTTAATATAGCGCTTACTGAACTCATCGAGTTCAAGTCCCTTGACAATTTCATAACGACCTCCTCGTGAAACTCGAACAGGAAAAGAAAATATAGTTCCACGTTCAATGCCTTGTTAGAAAACACACGTTTTGTATATGTCCATAGAAACTAGAAAATATACAAACCGTAAGAACCGTCACTAGGAACAGACATAGAAACGATACGATCACTTCCTAAAAGCCAATCGTGCAAGTGATCAGCAACAGCATTTGCTGCAGACATTGCACTCGACATTTTACGAGCAGCAATAACTGCAGCTCCACGCTTCTGAATAGTTGGAATAAAGGTCTCCTCAAGATATCTCTTGTCAAGAAGGTCACTCAACTTGCCTAATAATACAATCATATAAATAGCGTACAACGAAATATTAGTTTTCAACGATACCCTTTCCTTCCACAGAGCCATGAAATATATCAGGATACTGCGTACTAGAATGATTTCCCCATATATAGACATCTGAAACTTTAGACAAGGGAACCTATACAAAGATGTAAACTAAAGGACGTGGAAAACCGACACATACTCCAAGCTTTCGGGCTACTAAGCTAACTGCACGATTCTGATCCAAACGAGTCAACGCAGTAATGTTATGCTCAGGAATTTTTGGTGCAAAATGTTTCAAAATGTACGCATTTGTATTTGCTGGATTTCCCACTACAATTACGCGAACGTTCGCATCAGCTTCGCTGTTCAACGCTTCTCCTTGTTCCTTGAATATCCCTATGACAAGTCACTGCTGGGCATCGTTCAAGGTGACGGGTACTTACCAGCATTCTTTTCTAGCAAATCCTTTCTTTCCATTCCTTGCTTCCTTGGAAAGGCACCTAATAGCACGGCAACGTCACAGGAACGGAAAGCTTCCTTTGCGTCTGAAGTTGTAAAAATGGAATGTAACAAAGGAAAGGCACAATCTTCGAGCTACAACCAAGAATTTAAACACAAGAACTTGAATAATTCCTACGAAATACCTCCATAACAACTCCTTGAAGGACAGGAAGCGCAGATTCAATCTCGAGCAATCTTAAAGACACAAGTTGCTGCGGTCCAAATACTTTTCCACCGGCAATCAAAGGCAAAAGTGAATAAGCTATTTGACCAGCAGCACCAGTTACACAAACATTTATGGGTCTATCCGAAAAAAGCGGAGCCTCTGACATGGTACCTAAAACAAACTGAACCGCCCAACAAGACGAAATTTCTACAACGTTACTTGTCGGAATTCCGGACGACGTGTCGCGAAGATTTGTACGCGTGAAGAATTTTTGCAGTTTCTCAGAATGCTTTCAATATTTCATACCTCGAGAAATATATACGTGCCGGTTTTAAAATAGCGTGGACATTCTCACAAGACATCAAGATTTTCCGTTGAAGGGATATCTACTTACAGATTCTCACATCATACAAGTACGCATAACACATTCGCGAATATTGTTGACTGTATGACAATATAGATGCTATCATATTCCATTTCTAAAATTTTCTTTATATATAGAAACAGTGCTTCTCTTACAAAATACTATGCTCTTAGATGACAACTGACTTGCTAAAAACCTCACTATTCTAACTACTGCCGGCTTTTTCATCATTTCAGGTAGAGAGAAATGCTCCCAAAGCACAAGTTAGCCTGCTCTAAAACCCTACGAAATAAGGCAAAGGCCACTGAATTCTTTGCAAATTGTCATAAAAACAAAACTTCCAAAGGACGGTGATGAAGCAAATTAGTTCAAATATTCAATACATGTGAACAAAATGTCGGAAAGACAATCAATGCTTTCCGTCTACTCCCATCTGACTGTAAACTAAATGAAAGTTGATTACGCCGATCTCGACACGGAAGGCCTACACATCAGTTCATGCAGTACTGAAGACACCACAAGTCTTTCTGCCTCTTTCACACATTTATAGCCCACTTCTCCTAAGAAAAGTTTTTCAATCATGTCCCGAACAATTACAACCTTGCGTACCCAACTCACAAACCTTGTCAGGATGAAGCAAAAAGTATTTGACTCTTTCGAACAAATTTTCTTCATCTTGTACGGTACAAGTAACAGCGTTCGGAAAATGGAGACTGTTCAAATAACGAAATGTATCTGTAAAATTTTTTATATAATTTCCTGTTTCGACAAGTTACTTTTGTCGATATCCACATAAAGTACGTACCGTGTAAGACAACACACTTATAATGCAATGCTTCCGCAATATTATGTCCTCCTCCAGGGGGAAACAACGAGTTGCCTACAAACACAATTTTACACAGTTGAAAGAACGATGACAAGACACCTAACAAAATGATGAGTTGCAAAGAAACCAAAGCATTTGTACTACCATATGAATCTATGATAAGCAACCTAATATTCTCCGAATACGAATACTGCGAATATAAAGCGATCTCGCTGGACTTAAAACCTAAGGCCTGGGCTGCATCAAAAATCGTCCGAGTTCGTAAGATATGTCTAGGAGCCAGGATAAGCAACGGCTTTCTTCCAGCTCGCCAGGTTGAACTCAAACGTTTGTGTATTCGCAGTAAAGAAAACTCTTCTGGCTCATGCGTACTTATTCCCTTTAGCTCGCTTTAGGAAAGGTACGGTGCAAACAAAAACTTCATACCATCCAACTTGGTCCAAGTCCGGTCAAACAACTCAACGAGGCTCTTTCTGGTCCCAAAGGAAGCAAAGTCTTCAGAGGAGGTATGACTTTCACGTTTGAACAACCGAACTGTTTGAAAAAGAAAGCTTCTTCTTCATTCCTAGCTCCAATAAAATCAAAAGAGTTCAAAGTTGTTTTTAATAAACTTCTTCCAAATTTAGTACAAGTCCAACGTTCCTTGGAAGCTGGAGATATACGGCCATCTAGCAAAAATAGCTTGACTCCATTATTCTTACTTTCACGCAAAAGGACAGGCCAAAGTTCTGACTCTATGAATACTGCGTTCCGAGGAAAAAAGCGGAAAAGGAAACGCTTTACACAATTTGGACAGTCATATGGCAGCAGTCTTCCGTGGAAACCTGAAGGACCCTCCAGTCCCGCTGAAGTCCTACAAAGCAACTCAAGGCTTCTTTCCAAGGGTTCTTGGGCAGCGACGTTCGCAGACGTGAATAAACAGGATCCAAAGTTGGTCCTATTCCCGTATGCGTGCAAAACACCATTTTCCGAGTGAAACCTTCGTAGAATAGCTGCACAGAGTGCAACAGCGGTTCTTGTTTCACCCAAAGATGCTCCGTGGAACCACAGTGAAACTGGAGACTTCAAGGTCAAATTTGAACCATTTGGTAGACAGAGACGTTGATTGATGAGTTTCAAACTCTCTTTCCAACCGAATTTGCCAAAAAGACTATGGTATGAACTTTCAAGGAGTGCCAAACAAGGCGCCACTAACTGCGTGGCCGTGCCATACAATGTAAGGGGCCCATACTTCAAGACCATACGACGTAGGCAAATTTTACAACTATTCTAATCTCCACATATACCTAACTAACTAGGGTTTATGACCAACTCAAATCCTGATTGTGCCTACATATTTCAACCTTGAACAAACTCTACCAATCCGGTCAATAAGGCTCATAGAAAATGAATCCATTCCTGTGCTTCCACAGAAATTTGGAGCACCATTGGACACGTTGTACTTTCTTAAGAAAAGCGAGCTGATCCAATGATTTGGATTCCAGTCTAAGCCTAATGGACAATTTTGAAGGAAATTAGACGACCAGGCGACACACTATCCTTTATAAGGCGCGCTTCTTCCCATGTACTAGATTGTGTTTTGTTTCTTGGGAAGAAGATGAGTCGCCCAACTTTTGACACCAATGCTGCAGAGATATATAGGACCTCAGTAGAACTTGAAGCAATTGACAGGAGGTCCGCAGACATAATTGCTTGTGAAGGACAAGGCAATGGCGAAGACGGAAGAGATATAGAACAAGTCAAGGAGTCGGTTGAAAAAACTCGCAAGAAAGAAATAGCCAGTTATATTAAATATAATGCTTTTGGAACTGCTATGGGTTTCTTTGTCAATGGTTATATGTATGACATTTCTTCGTATATTGTTGCAGTGTATACGGATGTGTTCCCTTCGTTCAGAGAAAATACTTTCCTTCAAACAGCTATTGGTGTTTCTATGCTATATGGTGTTATGTTTGGCCTATTAATGTTCGGCTTTATTGCAGATTATTTTGGAAGGAAGAAAGGTCTCATCATGTGTTCCTGTTTGGTCCTTTTGGGAAATCTTATTGGAGTTGCTTCTCATGGTACTACTGTAAACGGTGGCATATGGATGATGAATATCGGTCTTGGTGTTGCTGGTCTCGGAATGGGCGGTGAATACACTTGCAATGTTCCTAATGTTATGGAAGATAGTGAAGGCGTTGATGTGAAGACAAGGGGAAGGCGCACGTCTATGTTAGTGATGTGTATGGAAGTTATGGGTAACTATATGCCGTTTGTAGTTCAAATTATTATCGTTGCCGCAGCATGCAGAAATGCTCACTTGGGTGCAGCTTCAGGATGCCACTACAATATTCTTAAGCGAGTTTCGTTTGCAGTAGCTACTCTTCCAGTAATTGCTGTCCTTATCTATCGAACAAGAATGAGAGACTCTGCAATGTTCGCAGCAGACAAAGCCAAGGGCAAGTCTCGTTATGATGCAGTTGACTTTTATGTTGTTGTTCGTCATTTTGCTTTCCGTTCCGTAGGAGCAGTATTGAACTGGTTCCTCGTAGACTATATCAATTACAGTCAAGGAACTTTTGGTGTTATTATACTTCAATCAGTCATTGGAGTATCACTGCTGAAGTCTCTTTGGATTACTCTTGCAGAAGGCGGTGCTTACTTGATATGGCTACCTTTTGTAGCAGCACTTGTAGTGGATAAACTCGGAAGACGAAAGACTGAAGTATTCGGTTGGATGTGGCTCGCATCGACTCAACTTATCAACGCTGGTTTCTTCTGGCAACTAAAGGCAAAACCGGTGGCTTGGATTATATGGGGCACCTTTGTTGGGTAAGTGGAGACGAGTTACTCGCTTCTTCTTGGTCTCATGTTTTCCATAGTGGTTTTCAATATTTTGTGTTTGTGCCAGTATATCTCATTCCTGCGGAAGCATTTCCAACGAAAATCCGTGCGACTATGTATGGCATATCTTCATCTTTTGGAAAAGCTGGGGGTATTATCGGCACTACGATATTCCCTACTATGTGGGTGAATTTCTCAGGATCAGCCCACTATGAAACTTTACCAGCACTTCGGCTCACAATGTGGTTCTATGCAGGGTTGGAGTATTTGGCACTCCTTTTGGCGTTCTTCTTTGTTCCGGAGTATTCTCAGCACTCCTTAATAAGAGAAGACCATCGTTTCGACGAGTTGAGGAGGCGCTATGCAGCTAGGTTTGCTATGAAAGTCGGAGTAACCGATCACGAATTACAGGAAGATTCACGCCAAATAACCTTTTTCCAGTTGATCAAATACAAGTTGCAACTGTCACGAGAAGAATTTGAGAGTTGCTTGAAGAATTATTCAGCGACGCTCTGCCATGATGTTGGTCTGAAGAGCAGAGCAAGAATTGAGTTGGTTTCAAAACTTCCAACAGACTATAATGACTTGACTCTATTTTCCAGATTTCTGAGAATAATAAGATATGGAAAGGCATATAATGTTCAGTATGAGAAGAACTCTGACGAAATGGGATATTATGATCCTTCTGTGGAGGAAGAGAATGATGAAGTGCAACTGAAGACATCCGAAGTTGAAGAAATCCCATCAACTGGAATGGCAGGAACCTTGATGGATGAGGTCACGAGGAAAAGTCAGTCTTGAAGAATTTTCCTTCCATTCTGCTTCGAATTGAAAGTGTTTTCATTTGTCATAAATTGTTTGCGTTACTTATTGTTTACTATTCTCCACTCGTCGTCTGCTCTAAATGAAAGATGAAACAAATATCCAATTCTTCCCAGTTTATTTTTCCAAAAAAAATTTCAAACGCTATTATGGTTGAGAAGTGTCTCTACCTGCCAATCTCGCAGAGAATCTACAATCCAATCAGCATCACGATAGTGATCGCAAGTCAACAAGCTATTCCGTATAGCCACGCATCTCATTCCTGCTCGCTTCGCTGCAAGGATGCCGCTCTACAAAGAAACGGTTATTTCGAAATGAATTTCAAATCAGTCTAACAATATATACCGGCGCATCTTCTAGAACAACACAATTACTTGGAGATATACCCATTTTCTTTGCTGCTAACAGGAACATATCTGGAAAAGGTTTTCCATACGTTACATCTTCTCGGCAGATCACGTAATGAACATATATATCCAGGACAGACTTGTGGGCGTTCAGTTTCTGATGCGTTAAATATCTACCACTTGAAGTAGCTATGCTCTTTGGGCATATGAAAAGATTCATCAAAGAGATTCACTAAAGTATTAGCAACGAGAACACAACCTTACCTGGCGTATTCCATAAGAATGGAAAAGCTTCAAAAGCTCTAAAGCTCCTAATAAGTCAAGCTCAACAAAAAAAGCAACATATACGACGAGAAAAAACCTTCACAAAAACAGGTCGACTTGAACTTGCCAACCAAAACTTCGTCGCGAGTAGCTAAATATTGCTCTGGTGTGGTATTCAAGCAAAAATGTTCTGAAATATTTTAAATGACCGTTAGTCTCAATTTCTACGCTTACCTACGATCACCTTTGCACATTCAAGACCTGGCGTTCCAAGAAGTTTGTGAGCGAGACAACTAACGTCCCCGTTGCCTCCATATTTCTTTATTGTCTCATTCTCTACTTGCAAGTATATGCACTCTGTATCTCTATTTCATAATTGGAAAGAGTAAACTTCGAAAAACGAACATACAATAGAGTTCCATCCAAGTCCCATATTGCCGCTAGTATAGGTCCCGACATTGTGCTTTACTCGCCAAAGAATTATAACAGCCTTATTCTGCTGCAATGCAAATGTCGTTATAACTAGCTAGTCAAAATGCCTTTTGAAATACACTTGTAAAATAGTGAAATGTGTTTCCTAAAGCTGCAAAATAGATTGTCGATTTCCGTTTGCAAAAATTCAAAGCAGTCCAGCCTCGACGCATGATTGGCTGTTGTTTCCTTTCGACTCCGTTATGTGGAAAACTCTTCTCGCCGTTACTTGGAACAAAGTGCCAACTTTGTGCAGACAAAGTCCGAGTTCGGGCAAGTCAATGTCTTTACCACAACCGGAGGCTTGCAAAACTCGAGTTTTTTCCACCGGTAAATTTTCATAAGACATCTCGCCAAGTTTTCAAGTCAAGCCACTGTGTTTCGAATTTTTTAGCAGCTATGCATTATCCGAGCTCTCCAAATGAAAATGCTCCAGGTACTTAACTTTCGAACTTTTCCTTTTTCGCTCAAGTTGTTATATGTAGACACTCTTGGAGGTAGCGAGGACGCGCCCTTATATAAACAGGAGGTGGAGAGTGAAGAAGAAAAGAGAGCCTTTGTTCCTGAAAAGCTGCCTTTATGGTTGCGCCAGAAAAATCCGTGGATACAGTTAGTGGTTATGTTAGGTCTCTACATTATCCATCTACTTTTTTTGTCAAAGAAAGGTTGGGACATATCAAAGAAGCTTGCTCCTCCAGACAGAGGGAGATTTGATGCCATTGGACTCGATACTATCTCAGGTTTATTGGTTGTGATAGTTTCCTTTGTCATTCGAAAAATGGCAGGCTTGAAACTTATTCCCAACTTATTCGACGTTTCAAACCCGCCTTGGGAAGTTCCGTCTCGTACTCATGACAAGTTGGGTGTTACAACTTTGCTTTTGTTTTTAGCTTACCTTGCGTCTGGCTATGCTGCCGTATTTTGCGAACAGCTGTTATTATTGCTTTCCTTTTATGGTGTGCCTTTAACTGTCGCATCGCTACGAGCCTGGAAAGTTTTACTAGGTCACCTCATTTGGGTATATATGGCTGTAAAAATCTTAGGAAATCGACTAGAGCCTTTCTTTCCTCCGAAAGGAAGTTGGATTAAATGGCGTTGGAGGTCGAACTGGCTTTGGTGGGTTATTGGAGGATATTATGCCTCTGGTTTATTATTCAATATTGCCGATTCTGTCAATCAGTGGATATTACCAAGTAGTCTATTCAACGATGAAAGTGTCGTATCAAAGCTAGTGAAACCTGAAAACAACGATCTGTTTGCTATGGCAATAGGAGCAATAGGGCCATGTATTACTGCTCCAGTTTTTGAAGAAGTGCTGTATCGAGGCTATCTTTTACCTGCTTTGGCAACAATGATGCCTATTCGATATGCTATTCCTTTAAGTTCTGTCTTATTTGCAGTTCATCATCTGAATATTGGCAGTATCATTCCTTTGACTGTTTTAGGATGGGTATGATGTTGTTGTTGTTTTATGAAAATACTGAATTACTTTCACAAGGCCTGGGCATTGCTTTATGCTCATTCACGAAATCTGTTAGTCACGATTCTGATTCATGCGCTATGGAACAGTCGGGTTTTCTTGGGTTCACTTTTAGGACTTTAAATAATGAAATTATATACGCTGAATAAACCAAGTTGGCTTTGTACCTGCAGACTTTGTTGTTTACATAAACATATTCATGTCCCTGGAAAAGCTTTATTCTACTGCTTCCCTAACAAGCGACCCTTTCCATCTTTCCAACGCACGCAGCATTTCTTCATGGAAATTGTCCTCGTGAGATATATCGGGTCGCTGCTTCTCAATTAGTTTTGATAAGTTTTCCCATCTTCGCCAAGATTTTTCAAGTCTGTGGAGTTGCAAGATTGTCATAATTTCATCAACTCGACTACTCCAACTGTTCACTTCACTGTTTGTGGAAACTGGGTCACTTTTGTGATGGTTGCGTCTGGAACGTTTCTTCGAACCGCCCTCTTCACCCTTTGCTCCAAGTTCATATTTACAAATAACAGGCTGAGGAAGAGGCTCCATCAGACTTTGTGGTAATTGAAGAGGCAACTTTAAATGACACACTCGAAAGGCCTTGTCCTGCAGCAAAAGAACAACACTTTTTAAAGCGTCACAGCTTCCATCAATTGCACCTTTTGGGTTCTGCAACTTGACCCAATGCAGTAAATTATGAAAGCAAGAGACACTAATTCTAATTTTTTCACGCGTTTCTTCGGCATTTTGCGCAAAATAAAGAAGGTACAAGGTGTAGACGCACGCTACTCGAATTACAAGGTGCAACTCATCCTCCAAAACCTTCAGATATTCATCTGTTTTAGGAAGTTTCACGAGGGAAGGGTGCTCAAAAAACATCAGAGTTGTTTGGAAGAGGTGTTGCAAGAATTGTTCTGGTTTCAACCGCTTGGGGCAACAAGAGAGTATAACTTCAAAGTTCGTTTCGCTCCAGAGCTTCCAGAAAACAGCGAATCGTAAGGGTTTTGATAATTTTGATAATACTTGAAAAAGCCACTCGTCTATATATTCGTGAATAAGATATGTCAGGTCCCCAACGAAAGGCGACTGTGGTTCTTCCTGTTCGCCACAATGCATTGTTGGAAAGAGGGCAAGAAAAGAGCTTTATTCATTTACTTAGCATTACTACAAAATGAAGCCACGAGACTTTGTCATACTCAACTGCAGTCTTTACTAGTAAGATATCATTCTCGTTGCCCTTCCACTGCAGCTATTTCGGATAGGTCTAGAGCCTGGACTTTGCACTTGAACTAGTAAAGTTTCAATGCGTATAAGAGCAGGAGCAGGTTCTATATGTAGAGCCAAATTCACGCTCTCTAACAAAACATGGATAGATCTAGAGTCTAAATTCGCATTTTCTAGTTGTCGGAAGAGCTACAGTCATGCACCAAAGAGTCGGTGGCCGCCTCCTCTGAACTTTTTGAGATAATGGGAAGGACTACTCGGTCGAGTAGTTTTTTGTTCAGTGGTTTGCCTTTAACCGCTTTGGCTTATTCAAGAAAGTATTCGACTCCGTTGCATCATTTCAAAACCCTACATTTATGTAAAGGCTTTAAATCTGCTCGTAGAGTAAATCAAGTGCGACTTGAGAGGTACGAATTTTAGTTATGCTTGATGTGATTCTGGTAAATAAGGTCGTGACAGAAAGACTTTTTGGTATTGCTCTTATGGTGCTTTAGAAACAATAAGTGGGGAATCGAGTCAAGTTCGCTTATCAGTTGTAGTGCCTTTTTATAATGAAGTAGATTCCATTGAATACCTGGTGGAAGCAGTGAAAGCGGCTTGTGAAGATTCTCCTTTTGCAAACCACTGGGAGTTGATTTGTGTAGACGACGGCTCCACCGACGGTACAACCGATAAGCTGAAAAGGTAAAAGGGAGAGAAGGTCTCATATTCAGATTTGAACGAGCTTTTCTTAGACTTTGCGAGAAACATTCCCAATTGAGAGGAGTATCACTTCGAAAAAACTTTGGTCAAACAGCAGCACTTTCGGCAGGCTTTGATATAGCATCTGGAGATATCATTGCAACACTAGACGGCGATCTTCAGAATGATCCGAAGGATATTTTTCGTCTGATAGAAACAATGAAGACAGGTGATTACGATCTTGTCAGTGGTTGGCGCCGTTCTCGGGAGGATGCCTTTTTACGTAGTAAATTCTCGCAAGCTGCCAATTGGCTCATACGACGAATAACAGGAGTACCTATACACGACTTGGGTTGTTCGACCAAAGTCTATAAACGAGAAATTATTAGAGATATTCAACTATATGGAGAAATGCACCGTTTTATAGTAGTGCTTGCTATGTATGAAGGTGCTAGAATTGGCGAGAAAGAAGTTTCTCACTATCCAAGGAAGTTCGGGAAAAGTAAATACGGTTTAGATAGAACTATTCGAGTAATATGTGACTTGACATTTTTATACTACCTGAAGGTAACTTTCTTCTGGAAATATCAGATATCAACAAAACATTGCACTTAGAAATTTAGAACGCGCCCAAGTCATCTGTTTGGTTCTATGGCAATATTCTTTGCCATATTTCCACTTTGTTTAATGGCTACTGTGTTAACTTGCCGGGTCTTTGGAAGAATACTGTGGAGTACAGGTCTTCTAGTTTGGGTATTGCTGCACGTGACTTTCCAAGTAAGTTTGTTTCGAGTCTTCTCCTGTATACCAACTTTTCTAGTTGGTTTCGGTTACTGTATTATTGGGTATCATGTTGGAAGTTATGACGAGAACGTACTACGAGTCACAGAACAAGAGAATTTATCGCGTGCGAAAATATTTCCCGGAAAAACCTCAAATTGGATTTCAGTAAAAAGACGTCGTTTGTGAGTCCAAAGTTCACCGGTAACCCAATAAAGCTGAAGACTTACAAGTTCATGCCTCTTTTTGGATCAAGTGCAATTCTTACTGCTCCCTCGTATAGAGTTCAGAGAGTTTTCAGGTTACTTAGTAGGATGAGTTCCGAATCCGTGGCTGCAACTGGAGCAGAAAGGACGGAAAGAGACACTTTTGGTCCTATCCAAGTTCCAAGTAATAAATACTGGGGTGCGCAGACCCAAAGGTCTGTTGAAGACTTGTCTTCATATTCGTATTTTATTCTCTTGCTTAGGTCTTTGTTGAATTTCGATATTTGCCGGGACACGGATCGTATGCCAAAAGAGGTCATTCACGCTTTTGGTATTCTAAAAAAGGCTGCAGCGGTTGTAAATCGTACATATGGCTTAGATCCTAAGATAGCAGACGCGATATGTTCGGCAGCTGACGAAGTGCTAAGTGGCAAGTTGGATGACCATTTTCCTTTAGTGGTTTGGCAAACTGGCTCAGGGACTCAGTCAAACATGAACTGCAATGAAGTGATTTCCAATAGAGCAATAGAAATTCTCGGAGGACAACTAGGATCTAAGAGTCCAGTTCATCCTAATGACCACGTCAACATGAGTCAGTCGTCGAACGATACGTTTCCTACGGCCATGCATATTGCAACTTGTTTAGCCATTCATCAGAAATTGTTACCTGCCTTGGAGCAGTTGAAATCCTCTTTTGATAACAAAGCGAAGGAATTTGCTGATATTGTGAAGATAGGACGAACTCATTTACAGGATGCTGTTCCTCTTTCTTTTGGTCAAGAGTTTTCTGGATATGTTACTCAACTTTCCTATGCCCAGGAAAGGTTGCATTCATGCCTACCCCGGCTATATTATTTAGCTATTGGTGGAACAGCTGTAGGTACTGGTTTGAATACTCGCAAGGGCTTTGACGAGAAAGTTTGTGCTGAAATTGCCAAGTATACAAAATTACCGTTTCAACCTGCTCCTAATAAGTTTGAAGCCCTTGCAGCTCATGACGCATTGGTAGAATGTAACGGAATATTAAACACTATAGCATGTTCCCTAATGAAAATAGCAAACGATATTCGTTGGATGGGAAGTGGTCCCAGGTGTGGTCTTGGTGAGTTGATTCTTCCAGAAAACGAACCCGGATCTTCAATTATGCCCGGAAAAGTGAACCCTACGCAGTGTGAAGCAATGACGATGGTTTGTGCACAAGTTATGGGAAATAGTGTTGCTGCGTCTGTTGGTGGTAGCAACGGTCATTTTGAGCTCAACGTTTTCAAGCCGCTAATTGTACGCAATACTCTGCACAGTATTCGTCTATTAGCGGATGCTTGCGTTTCTTTCGATTTGCATTGTATTAAGGACTTGAAAGTAAACAAAAGGTGAGAAGAAGAAGAGGTCCGTTCGACGAGTATTGGTCTGAAAATTTTGCCTAGTCGTGTTGAAGAACTAGTTAAAAATTCCTTAATGTTAGTGACTGCCCTTAATCCAGTTATTGGATATGACAATGCTGCTTCTATTGCGAAGAAAGCTCACCGAGAAGGTTTAACACTTAGAGAAGCTGCAATTCAGTCTGGTATTATTTCCGCAGAAAAATTCGATCAAGTCGTCGACCCCAAGAAGATGTTGGGTCCGAATTAAGTCGGATGGAATAGCTAAGAATCTTGAAGAATGGAACGAAATAAAAATCATTCAGACTCGAGTTTTCACCATGAAAGAACAGAAACAACTGAAGAGTCGACGTCAGTCCCGACGGAACCTTGTATGGGAGAGTTGCAGCAACTTCTTTCAGTGACACTTGAAAGAAGCCATTTGGACATAAGGAAGCTTCAACAAGCAGCGAACGATTTTCGTTTATGCGCAAAGACGTTTGTAGGTATAGGTTTTCCCACTTTTAAAGAGCTAATAGCTTTCAAGAAAATATGTGATGTGAAGTTGGAACAAAGTTTTCTCAAAAAGTCAAGTGATTAGACACCCTCATGGTTTTTCATTGAAATAACTGGTTGATCTTCCTTGAGGCAACCTATTTATTACGAAAATTTCGTGCACCTTCTCTTACAATATGAGGGTTCCTTCTGGATATGGTGAGTTTTCATTGAAAGTTTTGTTGGGTGCTCTGGAAAGGCTCAAACGTCTGTGTTTGTGATGTTTTTTCGCGATAGTTGCCATCACTTGTAAGAAACAACAACTTCCTTGGGTGAGCAAAGGGAATAAATAAGTTTATACAACTGCAAGAATAGCAAAGTCACTTTTGACAGTTAAAGAACCAGACTTTTCTCGAATTAAAGCTGGTGCAGTTATCTCTGCGGAACTTTCCGAGGCTTCTGCTTCTGAAGTAGTGACCTTTACTAAATCTCCCGTCAGAAGCATTCCACATATCATTTTTAACGTCGATTTCTTAGTCTCCAGAAAGTCACAGACTATCAATTGACCCCAAGAATATCGAACAATCTGTGCATTCGATAAATGACGCAAAAGAAAAGCTGCATAACGGACGCTGTGCAACTTTTTGTAAGACACAGAATCCAATCCCGTAACTTTCCCTGGGGACTTTGCAGCAGAATCGAATTCTGATCCTTTCTCGCCTCCAACTGATGGTTGAAGTCCTCTTGATTCTGTGATATCCCTTCCTGTCCCAGTTTCTTCTCGTTGAGAAAGCTCTGTGTCTTTCCTATCAGAAAATTTTTCCATAATGAAATCTTCATCCAATTCGCGAGACTTCCAGTCCCGACTATCGGTATCTTCATCCGCTTCATCAAGAGCTTGTGCAGCCTCCGGGTACAATAGATTGACCATTTCAATTGCTGCCATTCGGTATAAATCCAACTTGCACTGTGGATAGATGGAAACCAGTCTCTCTAAATCTCCAGATGATATATATAGGAAATGCGCAAATGGAGAAACAACTATGACGGATTTTGGCATAGGCATTGAAAAAAGACAACTTGCTAAACCAAAGATACTACCAACATGACCAAAAGGCGAGGTAGTTTCAGTGCGTTCAAAAGTTTCTACACTTGCTCTGCTATATGCAACTGTCGAATCATCGACCGTTCGAAGATGTACCAAACCTCTTAGGAGTACAAACATACCAGGAGAAACAACTCCCAGGGACAAGACTTTAATACCGATCCCAAACACACGAAGCTTTCCCAGTGATGCAACCTCATCCTGAATATGACTTTCCGGTACGTTTCGAACAAACAGCAAGTCCCCAACGACCTTTGAAACAAAGTCTGAAAACACACACAACTATAAAGACACAACAAACCTCTCGAGCTTTCCTATGAGCGAACCGAATGGGTATCTCAGATAATCTTCGTTCCCTCATATTGGTTTCGTTAACTAAGAAAGAATATTCTGCCTCATCGATTTCTCCAGACTCATACAGCTTCTCGATAACATGTATTCTATGGGCTAATATTGCTGAAACTGCAGTTCGTGTTTGAATAACACGAAGTATTTCCGGTGAAGAAATTTCAATTCCTCTCAAATAGGAAATACAAAGGCGAATTTCCTGTTCTACTTCCTCAGTTACAGAACCTCCAAAATCTATGTGCCGTTTTACGAAGACTAAAGATGACCATAACGAAGCTACAATGCTGCATCCGATGTTATATCTCCTTTCAATGAACGGTGTTAGATTTACTATCAATACTCTGCTTTATGAGAAGTGCTTACCAGTAGAGAAATCTTCGTGAAATGAATCTTGTATACGAACTTCTGCCAAAGAACTCGATAAAGAAACGCTCCAGCTTGGATAGGCCCCATCCATACTTCTCTAGGTCAACAAATACGTGTAGTGGTTCCGAGAGCGTATCTAATCCTTTGTCAATAGCCGCCCGCAAAGTTCGGTATGCATTGGCACTAATAAAACCGCGTAAGCGCTGCTGCGAAACTTGGCTTCGAAGCGCTCTCAAGACTCTTTTCCTCATTTCAACAGCGAAATCTTTCCCTTCATAAACATGTAATTTGCTCAATGACCCTTCTGTTCTCTGAAAATTTACGGGAGAATTCTCTCCAAGGTACTCCGAATCCGTATTGTGCAACTCAACTAGACGATTCACTGCAGGAGTCTTTTTCCCTAGTCGTCTTGTTTCTTCAAGAAGGGATAGTCTTGGAGCCAACGTGATGTTTGCAGCATACTGTCTTTCAGACAGAGAAGATTTATCTATGGACTTCTTGTTTGAAGGAATGGAATAAGATTCCTTTTCGATCGTCATAGAATGCTGAGTACCAGGAAAGGATGTGTCCGCAACCGACTCCAATTCTTGGATGCTAGGACTTTCCTCAGACGAAGAGTGGCGTGGAATCGTGTCATTTCTCACATGATCGTGATACTCATTCAGATGCTTTAGCGTCTGCTTTAACTTTTTCTCGTCACAAGCAACTTCAGGATCTACAAAAGCTCTTACAAAAGTCCAATCAGCTCCAGCATAACGGCTAGAATTATTAAGACTGTGAAATATATTCCAGTCACTTTCGATGACTTTCCTCTTTGCCTGATCAAAAAGAGCCAAACGTGCATCGGATAGCTTCAAAAGGCCAAGTTTGTCACATACGAGACGATACGCTGATCCATTTACAACTAGAGATAATAAGACTATTCCAGAAGTCCAAACGGATACTCTGGGAACAATTTTGCCAGGAAGAACCAAAAGATAAGACTGATGAGTCACAATTTGGGCAAGAATTAACGCAACAGCTCCACGCAAGCCACTGAACGATATTAACGCGAGTTCTCTCCAACCCGGCTTGTATCCAGTATGCATCAATATAGGGCTTAACACAGCGATACCAAAAGCTCGTAGAATGTTCAGCAATAAATAGAACACAACGATATAAGCAATATCTCGTCCAGATAATCCATCGTTCCAATAAGCTATCATATTTACTACGGACAAAAAACCGCTGTAGAAGAAGACAATGGTATTCGCTACAAACGCTAATACTTCCCAAAAATAGTACAGACCCTTTAAAGCTTCAGCACTAAAGCGCGACAACCTGTCAGCAGCAAATAAAAGTCCTGAAGTAACTACTGCAATAGCGCCTGAAACACCAGCTGGGCCTTGAGCCACATAGAACGAAAGAAATGAAACGACTATCGTCCTAATGACAATAAAAACATAAAAGAGTTATCTCAGAAAGAAGAAAGAGTACTAACGAGGATATTTCTACTTCAGGATCCTTGAAAACAAATCGAATAAAAAGAATTGCACCTATTGCAGAGGCCAATCCGACACCGAAACCTCCAAGAGACTCCTTCACAATGCCAACGATGATGGCACCTATATCACTACTTGTTCCGGGTTGCATTTTCTTCATGAATAAATAAAATAACGTGTAAGCTGAACCATCATTAAACAGAGATTCGCCTTCTATCAAAGTACGAAGCGATGGAGAAGCCCCACTTTCTTTAAGTAACGAGACACAAGCAACGGGGTCTGTTGCTGCAAGAAGAGCACCAAACATTATTCCTGCGTCTATAGGCCAGTTTATGTCCAAAACGTAAACCGTTAAAACGGCCAGCAAAATGGTATCCAATACAACTAAAATGAAAGCAAGCAACAGAACGTCCCATACTTGCCTTTGAAATACAAACCAATCTATTTTTAGAGCCCCTTCAAATATTAAGGGAGGCAGAAATACGAACAATAAGACTTCAGGTGGATCTATGGAAAGCCAATAAGCTGCACTAGCACTCAATTCTGCTAAATCCAGATAGCAACCAGCAACTCCTAACACTCCTCCTGCAACCAGAATGACAACTGTGTACGGCAGAGGAAAACGAGTAAGTTCCAACAGCGTCTTAGCAACTAGGCCGATGGCAACCGCGAGTGCAGGAAACAAAATGACCATAAACGGGGAGCCCGCTTCCGAAGTGAACGCTGAACAGGTAGAAAATATTTCGGAAACTCCAGACATAACACATGAAATGTTGGGAAACTGCTATAAAGTCTGCTATGAAGGCTCAACAGGCAATGAGTTGCGGATACAAAGGAGGACTATCCGAACATATGCCAATCATTTGGCGCCCAAATCAGGAACCTTCCCTCGATCGCGAGGGTTCGCTAATACTTCGCTTCAAAAATGCGTTAAAGTCACAACATTTGAATGTAGGTTCGAAATACAATCTTACGTATTTTCTGAATCATTAATACTGTCGAGGACATAGTATTCCTGACACAAACACGAAAGAATGATCAAAGTCAGTTATTTAGTATCCACCCTTTAAATATGCTATTAGGTCGGAATGAAAAAGCCAAATTTCACCGCCTTCAATATCTAGGAATACAAGATGTTCTGAAGAACTTGACGGATTTATTCCTACAAAAACATACAGACTATCATAATTTCTACAAGTAGGTGCTGTCAATTGTGACTTCTTGGCAGGGTCTGACTCGTAAAATCCAGAAAGTCAGAAGAATGGAGAGATATGAAACTTTAAAATGTTACGGTTTAGTAGTCATTGAAGGAAGCTATTCGAGGCGAACATAATGCCAGCAAGTTTATGGACACAAATCTTCATTCACAACACCTATTGGACTTTCGCTGCATCCTTACAAAGCGAAGGTCTCTTTTCGCACAGTGATCCTTTCGCGCTCCAGGAATGCGTCCAGAAAGTTATCGAATAAGCATCTGGATATCGCTCGAGAACCTTTTTCATGCATAAGTCTTCGTCCGGACTCGCGCTTTCTTTCGAAAAGTCACAAACTTGCTTGATCTCTTTTGGCTCCCAAACCCAGCTGTACGGATACAAGACTCCTTTCGGCTCTAGTTGAACCTGCTGACAGGGAAACAATTCGGAGCTATCCAAAATAGTTTTCCTTCCTTCAAGGTTGTCACCTGGAGTGATTGATCCGTCTTCGAATTCTGGGTCATTGTGTATCCTTTGCCACAATTGATACGCCTCTTTCAAAACAAGTGAACCGCTAAAGTTGGTTTCCGTTCCTCGAAAACCGAGGAAATGTCTATCGATTACCTTTCTTACACAAAGAAGCCAAAAAGGATGCCCCGGAACACTTGCCATGATGGCATTTGGTATCGCGTCATCTCTGTGAAGGTCACTTTCCATCGTTCCAAGAATAACGCACTTATTTTGGATAAGAGTGTCAAAAGGTCGAAGAGCTCGAAAGTCCAAATCAACATAGACACCGCCGTATGTATACATATACAAGAAACGAGCCATATCTGCTCGTGCAATATTTACTGGCAGTCTGTCATATATGTCAATCAACCAAGGGAATTGTCTAAGCACAAGTTTTCTATTTGTTCGGTCTGTCCAAAGTATATATTTCCAGCTTGGATGCAGTTCCTTCCAACTCTGTATCCATCTTTTGTATCTTTCTGGGACGTCGTTGGTCTTCCAACTTTGGTGGATGATACTTGGGATCCGAGTAGGGTTGCTTGTGGGGTAAAAGAACCTCCGTTGAGTGGCCTCATTGTAAGATGGTACAGGTTTCAAATAGACAGAAGATAGGATCCAAAAAGCCAGAAAAATTACAGTGCAAGTATACAGAAACTTTGAAACTTTAGAACTGCAGTTGAAGGGCGCATTGTAAAAGATGCCCCGCTTCGACATAAACAGCAAATTTGCGCGGCAAAAACAAATTTTGGACCAGCCAATCATTTTTC
This sequence comes from Galdieria yellowstonensis, assembly GCA_026122205.1. Classification (NCBI taxonomy): domain Eukaryota; phylum Rhodophyta; class Bangiophyceae; order Galdieriales; family Galdieriaceae; genus Galdieria; species Galdieria yellowstonensis. Next base: position 193,827 of record JANCYU010000029.1, on the reverse strand, counting down.
AATCGCATCAAGGTCTCGTTGCTTTTTCAAGATTTGATACTTTACCGTGCGAATAGAGCTAGAAATGTAGTCCAGGAACGAAAAAAAAACGTAAAAAGTCAAAGCATCCAGGAATTTCTCTTGCCAAAGAGAAACAGAACCTCAAAGACCGTCTGGGAACACAAAATTCAACTTAAAATGGAGGAAGTCTTCATAGAACTTGTTTGAATAACTACAAGACTTGAAGTAACTGCTGGAATATTTACGCTGGATTCTGAGAATTTAATTACTTTCTGAAGCAATAAGACAATCAATGACAATGAAACTTCTCAAAACTGATAAAGTCGAGCAAAACTTTTTATGTTCCTACAAGTAACGTGAAGAACGTATATTATGAAGTAGACACATCCATGGTCGCTGGCATATCGGATACATTCTGAAACTCTTCTTTGGTTGGATCTGATACTGCCTTCGATACAGAAGATCTCCTCGCGATACCGCCCTCGTCATCGTCCACTTCGTTAAATAAATATTCCCGTTGATATTCGTGAAGGAACTGCGTCGAGCGTTTTGCATCAACAAACAAAGAATATGACTTTTTCACATCTTCAGTCTCAACTTGAGTAGACTTTCTCTTTGCACAAATAAGTGCCGCAGATGTAATAGTGTACATTGCGTATCGAAGAGAGGTTTCCATACCAATTGTAGTCAACAAACTAAGAGCGTCCTCTGTTAAGTTAACGTCTTCTTCTTCGCATCTTATTTGGATAATCTGTTTTAATTCCTTCTCTGAATACGGCTTCGTAGCAATAATAAGTAGTCTATCCAACAAATCAATTGGAATCCCGTGAGGAGCCCGATAGTTCGTGCCTCTTATACGAGTGAAACCTCTGTTGGTTGCCATTACCAAAACGGGAGCCATTTCTGACTCCAAAGCTCGACTAAGAAATGCGAAACACTCAATATCCAGCATGTGTACTTCGTCAATGAATAAGACTCCAGGAACAAGTTCAGCTTTACCCTGTTCAACCCATTCAGCAATTCTCTCGTCTATCTGTTCTCGTATTTCGTTTTTGATTTCACCGGTATCGCCAGAAAATAAAGCAAGGAATCCTTGTTGACGAGAGTTAATAACGTCAATCTCGTGAAGGGTCACTTGATGCACCACTTCCTTCTTTTTTTGAATCTCTCCCTCTGGACATTGTACAATACGAGAAGCAGAACCCATCGCGTCATAATTTCGACTCTTCGAGAAAGAGTGACCCAACTTTGTGACCTTTCCCGACGACTTGTCGATAGAAATAACATCACCGGCTGAAATATTTTGACGAGAGAGCGATTCCACCATTTTGCTTCCCAACTCATAAACTGTTTCCATGTCAGTCGTTTTCAAAATGATCTTCCCACTTTTCTTTCCCGCCGAAGGACCTGAACCTGCTTGTCGGTCCACTTGAATCTCAACCACTTCTCCTTCTATAATTTCCACCTCTTCTTTCATTCGGACTCCGATGCTTCGACGAAATGCTTGGTTGAGGGCTTCTGTCTTCGACAGTTCAAGAGAAAACAACTCACTACCAGCAATCTTGGTGAAAGGGGTTTCGGAGCCGAGAGCTTGCGCCATTCCCATAGCTAGAGCCGTTTTACCTGTACCAGGTTGGCCGGCAATAAGTACTGCTCTTCCAGCTATTCTGCCTTGTCTAATCATCTGCACAATAATACCGGCAGCCTTACGTGCCTGAAGTTGGCCGACCATTCCTTGGGAAACTTCTTTTGGCTCTAGAAGGTCATTTAAGCCCAGTCCACGTATATGAGAGTGAGCACCTATTCTTTCTACCCTTGTATAGTCCCTTATTTCCTCAAACTTGGTCGACAATGACGAAAACTTATCCATCGTGAAGCGTCCAAAATGCTGCCAATTCGATTTGCCAAAGCCACAACCGTGTCGAAGGCTGCTTCGTCATGTAAACAAAGAGAGTTGAGAATTTATTTGTCTTGGTCCAAAACAACTTTCAGCCCGTTGCAAGTATTTGCAAAAGAAACTATATTTCACTGAGAACTTCTGATGGAAATTACGAGTTTGTTGATGCTTCGCTCGTCTTGTTCTTCTCTATGGTTTCCGCTCGATTTTCACTTTGAATACTCGACCGACAAGATACTGCACCCACTATTATTCAGACGTAAGAAAATATAGAAATATACGAACCAAGGTTTCTTTCAAACTTTCGACAACGATCAAACAGATAAAGTTGGCTTGATTGCCTATCAAGACACGCACTGTATTCTTCAAACTCTCGTGGGCAGGTTGCGTTCAAATCTTTGAGTAACTGCAGCACACAGTTGGTCACCTTCTCTCCCTTTAAAGCTTCAGTATGATCTGAAGAAAAATAGAAACAAAACCAACCTGTCCAAGACAACTTTCCGGGTTTTCCTCCCTATTCTTACATTCCAAAAAATCCCGATTCTCCTTGGCACACCGTCTTCCTATGATTTCATAAACTCTTTAAAGCTATCTATAACAAATAATGACGCGAACCTATCTCCTTTGCTGCAGCGTACAGTACGGAAGAGGTCGTCAACGGTCTTTCGTTGAGGTCCGACATGACGAAGACGAAAATCCGCAATTCTTTTCCCAATGGCGAACTTGGAAAAAGCCTGTCAATGTTTGACTTGCACGGAAACTTCCGCGGAGCAGTTGTTACAAAACTGGAAGGAGCATGACTTGGAACAGTGGAAAGCAGCAAGTTTACTTTGGTTTTTTTCGGTCTTGAACTCGGAATGCAAGAAAAGTAATGTTGAAGTTTCCTCTGATTGTGACAGTAACTGGCTAGAGAACAGACTTGAGAAAGTTATAGCACAAGGCCTAGAATCGGGCTATTTTAGTGACGGATGCTTGAAAGAATGTCTCGAAATGGAAAGTTTAGAGACCATTGGACTACTTTCGTCTTCGACTCAGTGGACAAGGAGAGCAATACGTACCAATACAAGACTGTTTTATACCCAAGAAAAGTTTAACCTTCTTCGAGAAGAAACGGAAGGATTTGCGAAACTTATTACAGACCTTTTAAGTTTCCACAAGTCTTGGGATTTGATGACAATACAACGTTCGCGTCTCGTTTCTCTAGTGGGTTGCTTTGATTTGGATCCCAATAGAGTCATAGACTTGATATGGAACGCCAGTGCATTTCGTGACGAGAGATCGGGAGAGTTACTGTCTTTATTGTCCGCCTTTCGTTCAGACTATATCTCGCAGATACTGGGATTTAAGTTTCAGAATTGTATTTGGAACAAGGCAGGTGCTGTTGGAGAAGAGGGTGAAGCTCTTGAATCGATATTTTCTCCGATATCGACAGAGAATTCATTCGTTTCTAGTTCAGAGATCTTTCCTCTCGTTGAAGTCGCTGCAGAAGCGCTAAACCGTCAGCTCATCCGGCTTTGTGATATTTGGCCCCATTTATCTCCTGAAGACTCTCTGCATTTTACTAAAATGTTAGAATTTAATGAGCTAGTTGAGAAACATACCTCAGAGTTTGGAGTAGTAAGTTTGTCTGGAGGAGAAAGCAATGCGAGTTCTCGAACGCATCGTACAGATCTGAATGTGTATGAAGATTTGGAACAAGGTCCATTCACTGAAGGACTTTTTCCAAAGGTTGAACTTGTCTGTGCTTTGCTAGAACGAGGCTCTTGGGAGGTCTTTATGGATTGCATGAAAATATGGATGAGTTCTGATAAGATAGTAGATTTTGGACAGCAGCTGTGTTCCCACCCACGCTATCGTAGTATTCTAATAAGTATTGCGGAAAGAGTTTTAGAAAAATTTCTTGGAAAAGTTTTACTTTTGAGCAACTCTTCTTCGCGTGACAGCAGTCTTTTAAAGATGAGTGATGAGAGGTTGATGGACCTGTTTGGACTGCAAAGTCTGGAGGGCCTTGTTTATTACAAAGGAGGGCAACAGAGATATCATTTGATAGTTTATATATTACTTTCGCTTGGTCCTTATGCGAAACAGAGTAGTCGATGTCTCTTTTTTCTGTGTCGTTTCGTACAGAAGTTACTTCCGGGAGGTTGTCAGCTGAGAAATTTAGGGTTGAAATTGCTGATAGAAGTTATGTTTCCGGCGACGAGCTGTATAAAGGGAAACTCGGCATTATTCCTGGAGTTGTGGAGAACAGTTTGTATTCTTCCCTTTAATGAACGTTATCAGGTTTATTACTTAGTAAGACACTCCATAAAGCAAGAATACAATATTGTCCGAAGAGCCAATTCCTGGATTAGTTTTGAAACGAGAAGAGTCTTGCGACGTCTGGCGAAAGAAAATGTAAAGCAATTTGGGCGTTGGCTGGGGAAGATTTGCAACGGTATCAAGTATTCTTCTACTGTAGTATGTTTTGCTCAATTGTTCAAAAGGCAATCCACTGGTAGCTGCAGAATGTATATTGGAACAAGTTCAAAGCTATGAAAATTTGATTCCTGTTCTAGTTGATGCTTTGAAGTATATGACGCCACTAACGTTTGACGTCATCATGTATTGCTGTCTGGAGCAGTTGGATTCTTGCAACAAAGACAAAATCAAATCGGATGGAATGAATCTTTCTCAATGGTAAGAAGTATTGTAAAGTGATGTGAGTTTGAATAATGATCTTTGAACAAGGTATTACGGCCTTTGTATTTTTATTTCTGGTCTTATCAGGAAGTACTTTGCCGTCATCGATTGCCGGGGTTTGTTTCATTTTATCTTCAACAAGTTGGAGGAAGGAGACGCTGTATACATCTTTCTCCTACTAGAAATTCTCAGTAGAGTGAGTGGAGGTGCGAATACAGAACATTTGAGCGATTCGCAAATATCGTCGTTAGGAGGAGGCCCCTTATTACGGGAAATTGTAACTTTAGCATCGTCTTCTTTGTCAGAAACGAAGAAAGCCTCGCGCAAGGCAGCACAAATGATACGAAATGTGGTGAGCTCGGAGGGTCTCATAGCAGATTTAGCCGTTTTGGTTGCACAACAAAAGGAATCTGTACTGTACGATCCAGTCTATCGAGAAATTCCTCTTCGAATGGTTTGCAATATCTTTGACAAGTGTCAAGAAGCTCTCATTCTTTATACGGAACTAATACTGGGAGAGGAAAAATATTATTCCGCATCAAGTGGCTTCAGTGAGAATGTGGAAAGTCGTTTTCATGATGTTGCGGAAGTCAAATTGGAGATGTCGAACTTTCCTTCCTTCGAATCCCTTTTAGTCGACTATCATTTATCCTATGATTCTGCTTTTCTCTTTATGCGTCCCTTTCTTAAGTTTGAAAGGATATTTGAAGTATCTTCAGATGCTTCGGATACCTTCAATGCTCCATTCCATATCAGCTGCCTCACAAGGGTTATGTCAGACAATATATGGAAGGTGAGTCCAAAATATATATCCGAGATATGATATTTATCTCAATGTCTCGTTTTAGGCCACAACTCCAGAACTTTTTGCTATTTTTTGGACCCTCAAACTTTACGATATTTATGTACCCGTAGAGTCCTATAGAACGGAATTGCAGAGACTTGGTTCTCTTGCTCATGCGGAACAAGATACTGAAAGTGACTTGTACTCTTTGAGTCGTGACATAAAGGAAAATAGAAAGCATCGACAAGATGGAAGAAAGGTGGAGGAGATTATTTCCCTGTTAGAAGAAGAGATGCAGGCACATGAGAAACACTATCAAAGAATGCAAAACTTGTTGCGCGAAAAGAAACTTACTTTGTTCCAACAAACAACGGACCTAAAGCGATGGCCTATCGTGTTTTTACAGATGTGTCTGATACCTCGTTGTATTTCGAGTTTCAATGACGCCGCTTTTTGTTCAAAATTTATTCAAGTACTTTTGGATCTAAATCCTCCCGGTCTTCGTATTCTTCCACTCTTTCACTATTTACTGGTGAATATAGGTCAGATTTCTCAGTGTTTAACCGAAGTAAGTAAACTTAACTTGGAAGTTCTGACTTAGTTTATTGTGTAAAGGCTGAAGCCACAAGATTTGGTAATTTTGTTGCTGATGTTTTGAAGTTATTGAACAAGTGGTGGATGAGTGAAGATAAATATAATGCAGAGTGTTCAAATAGGAAAGCCTTTTCATTACAAATGAATGAAGAAGACACTGGTGGTATAAGCTATTCGGAGTTCGTTGTATGGAACCGAAGAGTCCATTTGATTATAACCAACGTAAGTAAAAGCACGTCATTCTTCACGGTTTGGTATAACTTTACGATGAAAGAGTATGTTATCCAATTTAAGCAGCGAAAACTATCTGGACATTCGCAACTCTATTGAAATCCTATCTCGAGTGGTGAAACACTTTCCTCGAATGGAAAGTCATGGGATCCTAATTCAGAAGAAACTCGAAGAAGTTCTCGAGAATAAGAACGAACTGTTTAAGGTTGTTGCGTCTCGATACTTATCTTTGCTACAGAATGAACGGAGCAAATGGATATCAGCTGACCAAATGCATTCTACTGATTCTGTGCAGTTGAAAGGCGACTTGTTAGATGCAACCTTCCTAGAGGGTACTCACCGTTTGCCCAAGTCAGACATCTCTACAAGTACTGTTGAACAAATTCAGGTGATTGTAGAAGAAAGGGAGCAAGTTAGTGCAAATGAAGACACAACACAAAATGAAAATATAGCAACCTCGCACGAATGTCCTTCCAAGGTACAAGATGATGAACAGCTGCAGGCTGCTTCCACAGACTTGGAGCAGTCTCAGGCACTTGAAGAGAAAATGGACTTATCGCACACTGCAGATCCGACCCATGCCGAATTGGCTCGTATACAAGCAGCAGTGGCAGAGAAGAGACAGCTTCTACAGAAAGAACGAGAAAAACGGAGCCGCTTATCCGAACAAAATACGAAAGAAGAAGTGACTTCGAAGAGTGGGACAAAGGAGATTCTTGAACCTGGTGAAATAACGAAAAGCGGTAATCGTTCAAATTACAAAAAAGAAACCTCTTCAAGTAGAAACAGTAGTAATGAAGACGCTGAGGCTCGTAAACGAAGACGTGACCTAAGTGTAGAGGAAGCCGATGGTGACACAGAAGCAAATCGACGTAGCAAAAGAGAAAAGAGTGATGCAACATCGTATTCTAGAAATGACGTTAAGACTCGTACGAGAGATGCCTTAAATTCTGGCCGTTCTTATTCTCCTAGCACACGTAGTTATTCGAACGCAGGTGGTGAAGCGAATCGAAATAGAAATCAAAGGTCTTCCTATTCTAGCCAAGAACGAATATTTCGTGATAATGAGAGTTTGAGCAGCAAAAGTCGACGTTCTTCTTCCGAACAGCGAGAGAGGAAGCTTGAGGACTCTGAGGATAGGGAAGAATATACTTCTGTCCGCTCGAGCAATCGTTCTCGCAAAGGCAGGAAGTGAATAGTTGGAGTCTTGAAAGGTCGCACGTTCAGATGTGTTACTTTGTTATTATTGCAGCAACACGAAAACTCTTGCAGTAATTCCTTCCCATTATATTTAAGAATCACAAAAAGTTTGCGTAACTTTAAAATTTTCTCATTGTAGTAAACATCGACACGCAAGTTTTTTCTTCTATCTTACGATCCTTGATAAATGTGTATACAAAGAAAGGGATAAATGGAGCCAGTCTTAGTCCAACGATCTCTTAATGAGAAAGTGGTTAGTTTTTAATTGTTTTATCCTTTCACCAGTAAGAAAACTAATTTGAAAAAAATTTTGAGAAATTCAATTCATGAAATAAACAATCAGATATCTTTGTGTTCCGTGTCTTTTCTAGAAAATAAGATGCTACCAGCAGAATCCGTTGTTTTTGGAACAACTCCTGCGCTGTCCTGTTCATACTCTTGTGACGAAGTGACGCTCAGCTTTTGAGACGCTGGTACAGCCATGCTTGACAACAACGCCATATTCATTGAACCTGGAACATAAGGGTTATCACTAAAAAACTGATTCTTCGAAGGAACTTGGTTATTCCTTCTATCCAGTTGGTGAATTTTGTCAAACTCAGGAAAACTCCAAGGCGACCCACTCTCTATCTGTGAAACTCCAAAACGTCCAAAATCAATATTTGCGTTGATTGGTGGAAGTTTCGGTGTTTTAGATGCTGGTGGAATCGCAAAACGTATATCTTCATTTTCCTGATAAGGAACCGTGTTTTGACGTAGAAAAGGTAACGAAATAGATGGTGCCCCCAACGTTCCAAAGTTACCAACCTGATGATGCTGTTGATGAATATTATAAGTTGAAGGAATCATATTAGTCCTTAGATCAGAAAATTCACTGCCAACCATCTGTAACGGTAATTGTTCAGCTACAGGAAAGCTTACAATACCGGTTTGACCAGAATATCCCATCTGCGTTCGGCTCAGACTCTGTATGGTTCTCCTCAGAGACATATTTTCCATTTGTAACTCCTTTATTATTTCAAGCGCCCGTATTAATATTTCTGCCTTCTTTCTAGGATGACTTCCGTCGGCTCTTGGAGGCAGTGCTGCATTCAGTCGCTGAAACATCTGATTGATTTTCTCTCTACAGCGTTGCGTATGTGCGTTGTGATTCTCACGTTGTAAAGATTTTCTCCCTTGGACAGCCGACGTCTTCTCAGGAAACTCTGAGGACTGATCCTCTTGAGAGTTGGAAACTGTTACTTCCTCTCGTATGGCGGAGCTCAAGGGGCGAACAGTAAACTTCATATCCTTGGAAGACGCTTCACTATTTTCCTTCTCAGGTGCCTTTATTTGTTTCGAAGACTTTGGGCCTTGTTGCTCCGCTTCTGCCTCGTCAACTCTTGCGACTGACCTCACTTCCGGGGAAAATTCGACTTGTTGACATATAAGCCTTCGATATTTTTCCGGACTGCTTTCCGTCTCAGCAGCTTGATTCGATAAGACTGTGTCGTTCTCCTTTGGTTCAACCTCAGCCGGATAAGCTTGGTCTGACTCATACGGTTGCATAATTGAACCGATATGAAATAAATCGTGTCACTGGATATATTCACTCCTCAACTATTTTATGGCGCCGCTGCTTTCTGTGAAAACAGTCACAAAACTCGCGGAAGCCAGAACCTTCACAGTACTCAAATTCAACCTGCACCCCCAAGTTACGTATGTTGCTTCAAAGCTGGAGTAGCTTTAAGTTATACTCAAAAATAGACAGATTTTTACAAGAGATTCACAGGTTCGTGAAGTAACGTCCGGCAGTCGCTCCTACCGGAACAGAATCTGAGCAGGAGAAATCAAGGAGAGTTGAAAAAATTGCGAAAAAAAGTTGATACTCCGTGGTTTCGGCCTTGCAATTAAGAGTCTAGGCGACAGGTCGACGGGACAGTGGGCAGTCGATAGATTCGAAATTAATTGCAGAATCTTGTATGGGAAGAATAGTTCCTTTGCTTGGAGGAGAAAGATACTGTAAAAAAAAAAGAGGTTTGGTTTTAACATGCTTCTGACAACATTCAATTTAAAGTTCTTACGGATAAAGTGGATTCAGTTGTGGTGGGTTTGACAAGTTTGAATCGGTATATTGGCATTTGATAAGATACCTGACCTTTACGTCCTTTTGAAATAATAAATTCGAAAGATATCTACTCGTGTTATTTAATTATCCGTTTATGTCAGTCTTCATCCAATTTCTCCAAGCTCCGCAGCTATTTTGTGAAAGTACCACTGGCGAAGGACGACGAATGTTAAGATCCTCGTATTCTCTAGTTCAAGTCTCCCTGTTATAACACGCACTACATAATGACAGAACATACTAGGAATCATTGAATTGTTTCAAAGGTTGCCTATAACACCTCAAATCATTGCTCTCTGTTGCCTCAATAGCTAAGCTTTATAGAGAACAGTTCTATTTCAAACAAATGCAGGATAATGAAGAAAATTTCCTCAAAAGAGATAAAATTCGATTTCAGTATTTTATTCTATGAATGCAAAGCCAAGCAAAAACTTGAAATTATAATTCCGAAAGCCCCGCTCCAAGTTGACAATACGAAAGAGTTTTCTCATCATTTTCATATTAATTAAGCATTTTTTTAACAGCTTAGGAGAATTGACTCGCAACATCTATACCAAGAGATTCTTTTGCAGTGAAAAGGAAATGTGTAGGAAGACACTCTTCCGTAGAATGAGACTTTTTACACTACTAGCTTGAGCATTGGTGAAGTAACGTTTCCCAACTGCAATTTCCATCCTCTGGTACTCTTCCATGCACGGAGTTTCGAGCTACGTAGAGCCTCCAGAAGAAGATAGTACCAAGTTTATCAGTTTGGCAAAGGATGCCTTGAACAGATGGAAGCAGCAAGATTTTTCTTCTGAGGTGGCCAGTCGTTTGTTTCCCAAGTGCCCTACTAAAGTTTTCGCAAGGCTTTCTCCGTTGTTAACCGCGTTCTCGAGTTGAATCCTGACGAGTATACACTGTGGAACTATCATAAGAGATTTGTTGTGGACAAAATTGAGAGAGTTAGACAAGAAGACCCTTCCTCATTTCAAGAAGTCATAGAGCAGTTGTTTGAGTCTGAATTTAACCTGACTCAAAGGGCTTTGTATAGGCACCCTAAAGCTTACTCAGCTTGGCAGCACCGCATTTTTCTGCTAAAGGTCGCAAAATCATCTTTGCCTCCTACAATTTACGACAACTTTTTTAAAAGGGAGCTTGAAATCTGTGCAAAGCTTCTTGACTTGGATGATCGAAACTTTCACGGGTGGGCACATAGAATGCGAGTTGGAGAAATAAAAGGCATACAAATAACGAGAGAAGAACTCGATTTTGTTACGGATCGTATTTATGCCAACTTCTCGAACTATTCAGCTTGGCATCACAGGAGTCGTATCCTTCCTGTTTTGTTCGGAGACCAACCGGAAGAGTATAATCGAGTTATTCAGGAGGATCTCGAGTTGGTGAAGCAAGCAATTTTCACGGAGCCGGAGGACCAGAGTGCCTGGTTCTATTTCGGATGGTTACTGAGAGGAGCACCAAGTTCGCATGCTCCCGTCAGTATTCTGGACGTCGATAACGAAATGCTTAAAAAGGAATTGTCTACTTTAGAAGAACTTCTTGTCCTGGAGCCCAAATGTAAATATGCACTATTAATGAAGGTAAGCATACACGTCTTTTATTCTCGGAGAAGGATGATTTTGTAGTTCCATCTGTTGTATCAGTTTGGTGAGTTGGGTAATGCAGAGGCACTTTTAACACAATTGCAGATATTGGTTAGTAGCAGTTGGTTCACTTAGTGACTCTAATGTTGCCTGCAGGATCCGTTAAGGAATGGTTATTATCAGCATTTGAAAGAGAAAATGAGACAGAAGAGTTGAACATTATAATGATTTGCTTTGAATTTTATTTTACGTCTTATAAATGCCATTTTTGGAAATGAAAGTATCTTTCTTTAAATGATTTAGTAGCTTGATATGCACACCGTCATTCATAAGGACTCTATACGCTGTTACAATGACCAAAGAGCTATTGTCTCTACATGCTGTAATTCAAATATACAAACACTGCTTTTCAAGTGAGCGCATCAGAATTATAAGTGAGAGGTTGGTATCACTCTTCGATAGAAAACAATCTACAAATTAGATAAGAAAGAAAATCTTGAAGAAGAGTTACAGGATTCAGGTTTAAGAGCTCAAGTTTATGAAACACATCGACCATTTGTACAGTCAATAAGGACAGTATCTAAAGTATTATTCTATGAAAGTATTTTCCAATTGACAGAATGTATCTAAATCACAGTCCAATGAAATGCTTTTTGCCGTTTCACCACAAAATGAAAATCCCCTGCGATCCCGCCATTTGATGAAACAGACGGAGCAAGTAGATAATATTCAAGACTCCTTTCAACAGGACCTTTGCAAGGAACCAGAAGACACCGACGAATTCTTACAAGCTAAGTGTAGTACTGTGCTATCAGAGAGTTTTGTACAAGACTGCAGTGAGGAAGGTTTCGCTCTAGCGAGAGAACTTTCAAGGTGGACTTGGGAGGGAAATGTTTCGAAGCTTAACGAGAGGGATGAAAACTCAAGTTGCTGGCTCAACATCCAATCTAAACTTTCGGAAGAACCTGGTGATAATAACTTGTTCTCGAGTGACCTAGTGTCAACTCAACCAGACTTTTCTTCGCTTTCCAACAAAGTAAACTTGGGAGATTCGGTCTTCGATGGTTTCCAACCTCAATCCTCCTTTCTTCAGGACGATAAGGAAGATAATTCAAAAGAAATCTCGTGTCGGCGTTCGCAGCTTGGAGTGACAAGCGATTGCGACCAGTACCTGAAATATGGGGCGCAATCTCCTTCATACGTGGAAGACAATAAGAGTTCAAAATGGAAGAACGACTCTTTTGTCAAAGGTTCCGAAGATGTATCTTATATAATCAAGCATCCTACAGCCGCATCCAGCAGCGGAGTTTGTCCATCAAATTCAACTCATTTTAACCGGGTAGTCGTTTGGTATCCAAACTTGGAAGGTAGCTGGTCGCTCGGCTATCTTACTTCCAGTGGAGAAATATTAGACTTGAAAGGAAGCTTCATATCATCCCCGCAGACGAAGAATGAAGAAATGAATGAGACCAAGCGATATCACTTATTTCATGAAGACGACTTGAAAGATCTCGAAGATGCCGTGGAGCTTCGCAGCCTGCACGAGGCTCCCATTTTAGACTTGCTTCGCCGTAGGTATTTGGCTGAAAAAATCTACACTTGCGTCGGAGGAGAGGCTTTACTTGTCTCGGTTAATCCATATTGTCCCATTCCAGGTCTCTTTAACGACTCTACCATGGAGAAAATTTTTTCAAGTCAAACTTTAGGCTGTAAATTTATGCCCCACATTTATTCTATGGCAGATGCTGCATATCGGAACATGTTGACTTGTAAGACTCCGCAGAGTCTGATTATATCAGGAGAAAGTGGAGCAGGGAAGACCGAAGCGTGTAAATTTATTTTGAAGTATCTCGTCTTTCTCAACGATCGGAAGCAAAGTTATAGGAGCACTTGTTCGACATGCAAACTGTATGGACTAGACACTTCGAATGGCGATGCACAAGATTTTTCCAATGTTTTTGTCAGGTCCAGAATCATTTCCGAAAAGCTTTTGCATGCGAATCCCGTACTTGAAGCGTTTGGGAATGCTAAGACCAGTTTAAACTCCAATTCTTCCAGATTTGGCAAGCTGATACAAATATTTTACTGTTTAGAAACTGGACATATATTGAGTGCTCGTGTTAGGCAGTTCTTATTCGAGAAATCTCGAGTAACATGCGCATCACATCGCTTTGGAGAAAGAAACTATCACATATTCTATCAAATGATTGCCGGAGCATCACCTAATGAAAGACGTTCGTGGCATCTTGCGGACTCTGTTACTTTTTACAGATATTTACATGGCACGGCAGCAAGTGCATTAAATAGAAAGGAAGATTCTTTGGATTTTGAGCGGACTAAGAATTCCATGTTATCACTTGGATTGAAGCAAGAAGAAATGGACCGTATATTCTCCATTTTATCTGGAATTTTGGCTCTAGGAAACATTGAGTTCATTTGTGATGAAAATGAAACTTGCCACCTCCGTAATCCTTCAGTGCTTGGGACGGTTTGTAACCTACTGATGTTGGATGCGGTAGAGTTGAGTCATGCTCTTACCACAACAGCCGTTGTTGTGAGAGGTGAAAGGTTTGAGAGGCGCCGTACCGTTGAGCAGGCAACATATGCAAGAGATGCGTTGGCAAAACATATTTATGAAAAAGTATTTGAGTATCTAGTTTCCAGACTCAATCAGCTTTTAGACCCCTGCACTTATTTTTCACAGCAGGACGAAGCTTCAGATGGAGTTTCTGTAGACGCGTTTCGTGATGAGTTTAGAAACGCAGAGCTTTCCATTTTAGAAGACTCGACGCACATTTCTTTTCTGGCTATTCTTGATCAATCTGGCTTTGAAGTGACACATGAGAATTCACTGGAACAGTTGTTGATCAATTACTCGAATGAGAAGCTGCAGCAACAGTTTAATGATCGCATTTCTCAATATGAGCGTTTCATATATGATGAAGAAGATGTTCCTTTCAACATGTTCGATATGAGTAATGACGACTGTCAGAATCGCCTCGATGCTTTGGAAAGAAGGCCCTTGGGCTTATTGCACTTACTGGATGAAGAATGTTTAGCTCCAAGGGGAACAGATGACAGGTTCCTTCAAAAACTTTATGAGACATTGCAAAATTCTTCAGAAGAATATAAGAATTATGTAAGAATATCGGAACTTGGCAGGAGTCGAGGAGAGTTTCTCTTCCGACACTTTGCAGGGGATGTTGTGTACCAAACTCGAGATATTGTTCTAAAAAACAGAGATCACTTACACGGCGACTTGCTTTCAGTGCTAAAGAAATCCACGAATCCTATATTCACAGCGAGCAGTTGGTTGTCGGAAGAGACAGAAAATTATATGAATAGACGACAGTCTTCATCTTTCTTTGATATATCTTTTGACATGTCTCGTAGTGCCGGTGTGGACACTGTAGGGTCTTCTCCCCTTACTTGTACGGTTCTCTCGCAGTTTCGACCACAACTTGCAGTTCTTATGGAAATACTTTGTTCAACAAGTCCACGTTATGTTCGTTGTCTTAAACCCAACAGCAGAATGCGTCCTCGTGAATTTGTTGGTAAAGATGTGTTGAGACAATTGGAATGTTCTGGTGTTTTTGAATATGTTCGTTTGAGAAGAATAGGTCTTCCAGTGAGAGTTCCACATGAAGAGTTTCTTCATCGTTTCAAAGCTATATTATATGAGCACGATGTCCAATCTTGTAACGTAACACTGGATTTGTTACTGCAAAAAATTCTTGAAAGAGCAACTGCGGTTGAGGACAGACGTTATGCAGTTGGTAGAAGTAGAGTTTTTGTTTCAGATGAGTTGTACAAATATTTAGAACAAATGAGGTTTACAACTTTCAACGCAGCTGCCAACAGAATACAGAAGTATTGGAAGATGTGCATTCTTCGTCGAGAATTTTTAGCCTTGCGTGAATTTGTCATTTTTGCACAGCGTCTGATTCGTTGTCGGAAACCAAGAAACGAATTCCTTCGTACGAAATTTGCTTGTGAAAGAATGAAAGCAATCTATCAAATGAGACGAAAGAGAATTGAATTTGAAAGATTGCGGAAAGCTGTCCTTGTTTTTCAAAAGTTTGCAAGGAGGTGGATTGCTTGCAATTTGGAACGCTTAAGAGGTATTCGAGCTGCGACAGTTATTCAAAGGCATTTTAGATGTTATTTAGTGCATCGAAGGTCACGAGCATGCATTCGTATTCAACGGATTTGGAGGTTTTACTTGGCTCGAAGACATTATTTGTTGCTGAGAAAAAACGCAATACGTATTGAGGCATTTTGGAGGTATTATTCTCAACGAAAGCGATATCTTAAACTAAGTGAAAATACCCTTGTATTGCAAACTTGGTGGAGAGCGACCTGCAGAAGAAGGGTATTTCTTCAGTTGAGTAATATAACTTTATACTTGCAAAGTCGAAGGAGAATGGTAACTTGTCGGTCTTTGTTTTTACAATTGTCTTTTGCTGCACGGCGAATCCAGTCGTATTTTCGTATGTATCTTGCACGGAAACATTTTCTGGAAACGAAGAGAGCAGCCTGTCTTGTTCAACAGAGGTTTCGAAGATATATGGCAGCTCAATGTATCTCCGCGAATATTCGCTGTTATTTGGAACGAAAGCGGTTCTTGAGAAAGATTCGTTCGGTTTTAACGATACAAAGGTTGGTTCGTAGATGGTTTGCGCGCAAGTTCTTTTCGTATTTGAATGCGATTTCTTTGCATCAATTTGCTTATTCACCTGTCTCATCGCATGTTCTTGTTGTTGGTGGCCAAGGTGTAGGGAAGAGTTCGTTCATTAACCTCATGTTTGGTAGACAAGTAGTTCCCATTAATGGTTGCTGGGATGCTCAGTGTGATTCCTTGGAAACTAGTGTTATCTCAGATGCCATCGAGGTTTCAGGACCAAAATTAGTAACTGCCTCATCCTCCTCAACAGGAGTAAGAGTTGATCAAGTGCGAGAATTATCCAATGTTCACGTGAGAGCAATCTCACTGCCAGGAATAACTTTGCTTGATACCGTTGGACTATGTGATATTTTTTCTGCACAGGCTTTGGTGAATCATCTTCGAGAACTTCCGCCAATCAACATTACATCCGTTATTTTTGTTGACCGTTTTGACTCTTACCGCTTGCCTGAAGAGTCTTTAAGAGCCTTGGCTATTGCGTTTGGTCCTCAAATATTTGAACGAACTATTTTCTCATTTACTCACGCAGATGCGTCGCTTAGAAAGAACGTCAAGCCTGAACACGTTCTGCAGATGAAAATAGCGGCCCTATCTAACGCGGTGCAAAAGATTGCTAGTGAGTTGTTGGACGGCTGTGCGTTGGAATCATTCTTTTCAGGAGGAACCAGCAACGGAATCCCAGTTTGTTTGTTTGACACGTCGGAGTTTACATTTGACTGGAGAATAGACAATCCGCTGAACTTTGCCTCACTGAGAAGACTGATTTCCGAACTTTTAAAGCAAAGCACTTTATATCCCGTTTGGTCCAATTATTCCTATCTATCGGAGAAAACGAACAAGTCATTCATAAGAAGACGGAATGGAAATTATCATTCTTACTTTCATACACTTGGAGTCAGTCCAAGTGCAACCTTTGAAGAAATTCGTCGTGCTTATAGGAGACTTGTTCTCAAGTATCATCCCGATAGAAACAGAGGAGAAATGAGAGCAGAGAATGTCGCGCAATTCCGAAAGATTGTACAAGCATATCAAGCCTTAAATGAGTATTACAAGGGTTCTGAAGAGAACGTTTCCGATGTCTGGTGGAGTGAAGAAATGTTGTTGTCATTCTGTTTCGAAGTTAGTCTTCAAAGTAGTCATGGAAAATATTTCACGTATTCTGATAACGATTCTCGCGTGACTTGTCGCAGATTGAACGAATCCGACTTCTCGTTAGGAAAGGTATCCGATAATTGGCGTTTCATTATTTGGTTTGTTCCTTGTTCGAGACTTGGAAAGTTTGCAATATCAACACTAGATGGAAGGTTTCTCACTTTAGACAGATATAATTATTTGGTCCTTCAGTATCCTCCGTCTTATATATTCCGGGAAGGTTGTCTCAATGATGAAGTCTTTGAAATGCCAGCTTTTCTGTTTTCTCTCAAGTTTATTCCAGGCAAGGGCTTACTGACCATGAAGGCGCCCAATGGTCGTTTTGTATCCGCAATCAAGAAAGATAATCTTTTAATAGCAGATCGTACCAAAGCAAAGGAATGGGAGATCATTTCTTGGCGCCTAAACCCATCTTCGCGTCAGCCCTGTTATAAGTTTGATGACATCGTTCATAATCAGTTTGTTGCTGTCGTTCAAACAAGCAAAGGTTTCTTTTGGGAAAGTGATGCGAAAATGAGAAGAATTAGAACGAGAGGACAGACAATGGAAACTGCCGAGCGTATTCTTTTCGAATTTTGTGGTTTGAGAAGCAACAGCAACAGCGAGTGCACTGGTGAAGGTTTGCCGGAGTATCGTCTTCGTTGCGGAGATGGAAGAGTAATCTGTGCTGGTAAAGATGGAAGGATCGTCACCGTTCCGACTTGGGAGGATAGCCAGGAATCGTTATTACTGCAAAAAGGTCGTCTCATATCTCGGTTTTCTGTACACTTCAAAGATAAGGGTCGAGCTATCTTTTCATATTCATCAAATTATGAAGATATGTTCCTAAGTTGCGACGAACAAAGAGGAGTTCTTTCCTCGCGATTGAAAAAGGACGAAGGACTGGTGACATTTATTCTTTCGTTTCTGTTTGAAGACTACGAAACCATCAGAAGAATCGATTACATAGCTAAAGACATGTTTCTTGCCGAGACAGAGTCCATGGTCTCTGAAAATTCTTAAGTATACTGCACTCTCTGACTAGTGTCTACTTTTGTGTATTTTCAAGATTCATTATTATTTATAAAATGTGTTGTTGGTTCTCCCATTTCTCTTTCAGTCGTTTCGTTTTTGGAGTGGCTGTCTTTCTTCAGAATAAAATCATATTCACACTCGGAGTCACTAGAGTCTTCTGAAATACTCTCTGCAGCTTGCGAGGATGCAACAACCCTTTGTGACTCTGTGAAGTGAGTGGAAACATTGGAGAACATAGGACTTGAAGTGAACTTTTCAAAAGCCAAATTGTCCTCTCGCGCACTTGATGTAGCTTCCAAACAATTGGAAGAGTTATTACGCAACGTGTCCAACTCCTATATACTCTCATTAGCAAACAGAACCTTGCGTCGAAACCAAGTCACCTTGCTAAAAAAGTCACGAGAGTCTGCGATTTCTTTGCAACGCAACTCCAGCTCTTCCTTTTCCTTTCGCAGAGATAGAATTTTTTCCTGCAATTTTACAACTTCTTGTTGAAGTGAGTTCAACTTTTGACGTTGAGCCCAATCTTCCTTGACTATATTTGACGAAGCTTGTTTCTGGTTCGTTTCCAGTTTCTCATATTCCTCAATTATATATTTTTTCTGCCTTTTTTCTGCGACATACTGTTTCTGTTTTTGTTGAAACAAAAAGTACAAAATAACCGCGGCGAGAACGGCAAAGCAAGTGATGAAAAGTTGCGACAGAATCAAACTTATCAGCAGCCAACGTGGCATCGACACAACGAAATGTACAATGCCAATGTGTCTGTTTTGCAACGTACAGTACGGAAACTATACGCGAGAACTATGAATATGTTGTGCGGTTCTGCGACGAGTCAAACACAAAAGTTTATTATCACTTCATTACGGTCGCATTTCCAATTTCATCTAAGGAGGATACTCTCCACTTTCTATTGATTCGACGCAACAAGCCTGCCAAAGTCTTCCCCGGAGCCAATTCAAGCCAATCTTGCTCATCTGGAAAGTGCTTTTCTATATACTTCATACAGTCAGCCCATCTTACTGGTGAAGTCAGTTGCTCTGATAAGCGCTGGCGAATCATGCTCGGAGACTCAACATGAGGACTTCCTGTAACATTACATAGAACCGGATACTTTGGAGGCACAATCTCAACCTGCTCCAAAGCCTTTGACAGAGTATTACTGGCCGATTCCATTAGAGGAGAATGAAAAGCACCTGCCACTGACAGCGGAGTAGCCTTGAGCTGCATTTTACTAGTTGCATACTCAATCGCTCTTTGACAAGCTTCCAGGTGACCACTAAGAACGACTTGCCCTGGCGAGTTGAAATTTGCAGGAATTAGAACCTGATCTTGCCGTACTGCCGAGCAGCACTCCCAAGCCTGCTCTTCAGTGCAACCCATCAATGCTACCATTCCACCTTTAGTACGTTCTGAGGCTTCCTGCATGGCTTTGCCTCGAATTTGCACCAAACGCAAAGCATCCTGCCATAACATTGCTCCTCCGAGCACAAGTGCCGTGTACTCTCCTAGACTCAATCCAGCCAAAGCAGACAAAGAGATATTTTCGCGCACAACCAATTTCATCTCTTGAGACGATATCCAACTGATATATGAAATAAGAAAAATGGCGGGCTGAGCAACATCTGTCCGATCTAGGACATCTTTAGATCCGTCACAGCAGAGCTCCGAAATGGAAAGAGAAAACGAACTAGATAACAAATCGTCGGCCTCTTCAAATAACTCCTTTGCTGATAAGCACTTTTCGATCCAAAGTTTGCCCATTCCAACATACTGAGCCCCTTGTCCTGGACATAAGACGACGGTTGGACGGGCAGAAGCCTGAATGGAAGTTTGTCTTGTTCCTCCCTTGCCGACATGGATCCCTCGGAAGTTGTTTGGTACTAGTTTACCACCTTGTTGTGTTAATAGCCTTTGCTGAAAGAGCCTAGTCGACGATATCCTTGAAACGAAGGTAGGCGAAAGAAACAAGAAATGTGGTTTAGGCTGATGATACATGACCAATCATCCACAGTGTATTCATGGTCCAATACGCATTCCGTTGGACTGCAGATATCTCAAGTCTCCATTTCTGTATTTATTCTCTAAGAAATAATATTTGTTGAGCATTCCTTAAGTCTGGCGAGAATAAAACGAATCATCCTCCTTGGCCGATTTGAAAGCCTAACAAATAAATGAGGATCTTGTTGAACTTTCGGATTGGTACGACAGTATAGTTCCTGTCATGAGCTTATGGAACTATCTTTTAAACTCTGAGCACTTGGAGCTTTTGGACGTAGGAACTTTGTTAAAGTATTTTTGTCTTCACTTACAAGTACCGCTTGTTATAGGCTTCAGAGGCCAGAAAGACTGCGGCACTTGCTGGAGACTCCCATATCGAGTCCTGGAGAATTCGGTACCGCTTGAAAACGGTTTGCGTAGCGTTGGTCATTTGTTTGAACGTGGGAGTTGATCCAGTAAGTTGTTTTTAGCAATGCAACTTGTTTTTCTCATAGTTGTATTCAAGCCCGATATTATCAAACCGAAGCCCTGTGCAAGGCTCGAGTGCTGGATAGATCCAACTTCGTTGCCTTCTCAAAAGGCAATAGAATCTATCGGAAAAGCTTTGCAACTTCAGTATGAACGTTGGCAGCCTAGAGCACGTTACAAGGTTGCGGCAGACCCTACAGTGGAGGAGGTAAAGAAGCTTTGTGTGAGTCTTCGCAGAAGTGCAAAAGAAGAACGTGTCTTGTTTCACTATAACGGTCATGGGGTACCTAGACCAACAGCAAATGGAGAGGTATGTTGCATGGAACTTGCGAACAAACTTAACTTGGAAGTAGATTTGGGTCTTTAATAAGAATTATACGCAATACATTCCTCTCTCTTTATATGACTTACAAACTTGGCTTGGAGTTCCGTCTATTTATGTCTTTGATTGTTCTTCGGCAGGTCTGGCAGTTTCGTGCTTTTTACAACTGGCAGAACACCGTATGAACGAACCAAAAACAACAACTCAGGCTGAGGGACGCCTCCAACAGGAAGAAATGGAAGCAACTTATTTTCAAGACCATAAAAGTACTGATCGAGAATCACCCTCGTCCTCAGATTTTTTGAGTTCCACAGAGTCAGTTTCTTTCAAGGACTCGATTCTGTTGGCAGCCTGTCGAGGTGATGAGGTTTTGCCTACCAACCCAAATTACCCTGCGGATATCTTTACGGCATGTCTTACTACTCCAATCAAGATAGCCCTTCGCTGGTTTCTAAGTCGCACTATGGTTTCGGGCCTTAGCGTTGAAATGCTAGATCATATACCAGGCAAACTGAACGATAGGAAGACTATGCTTGGCGAATTGAACTGGTATGTGGAGCATACCTTCATCGTTTGAGTTTTCTAAGTGGACTTTGTAAAGGATATTTACTGCAATTACAGACACAATAGCTTGGAATACATTACCAAGGCCTTTGTTCAAGAGGCTCTTTAGACAGGACTTGCTTGTGGCATCCCTATTTCGAAATTATATATTAGCCGAAAGAATTATGAAGTCTCTCAATTGCAATCCTGTGACTTATCCTGAGCTGCCTCCTATGTGCAATCATCCGCTTTGGCAGTCTTGGGACTATACAGTCGAACTTTGTTTAGCACAGTTACCAGCCATTTTGTCAAGTGCAGAGGCTGCTGGAATATCTAGAGAGTCCATCAACGGGTCTTTGAGCTCCGTCCCTAGTCCGACTGTTTCGGATTCTCAAGTAGTGGATAACGTCAACTTTACAGAGGACAACAGAACTAATAGATATATCGACCGAATTCCTTATGATCCAATCCCATTTTTTGACGATCAGGTAATCTTGTTTGCATGCCTTGCAACATGGATTTTGAAGCTTTTGATAGATTACTGCTTTTGAAATTTGGCTCGACATGGCAGATGAGCAGGAAGAAGCTCCAGAACAACTTCCCATTGTATTACAAGTGCTACTTAGTCAGTCTTATCGTTTACGAGCGCTGCGTTTGTTATCTCGTTTCTTTGAGTTGGGAAGCTGGGCTGTCGATCTAGGATTGTCTGTCGGCATTTTTCCCTACGTCCTTAAGTTACTTCAGAGTCCTTCCAAAGAAATACGTGAAGTATGTCTTGTAGAAATTTCATCGCGTGCTGTTGACAATATCGTAGGAACTTGTTTATATTTGGGGGAAAATTGTTTGTCAAGATCATTCCTGTGCTGTGGATTTGGTTAGGGACGGTGGACATCTTTATTTTGTTGACTTTTTAGAGTACGATGGCACTCCTGAAGAATGTAAGGCAATGGCACTTTATGTTCTCTCAGTTGTGTCAACCGTTTTGCCAGAGAAACTGAAGGAAGTAAGCAGCAAGGCCTTTCAAATTTTGTAATATTGATTGTTTTAGGCAAGAATAATGAGCGTACTTATCAGCCAATGCAAATACAAGCATAGTTCACTGGTTAGAAAGTGGGCCTTTTTATGTTTAGCGAAAGTTTTCAAACATGTTACCTCGGTAATCGACGAAATTGTGAATTTGGAGGAATTCATGGATTTAATACTTTTTACAATGAGGCAAGATGAGTCACCAGAAGTTCGAGCTTCCGTTTTGTATACTTTGGAATTTTTCCCACCAGTCAAAGCTGTTCGATTTCAGAACCTCGCATTCGACTTACCTCCTCCGCTTACGTCGCTTTCTTTTGATGATGCAGTATTTCCTCTAATCTTACACTTGATTCACACTAGTTGTCAAGAAGCATCCCCAATTGTTCGACGAGAAGTTGTAAAACTTGTTGTCAGAACCAAGAAACATTTACGAGAACAAAGTTATGCATTTACTGACCAAGATGGTGGTAGAACAATGCAACTGGTATCAGAGTTCCTTTGGGACGTTTTGAAATTCCTTTCGACAGATCCTCAGACTGAAATATCAGCACTAGTTCGAGAAATATTGAAGGATATGAGCAGTAGCTCTAGCGAGGAGCAAATGCAGCGTGGAAGCGTTGCCAAAAAATCCAGTGAGCATATGGATGTCGCATCGAACGCATCTTCCTTGTCTTCATCACCAGGTTAGTAAGGTTGTTGAGGAAGGAATGGAGTGCTAAATGAAATATTAGGTTCTTTGGAAGAAGTCATGCATAGTAGAAAGGATTCTCTTCCGAGAAGCTCGAATTCCATGCCTCGTGTCATGTCGATAGAAGGAATAAGTCAACTTTTCCGTGGTTTCACTTCAAAAGGAAAGTTCCAAGATGTTCCTGTGAGGTCAAGTAGTCTTCCTCAGTCTTCACAGTCTTTTACCGGTCGAGACTCAATTGCCTCCGAGAAACCTTGGCAACTTCCTTCTTTGTATGACTGGAACCAGGGCGCAATAATGTACCTCAGAGCTCCTTATTCCACTGGAACTTGCAATGTTTCTTCTGGCTCTATATTTGGAAGCGAAAATAATGCAACAAATGTAACGAAATGGAGAGTCGAAAGTGACACAGTCGCCGACTCGAAAGTAAAATCTCTTAAAGAAGTTGCCATCTTAGATGTAGGCGGAGGATCTGTCACATCTTTGGCATTTGGAAGCGGTGCAACTTTATTGGTTGGTTCATCAAGAGGTGAAGTGAGTGAATGGGATTATCAAAAAGGTATTCGCAAGCTTGCCTTTTTGAATGGCGAAGATTCAGTTAGTCACATATTTTATGGGGGAGATATGGAACTAAAATATATAGACGACACTTTCAGCGTCATAATCACAGGTTCCAAGTGGGGAGAAGTGAAAATTTGGCGATTGTACAGAGACAAATCCAACGTCCGGTTAATAACAAGTTGGCGAAACTTTGAACGTGCATATTATGATCAACCGACTCAGAATAGACCGCGTCTGACAATGTCATATAATGCCTTTACAGCACGAATTGCTTCAAACTCTGATGACTTTCTAAACATTTGGGACATTCCATCAGAGCGTCTTTTTAAGAAGTATTCTTTGGGTGAGCAGACAAACATATGCAGTACTTGTTGGACTTGTCCTGTAGAGGTTATGGGACCTCATGTTGTCTTCAGCGGTACTTTGCAGGGAAATCTTACGCTGGTTGACACGCGATGTTCGGAAAGTGAGGTTATTAAATGTCAGGTTGGTGATATACACGATCACAGAGAAGTAATTTCTGTCGAGTCGCAAAGGACAGCGGCATGTGACCGTCTGATTTCGGCGTCGACGTCCGGGCGTGTTGTTGTCTGGGACCCCAGAACTATTACACAGACAAGAGGAGGCCAACTATTAGAAATTGAAGCATTTGGAAGCGAATTGAGTGCAATGACTGCCAGGAACAACGCCTCGACTATCTTGGCAGGGTCCAAGAAGAACTGTATCAAGATATTTGGAAGTCAAGGCAGCATGTTGAGAATGATTCGATACCATGAAGGTTCTATGAGTTCGCAAATAGGAGCCGTTACTTCTATGACTTGTCATCCTGAAAGCCCAAGGTTTGCTTTCGGTTGTGCAGATTCTGTGGCTTCAGTTTATGAATAGCTCGTCCTAATTCAGAGGTATCGCTAGTTCTTTATATTGTTTCTATATATACATGCATTTCAAGATATGTTTCTGCTATTACGAAGCACATATCAAGTTAATATCAGATACTACTAGCACACGAGCTAGATCCGTTGCTTGATAAGAAAGACGAACTTCGAGCGTATAGCAACTGAAAACCTCTGCGGAAATCGACAAATTTCTCCCAACTTGTATGCAGTTTCTTTGTACTTTACTTTGTTGGTGTCTACATTAAACTATTTAGTTTTTTACTTGAAAGAACTTGATCGAGCTGTTACATTCTTGCATGCAGGAAAAAATTGCAGTCGCACCGCAATTTTTCTGTCGACAGGCGCAAATCCGCTGAGCATCGCATTTTGGGCGCCAACAAAGGTGGCCACCTATGGCGTTGCTTGTCTTACTATTGGTTTTTCTAGTCACTGCCATTTACTTGGTTTTCTTTTCTAACTTGGGTGATAGTAAGAAGCCAGACAAGTTCAAGGAAAAGCGTTTTGAAAACTTCTTACTAAAGAAAGTTGACTTATCCGTTGGGAATGCCGAAGGTCAAGGGAAGAAGAAGACGTTATCCCCTCTAGAGCGTTTGGAGCAAGAAGTGTTTCAGTATGCTAGCAATACTAGTACAAGGAGAATACTTGTAGCATATGGGACAGAATACGGTTTTAGCAGAGAAGTTGCGAAGAAAATTGCGGAAAAAATATCCGAACACTTCGGAAAGGATAACGTTTCAGTTCGAGTAATTAACTTGCTTCATTGGGAAGTAGTTGATTGGAAGAGAGAAACGTTGCTGCTTTTTGCCTGTTCAACTACGGGTGACGGAGTTCTTCCTAATGAAGCCAAAGATTTCTATGACGGCATGAAACGGAAATTCGGGCACGGGGAACTCGAGAACGTGAATTTTGCTGTTTTGGCGCTAGGAGATCGTGGTTATCCTCATTTCTGTAGAGGTGGAAAGATGATTGAGGAATTATTAAAAGATATTTCCGGAAAGGAAGGTTTTGCTGCCCGTGGAGAAATAGATCAGGAGGATTGGCCGGTTATCGATGAATGGATTAATAGTATACTAACATGCCTCGACGAAAATGACTTTTTGACTTGTTCAGAAACTTCGGACTATTTGAAAGAGGCTTTAGAAATGAAGTTTGGAAATGGCAGCGCCAATGGAAGTTTGGGTTCAACTCTAGCGGATACTGGATATAGCAAGGAAAATCCCTTCATGGCAAAAATGTTGGAAAAGAGACTTTTGACAAAATATGAACTCGCTGATGATAAAGAAGTTTTGCACATAGAACTAGACATATCTGGCTCGGGTATCCAGGTACGAGTTTTTTCATTTCTCTTCAATGGGCACTTAGTTTGTTAGTATACCCCTGGTGACGCATTGGCGGTTCTCCCTTCCAATTGCCCGAAGCAAGTGGAGAGACTTCTTGTTGCACTGGGAGCAAAAGGAGAAGAGCAAGTGAGTAGTTTTGTTCGATTGTTACTTTTAGCCTGACTACTATTTTTTAATTTGGTAGGTTGCAGGTCCAGATGGTTGCCCTATTTCCTTGAAGAATTTGTTATTATATCACTTAGATATAAAAACTGTGAAGCCGGAGCTTCTCATGTATCTGAGACAGTGTGCATGTTCAGATAGTGATTTGAAGATATTGGATGATCTAGTTGATGTTGAAAAAGGAGGACTTAGCAAGAGAAACGAAGTCCTTCGAGGTATGGGCTATTCAACGAAAATTTGTACCTTTGACGTGTAATTTGTGTCTTAGAGTATCTGGCAGCCCGTGAAGTCTATGATGTGCTGGCTGAATTCAGTTCCGCTTCGGTCGACTTTCAAAAATTTGTTGACCACTTGAGACCGTTATCTCCTCGATATTATTCTATTTCGTCTTCATCATTGGTAGATAGCAACCACGTGTCAATCACTGTCTCGGTAATCCGCTACCAGCTTTTTGGTTTAGATCGAGTTGGAGTAGCCACAACGTATCTGGCCGATCGAGTTGACATTGGCGACAAAGTTCCAGTTTTTCTTTCACGAAATGACAACTTTAGGCTTCCATCGGTATGTTGTGCCTTGTTTTATTTCGTATTTTTACTAAAGCGGTTTTTAGGATGGTGATGTACCTATTATTATGATAGGGCCAGGAACTGGCGTCGCTCCTTTCCGTGCCTTTTTGTTGGAACGCGAGAAAACTGGAAGTAGGGGAAGGAACGTATTGTTTTTTGGTTGTCGACATAAGGACCGTGACTTTCTATATTCAAGCGAACTGCAAGCGTTTGCGGATCGTGAATTTCTGGATCTTTTTGTGGCTTTCTCACGAGATCAGCCGAAAAAAATATATGTGCAAGACATAATGTTGGAACAGGCAGACTTTCTTTGGTCGCTTTTGCAACAAGGAGCCCATGTTTATGTTTGTGGAGATGGTGCAAAAATGGCCAATGACGTACATGAAGCATGGATCCATATTGTGTCATCGCATAAGCCAGATTGTCGCAGAGAAGACGCTTTGGAGTTTATGGAATTTTTGGAGAAAAATTCTAGATACCAACGCGATGTTTGGATTACATAACTATTATTGTAGTTAGTAGTTGTGCGTCAAATCAGGTAGAAGAGCTTGTAAAGTTGTTTCGAAAGTTTTTTAAAGCTATGATAAATTTTATCGGACATGTATTTTTCGTTTCGTTGCGGTCATTCTTTTTGCGGCTTTTTTTTCTTCCCATTCTTTATTTTTTGGAGACAATGTCTATATTCCCATTTGTTGCCTCTACCTGTGCAATGTCTTTGGTATGTTGACGACCGTTGCGAAGTTTAACTACGAGCTATATTTCTATAATACAATTGGGACTGATAAGCTTGCACATTTTTGCAAAAATTCCGATACAGTGGCTTGTTCGAGAGTCTTAACACTCAACCACCACAGCCTTTGTGTCATCCTATCGTTGAACGGCGTTCTTCATTGAAATCCAAGAGGAATTGAAATCTTTTGGCGCCCTTTTTCAAATTTGACGTCTCATGTCAAATGGCAAGAGTCGTAGGAGACTGTCCTTGGACTCCTTTAGGAGCCTGACGCAGAGTCACGAAAAGAGGAAAAGCCAGAGTGGTTATGAAAGCGACTCATCATCCCCCAACTCTAAAAGATGTAAGCAGGTAGATACTTTGCGGTGGGCTGACACTTAACATTCAATGTAAAGCAAGTATTTTTCAAAAGTTGGTTACACCGGGTAATTCTTCTAAAAGAGCTAGCGTTGCGGGAGTTCGGATTAATAAAACTGGCAAGCAGTCACAATATGAAATAGCAAGAAAAGGTCGGCATCGTCTGCCTTTGAAAATCAACCCCACAGCAACCAAGAGACTGATCACCTCTACTTAGGAAATCAGAAAAATGGGTTGTCTTTCGGAGAAAAGACGTCAATTCTAGAATGCATAAATTTTCTCAACGAAGAGCCTCATGTTTTGGAAGCTGAAGGTATATTTCGTAGCGTATGTTCTCTCTATCATATACAATAACTCTCTGACTGTATCTCAACAGAGCGGTTCCTTCTCTCAGATGCAGAATCTTCGAACGCGTCTGATGCAAGGATATAAAATACCAAGAAGCTGCCGTCACAATGGAGGAAACGTACCCGATCCTCTTACCGTTGCTGATCTCCTGAAAGACTTGCTAAGGAATTTGGAATCATCACTTCTGCCTAAGGAAGCAGGAAGGCAATTGCTTTCAACACAACAGGTATTATTTCAATAGAAAAAGTCTCATGCGACTAATCAACTCGATACAGTCAAACAAGGGTCTCAGCCTTCTGCATGTGACACATGGAATGCATGAGGATAATAAGGAGGTCTTCGAGGACCTAATGCAATTGCTTGCAAAGGTAAAGTGAAGAATTTTTTGCTGTTTTTATTTATTCTTTACTTTTGCTAGACGGCATCATTGTCCTTATTTAATCATATGAACAGCAAGAACATTGCTACAATCTTTGCTCCGACGCTCATTAAATGGGATCCTTTGCAGTCTGCTGCCAGAACAGAGCTACAGGCCGTCACAGAAGCAGTCGCATGTATCATTGACGATTATATGAGCGGGGGATCTGTAAAAGAAGAAAAAAGGTTGAAAACACGAAAGCATCACTCCATGCCACTACATCTCCAACCGAATCCATTCTACAATCCTCCCAAGTACTTGCCAGTTTCGAAAAGAAGTGACTATAACGCTGAAAAAGAAAATCGTCTTGATGGTTCAAATAGCATACGTTCCGTTCCGAAGATAAGGGATTCCAGGAAGCCGAAAGAAATAATTCAGTGGAAGCCCTTGAGTGATGAGGAGAGAACAAGTTTCGACGCTTCTTTTCATGCAGTTGATATTACTGACAAAGGCTGTATTTCTGCATCGGAGGGCATTGCATTTCTTAGCAAGTTCAGCCTTTCTTTGGAACAAGTTGCTCTAATTTGGAACCTTGTCGATACCAATGATTCTGGTGTTTTAGGAATTAGAGAATGGAGAGTTGCTATGGTAGGATGATCATGTGTTTTTTGGTCATTATTCTAATGGTGGCGTTCTTTCAAGGCATTGTGCATGGGGTTGAATAGAAACTGTCAGATTCCTACGAAATTGCCAGCTGTTTTAGAGCAGGAACTTACTGGCCCAATTCAGGATTCTTCTGATATGAATGCTCTCAGAGAAGCTGAAATCCCTGAAGGAAGCTCTATTCATTTAAATGACCGTCTGTCCGAGAAGAATTGCAACGTCAATGAATCTGTAGAGACTGTACAGAAACTGCCACAACACTTGAGAAATGATCAAAACGAGATGGCTTGGAATATTGAGGCTCATAGTATAGACGAAACCATTGACTTGCAGCCTTTTCGGAAGAATACTGAATCTGTTGGAGAACCTCAGTCATATGATGACGCCCTGGAAAGTATTCGATGGCTCTGGATAGAAACCGCTCCTGTAAGCAAAAACTGCTACGAGAAGCTTATTCAGGTAAGAACGAGTAAAAACAAAGTGCAAGCCCTCGAAACTCAAGTGCATGTGTTAGGAAATGCCCCATCTAGATCCGCTTACCAGAAGAAAGTTATTAGGAAGAGGATTTCATCAATAACTGAGTTCCATGTCTTTTTAATTCTGAACATAAATATTTCATCATGTCTTGTATGTTTTATTTCTGTTCGATTATTCCATTGTGCAGCTTAAACTCTTGATATGCTTTGTTCTTGAAAGGGCTAGAAAATATCCACCTCTATGAACACGAATTCGTCAAAGCAATTGGCTAAGTGTAAATCGTGCATTGAGCTTTCATTGCTGTTGAAAGGCAGTAAATCGGTCGGTGATGAGTCGCGACCGGAAAAGTATTGCAGCAGCACAAAACCAACACAAGTTGTTGGAACTTGTCAAGCCGCATATTGAGTCTTTTGATTATTTTCTCTGTAAAGGATTGTCGTTTCTGGAAAGGGAACTTCAACCACTGAGGTTCGTTCTGGGCGCAGCTGATCAAGAAACGAAGGAAGCTAGTAAAAAGACAAATAAGAAAGTGCAGTTTGCAAATCATCTGGAGGGTAGCGAAGATGCACCAGATTCTCAAGATTCAAAAGGTTCTGTAGTTACAGGAAATTTTGATGCAAAAAAGCAACAGCCTACTGTGGAACAAAGTTCTAAACAAGCAAAGAGCATTCTTCATACGCCCGGTTCTGTGGTTGAGCAAAGCGCACCTTCAGTTGTCCACGTCGAAATTGATGTAGCAAACATCGAAGTTAAAACGCCCTCTCTGTTTCCAAAGGCTCGGACAAGTGTGCATGATAAGTTGTTGCCAAGACAGTGTCGAGAGAGTCAAATAAGTTACAAGGTCGCTGCGTTCAATTTTGCTGTTTTCTCTTTTTAAAAAATTTTTAGGCTCCAATGTTTTTGACGCTTCGCTGTAAGGTAAATGGCAAGGATTGTCACCATCTAGTCCGGCTAGTAGGAGAGATACCTATCATGGTTCGAAGCAAAGCGTGTCATCTGTATGGACTAGGTTCTAAAGAATTGAGAAAGTTAGGAGAAGAAGAGTAAGTTACCAATTTTGTGGAAATTGCTTCTAAACAGCCGAAGGTTTGAAACCGGTGGTTATTTCATTTCCAATGGTATAGAGAAAGTTTTGAGGATGATTATAGTTCCAAGACGAAATCATATTGTTGCTGTTAAGAGGGACTCGAATTCAAATAGAGGACCTTTGTTTTCTCCCTTTTCTTGTTATATGCGGTGTGTCAGGCCAGATCAGACTAGCAAGACTTTTCACCTGCACTACCTGACTTCTGGTGCCATTCAAGCTAGAATTTCTGTTCAAAAACAGGAGTATATGATTCCTGTATTGCTTCTGTTCAAAGTATGAAATACTTACTAGTGTAATGAACACTCTTGACCTTGTAAATAGGCTTTGGTTCCAGAAATGGCTGATAGAACAGTTTATGAAATGATTATGCAAGGAAATGAGAAAGACATATATTTAAGAGATCGAGTGATTGCTATGTTGATGGATGGTGTCTCAAAGTATGACGGTGCGATAGGCTCAGAATTAGCTTATTTAGGACGAAGCTTTCGTGTTGTACGTGCATTTCTACTTGCAAGAATCTGCGTATAATAGTTTTTAGGCTTTGAATATTTACGATGACCAAGTCACTGATGAACAAGCTGGGAGACAGTTTTTGAAACAGTTTGTCTTGATACACCTCAGTGGTGATAAGTATTCGGATGACGACAATGTGGCAAAAGTCGAAACATTAGCCTTGATGGTAGGAACGAATATTTCTTCAGGTTTACTTCTTTGAATATTGTCAAGATTCGAAAACTTATTGCGTTAGCGAGAGGCGCTATCTCTCCTGATAGCCCGGATTCCTTGGCTCATCAAGAAATGCTTCTTCCAGGGCATTTGTATATGATGTATTTAAAAGAGAAAGTGGAAGATTATTTGTTGGGCATTCGTACAGTTATTTTGAAGGATTTCAATATGAAGAAAGCCATTCATTTAGAAGAAGGTCCTTATTTTGCGACATGTTTACAAAGATGCCCTGTAGATATTGGGAAACGGCTGGAACACTTTATTGCGACCGGTCAGTTGCAGACTAGGACAGGTTTAGATTTGATGCAAGTAAGTTTTCTGGTTGTTTAGGAGAATTCCCTTATTTGCTTT
The DNA here is from genome assembly GCA_026122205.1 of Galdieria yellowstonensis. Classification (NCBI taxonomy): domain Eukaryota; phylum Rhodophyta; class Bangiophyceae; order Galdieriales; family Galdieriaceae; genus Galdieria; species Galdieria yellowstonensis. The sequence goes on along the minus strand of JANCYU010000029.1, from coordinate 162,232 downwards.
ATGTTAGACCGCTGGGTACTCTGTAGTTGCGGAAAGAATTAGTTATTATCGATATATTTCCCACTTTCGTTGTGTCCATCGAGGTCAATTCTTTGCAGAACTAAAAACTACCTCAGTCCGGAAACTTCTTCCCGAGGCATGGGGCTTTATATGTCCCGTTCATACTCCTGATGGCGCTCCTTGCGGTAAGTAAACCTTTTGTTGTACGAAATGTGCTGACACGCCCAACTGCAAGGTCTTTTGAATCATCTTGCACATCCTGTCATTGTCTCACAGTCAGAAGAAGTAGCCACTGAACCTTTATTGGCTTGGCTTGTCGAACGCGGATTAACTTTAGCCAACAAGTATTCGTCATTAGAAATGCCGAACGAAGGCGAGTGCCCTGTCGTTTTGGATGGAAGAGTCTTAGGGTAAGAAGAAGAAGAGGGCTTTTATTTTGAGTTTACAACTTATATGTAGCTATCTGCCGATGGATAAGCTTCTTCATGTGAGCCAACATTTGAGAATACAAAAGGTCTGCTCGGCAACTTGCTCATTATCATGAAAGGAAAGACACTGAAACAGTGAATAGACAAGAGATGATGAGAAATTGCTACCAAAGACTGCTGAGATAGTTGCTGTCGTTCGCCAAGCTTGGAATGAGCAAAACTTTCCTGGCCTCTTTATATTTACAGGTCCTGCAAGACTTCTAAGGCCAGTGAGGTTGTTGTTAACAGAGGTTCCAAAACAAGAATATATTGGTACACTTGAACAGGCGTATTTGCGTATTGCCAATCCAAAGGTTAGTCCTTTAGATTGGAAGACGAGTAGGAAAGACGAATCCATCTTTGGTAAGTACTGTAATTGTTTCGGATATTTTGTTTTCATTTCAAGCTAGTGCCTGCAACACATGAAGAAATTGATAGTTTGAGCTTCTTAAGTTTAGTGGCATCCTTAACACCATTTTCTGATATGAACCAGAGTCCAAGGAATATGTATCAGTGTCAGATGAGCAAGCAGAGTCTTGGTACTCCCTATCATTTGTTTGATAGGAGATGCGACTCAAAAATGTACAGACTTGTAACTCCACAAGTGAGTTTCCTCTTTTGATGTGTCGAAGATTATTCACGCTGGTTAGATTCCTATTGTTCGTAACTTCTCTGTACATCAGACCTTTGATATGGATCAATTTCCGAATGGCTTCAACGCTGTTGTTGCAGTTTTGAGTTACACTGGTTATGATATGGAGGATGCAATGGTCATTAACAAGGCGAGTTTAGAACGCGGTTTGGCACACGGAACTATGTATTCTACACAAGTGATTGACTTGGATCAATTGAGAGGTTTGGCTACTTGTTTGTTTGCCTAATATTTTCTCATTTTTTTTGGATAGGAGCAAGATCCAAGTACATAGGAGGCGGTAGTCGTCATGAGTCGGTAAGTTGATCTAGTTTGACAATTCTTTCAGGTTCAAAGCCTTGTTTAGATAGACGAAGACGGATTGCCGCAAGTTGGTGCTAGGGTGTTCAAGGGGGATCCTTTGTATTGTATAGCAGATGAAACTGTTTACAGTCTGGCTAGTGGGACTTCAGAAAAGTTATATTATCATAAGCAGACGGATCCAGCGGTTGTTGATCAAGTTCGTTTGATTCCCCTTGCCAACAAAGCTTCCGCAGAGGTAAGCCTTGACACATGGTTAGTTTTGTCTTATGTCCCTTTCATGTAGGGTATTCGACGAGCTTCTATAAAGTTGCGTTATCCACGAGTTCCTGTGATTGGAGACAAGTTTGCTTCTCGTCATGGACAAAAGGGAGTTCTTTCTGCATTATGGCCTTCAGAAGATATGCCTTTTACGGAGAATGGCATTGTACCTGATATTATATTCAATCCTAATGGATTTCCAAGTCGAATGACTATAGGAATGATGATGGAAAGCATTTGTGGTAAAGCTGGTGCCTTACATGGCATGTTTCAAGTAAGTTTGTGTGCAATGCATTGTGGCATAGGATTTAGTTATAATATAATTAGGATTCTACTCCATTTCGGTTTGATGAAGACAACACAGCCGTTGATTACTTTGGTGAGCAGTTGCGAAAGGCAGGCTTCAATTTCTATGGCAATGAAGTCATGTATTCGGGATATACTGGTGAGCCTTTTCAAGTTGATATTTTTGTTGGCGTTATTCATTATCAACGTCTTCGGCATATGGTCAGCGACAAGTTTCAGGTATTTTAGTAATTTGCTGGTTTTGTTAGCTCTTATTTATATGTTCCAAGGTTCGTTCAACTGGCCCCATTAATCCTTTGACTCGGCAACCTGTCAAAGGACGAAAAGTTGGAGGCGCTATTCGTTTTGGAGAAATGGAAAGAGATGCTTTGCTTGCGCATGGTGCTGCTTATTTACTTCATGATCGATTGCAACTATGCTCTGACTTGCACACCGTTTATGTGTGTGAAGTTTGTGGTTCCATCATATCTTTGCAGAATGTTCTCTACTCTTCTTTCAACCTTAAAAGTCATCGCATTATTTGTAGGTATTGTGGTGAAGACAATGGTCGTCCAAAGAAGATACTATTGCCTTATGTTTTCAAGTACTTGGCTACGGAGTTGGCAGCAGTGAATATTCAAACTCGATTAGGAGTGCAGTGCGAAATGTAAGACAATTCGTTGGTGATGGACGACGACGTTGCTGTGGTTGTGGGAGACGAAAAGCAAATTCCCGCGCCTATTCGTTCAGAAACAACTTTAGAAGATGAACTTGTCTTAGATGCACCAGCACAAAAGACATTAAACTTATATAAAGTAGATAATTATACTTTTGGCACGAAGCAGTCATCCCAAAAACAACACGAAAGAAATCCACAGCGTTTAAAGGAAAAGTGCGCAAGTTATTTCTATTCCGTGCTCTTCCTAACAAGTTGTCTAGATATCAAGAAAGGGGTTTGAGGCACTCTGTTGCAGGAGTACTTCTTGTACATCACCATCGACATCCGCACGTTCTTGTATTACAACAAACCAAGGACTCTGGAAGGTACTTTAAGATAGATTCCTCGTTTCCTTGTGTTTACGTTTTAGTTTTTGGCTTCCTGGTGGCCGTTTGCGTCCAGGTGAAGGTGACTTGGAAGGTTTATCGAGGAAACTAGATAATCGCTTAAGGAGTCCCTCACAAGAGAAGGGCAGCTGGGAAATAGGAGACTTTTGTATGTATTTGTTGGTGTTCTACTCTTGTTTCTTACTTGGCGTGTTTAGTGGCAACTTGGTGGTATCCTGACTTTTCTGATAATCGATATCCATACATTCCACCACACGTTACCAAACCTAAAGGTAGGTTGGAAGCTATAGCACTCCCGTTTTTTGAAGATTCTTTGCTCTAGAGAAACTAAACTTGTTCCTTGTTCAACTTCCGGAGTCTTGTGCTTTTTCTGTACCTAATGATCTTCAATTACTTGCCATTCCTTTGTTTCAAGTATATAACAATGCGGTAAGTAGTTGCAGCGTGAAGCTTGTGCATGAGTCTGTTACTATATTGAATAACCTAGGAACAGTATGGAGAAGTCATTAGCTCTTTACCGATTCTTCTTAGTAGATACCACGTGAATTATCTTTAACATGATAAAAATAATATTCTTTTGCTATTCTTTGAATTCCTGACGAGCACTCGAATACGACTTGTGATTGTCCCACGGGAAATGATGAGCTCTGTTGTGCTTCTTCGATATGCTCTTCGTTCTTTTCGTACTAGTGCCGCAACTGCTATTTGGAGAATCAAAAGCACACAAAACCTTTGTAAAGTTCGAAGTTTTTCCACTCGTTCTGGAACAGGTATCTTTGGCTTGGAGGTACGCAGAACAAGGTCGTATTTCTGACCCGCACTGATGAAAGTTATTAGCATTTGCATAGAGCAAGTGACTGGCAATCCATTGCGTTGGGAACAATTCAAAAGTGCGAACAGATAGCTACAGAAATTAGGTCTTCAAAGCCATCGTCCCATACTTTACAGTTGTTCGATGATTTATCCAACGAACTGTGTAGAGTGTTGGATGTAATGGAACTATGTAGACATATACATCCGGACCCAGAGTTTATTGGAGAAGCAGAAAAGTGGTTCGCTGTATTGAATAGTTACATGCAAGTAAGTACTTTTAAGGTACGGAGAAATGACGGAGAGTGGTTTATTGGTAGGAGTTGAATGCAGACTATCTCCTGTATCGACCTCTTTCAGAGTTAGAATCCAAGTCGTCTCATCTTGCGCTGGACAGAGAAGAGAACATGATGCTCAAGTCTCTTATCTCAGATATGCAAAGGAGTGGTATTCATATGCCTGCAAAGACAAGACAGAAGATCGTGGAACTTCAAAACAAGGTAGATGAATAGTTGTTCTAGGAAGGAATAACTGAATGTTTTGGTGTAGATTGCTAGCTTAGGCTTTGAATTTACGCGTCAAATTTCTCGTGCTCCGACGCCCTTTTCTATTTCAAAGGAACAAGCCAAGGAACTATTTAGTCCATCTATGCTGGCTTCTTTCGAATATGTCGAAAAAAGGCATGGAAAGGACGTATATAGAAGTGATATGGTTAGTTTACAACTATCTTTGAAATGATTGTTTGTCCAACTTTCTTATAGCAAACTTTGAAACATGTATTGCATCATCATCCCAAAGGAGAGGCGCGAAAGTTGGCATACTTATCTATATACAGTGCCGATGCTTCAAGTATCCAAGTCGTTGAATCATTACTAGGAGCGAGAAATCAGTTAGCAAGAATGTTGGGTTATGTATCTTATAGTCATTTTGCCTCCTTAGACAAGTTGGTCAGGAATCCAGAAAGAGTGAGGGAGTTTCTTTTGCAACTGAATAAGAGTTTGGGCCCAAAACTTGAAAGCGAGTTGCGGCTACTGAAGGAAGAGAAGGAGAGGACGGAGCGTTCTTCTAGTCCTATTGAGAGTTGGGAGGTGACATTTTATTGCAATCAGATTAGGAGAAAGTTAAATGTTGAAAGCTTAAGACTGGATGAATATCTGGAATTGGAAGCTTGTTTACAGGGCATGTTTTATATAGCAAACTGTCTTTTTGACATCAGAGCAGTGGAAGATGTTACCAATCCGGAAAAGTGGCACCAAGATGTTCGAAAGTTTGTTTTTTTCAATGGTTCTGGACAATCTATTGGAACTTTATTTCTCGATCTTTATCAGCGTCCTTACAAGTATCCAAACTCAACTCATTTTACTATTCAGTCTCATCGTCTTTTAAAGGATGGCAGTCATCAGCTTCCCGTGATAGCTATTACGATGAATATGGAGAAAAACTCCAGCAGCAAGAGAAACTCAACTTTTTTGCATCCTTTTGAGCTTCAAACTTTATTCCATGAGTAAGTTTTAGTTGCGTTGATGGCACATACTGACCATATTATTCCAAGGTTTGGTCATGCATTACATTCTATTCTTTCTACGACAAGGTTTCAGAACTTAGCGGGGACGCGAACTGCCTTAGATTTTGTGGAAATGCCTTCGCATCTTTTCGAATATTTTGCTAGAGACCAACGAGTTCTTCAACACATTTCAAAGGGCTTTGGTAACAAGACTATTCCTCAATCATTAGTTGAGGACATGCTGAGAAATTCTCAGTTATTCTCTGGCATTGACGCACAGACACAGATTTTCTATTCTTTGTTAGATTTGGAGCTTCATTCTTCTCCCAATGTTGGTAACGGCGGTAGCGTGGAGATCTTAAAGACAGTTCAAAATGAATATACTCCTTTTCGCTATGTGGAAGGAACGGCATGGCATACGCGTTTTGGTCACTTGTATGGGTAAGTATCGTAGCTTTGTTTCCTTTTCTATACGATTGATATGTGTTGTGGAATAGATACGCATCTTGTTATTATTCCTATTTGGTTGCAAAAGTGCTTGCTTCTAAGATTTGGCAACGTTTATTTAGTGATAATCCTCTGAGCAAAGAATCGGGAAGGTTGTTGCGAGAAAAGGTTTTAATGGTTGGAGGGTCGCAAAGTCCTCAGGAGATACTAGAAAGTATTTTAGGAAATGATATGAGGGCGGATCGCTTCTTGATAGAATTGGGTATCGATTCAGTTGGTTTAGAAGAATGTCCTTGTATTCATACTGGCACAGATAACTAAATGGATACAAAGTTTATATAGTTGGTTGGAGAATCGTCGCAATTCAGTTCGGGAAATGCGGCGACTGCGTCAACGATTGCGCGATCCGCGGTTTCGAAGACTTCCAAAGAGATTACAAAAACTTCCCACAGATAAACGTTTCAAAAAACTTTCAAAGAAGCTTTTGGAAGAATCTCAACCAGATGTAGATAAATTTGGACGTCCACTCAATAGAAACAGAGTTCTTTCAGAACAACAGGAATTGCAAGAGTATTATCAAGTCCTTTCGGATGCTTCCTCCTCAGAAGAAGAAGAAGTAGTTACGCAGGTTATTGAAACTCAAGCAACAACAAGTGAAAATACGAAAGAAAAACTTGTAGCCACGGAGGAAGCTTCCAATGAAGAAACTGGTCCTGTGTCTTCTGACAGTGTTCCTTTGGGCAACGAAACTTGTCGCTTAGCCGTGACAAACATGGACTGGGAAACACTCAGTGCTTCAGATATCTTAGTAATTCTGAATTCTTTTTGTCCCGAATCTGGTCAAATTCTGAGTGTCTCCATACATACGACAGAGTATGGCAAGCAATGGTTGAGCAAAGAGAGCAAGGAGGGACCGCAGCTAGAGCGGTTTAGAGATAAAGCTCTGGAGGTGTTAAATGTCGATTCGCAAACGGATAGTCTCAACCTTCAACAAGAGGAATTTGACAAACGACTTTCTTCCGAAGTTGCGAGACAATACGTCTTGGATAAAATGAAATACTACGTGGGAGTCGTAGTCTGTGATTCGGTTGCTACTGCCACTTCTATATATGAACAATGTGATGGTTTGGAGCTGGAAAGTACTGGAAACGTTCTTGATTTGCGGTTTATACCTGACCATATTGTTTTTGATGATCCTCCTAGAGATGTTGCCAAACAAGTTCCTAATAACTATGAACCAAAGCCATTTCAAAGTTTGCCTTTGCAACATACAAATGGAAAGCTCGCTTGGGATGAAGACGATCCACATCGTGCAAAACTGAAGAAACGTCGCTTTACGGAACAAGACTTGTTAGACGATGATTTGAGAACATATCTTGCTTCGTCGGACTCGGAAGAAGAAGAAGACCAAGAGGAGAAAACGCAAGTGTATAGACAGTTGGCTAGTGAGGTTCTTCAGTCAGGTCAGAATGTAAAGGAGGAAGAGAATCTTGAGATGGAAGCAACCTTTATTTCAGGTTTGGATAATCTCGGCAAGAAAATATTAGAATCGAAAGAACAGAAAGAATTGGAAGCCAAGGAAAGTGCTTGGGAGAGACGACTTAGGAAAATGAAAAAGGCAAGAAAGAGGGAGAAAATATCGGAGCCTTCTTCTGTAAACGACAACTCAAAACAAGACGCAGAATTGGATCTACTCTTTATGAACGAAGAAAAAGGCTATTCTTCAGATGAAAAGAGGGAGAAACCTAAAACCGACGACAACTTTTCTTTAGATACCGAAGATCCTCGTTTTGCTGCGTTGTATCGTTCTCATGACTTTGCGTTGGATCCTACAGATCCCAGATTTAAGAGGACTCGAGGAATGAAAAAACTTTTACATGAAAGGTCGAAAAGACTTTATGATTAAATAAACACTTGCGTCAAACTACGTTACTCCATAACATCGTCAAGTGTTTGGAGTCGTGAACAAGGCGTAACGCTTCGTCTCTCCAACGCCTTTGAGAAATATTTTGCAAAAGTCTTTCTCGCAATGCCTTACTGGGTCTAAAACTACTCAATACTTCCCACTCATAGTCAGATATCTCCAAACTCGTCACACTTTCTTCTGTTGTAGACTGGCTCTTTACAGATTCCTCTAAATGCACAGCGGGGTTGGCAACATATTTTGGTTCTTCAAGATGTTGCTGCGTATAGTTTGAAGACTCCAAAGAAACTTCTTTCAAAGCTCTTGCAGCACCTTCTAACTGTTCTATAGCTTCTAACAAGTTATGTTGGTCTCTTAAACAATAGGACTCATCGAAGGTAGTCACTCCATCGTTGTCTGAAGACACTTCTTCGGTATCTCTCCTCTCGCTCTGGTAACTCTTCGAGAAAAACTTTTCAATCCTTTCCCTTAAGTTTCTTGCTTTTATCGCTGCTTCCTCGGCTTCTCTCGAAAGTTCAAAAGTAGAGGTTTCCACTTGTTCCTCCTCTGACGACATTCTTTTGTCATATTCCATTTCTCCTCCTTGTTGGATAACCAAATGAAGAACGCTTTCTTGTCCGTTGCGGCTGTTCAAGTCAAACACAAATATTTTTATTCCAAATGCTGTACTTTTCGTACACTACATACGAAATTCGGAAAAGCATATACAACGAAACAAACTTGCTGTAGTCGAAACAAGTCTACTGTGGGACTTTATCAAACTTTGCAAAGCAACTCAGGTCTACAATATACCCCAGACGTGACCAAAGCAGACACAGTCTTGCATTCCATATTGAGAAGTCTGGATGGTCTTATTCACTTCTGTTCTAGTTGTGTTGCGTTTGTTGCTCGTCGTTTGGGACTGCACTCATGGTTCCACGTGCTGCCTTCAAACGGAAAACTTGTATTGCACAAAATTCAAGTAGTGGCTGCTCTTGCTGTACGTGAAGTGGCTGTACTGCTATTTCTTATAAAGGTTTGGCCAAAAATTGTCAGGAGTCTACTTTATTGGTTAAGAAAGACTTGGATTCAAGTCGACGTTTTGGGATCAAAAGTTTTAAACAAAGTAACAAGAAAGGAAACTAAAGAAGACTCTATGGCTTTCATTCCTTGGAGTGAAACCCTCCTAGAAGCATCCGAGCAGCCTTTGATTCTTTCTTTATGGGTCTTTGCACTATTACGACTGGCAAATCTGGGAACCTTGTTGGGTTCTTCGGCTTTTTATGCAGTGGAACATATGTTACATTTGCGTGTTGGAGAAAATATTGTTGGACAGGGTTTGGGTACGGATTGAAGATCTTTTGTCCTTCCATTGATAAGTTTTCTTATCTCAGGAAAACTTTCATTTGTCGTATTGTTTGGTTGGTTCTTGGAACGATGGCGCAAGTTGGTGTTTCAAAACTTGGGTTCCAGTTGGAAGAATGCAGATTTTATGGATCGTTCGTTGTTTTTCGCATACGAGCGATTGATGCAAGCAGTGAACTATCTCATTATCTCGTTCTTACTTTATGAATTTGTGGGCATATCTTTTGCGCCCATCTTTGCCATTAGTGGTTTGGGAGGTACATGGAAGTTCATGCTTGACTTGTTATTTTGCTGAATGAGCCAAAGGAATTGCTTTGAGTTTGGCTGCGCGTGATTTTGTTTCCAATGTCTTTGGGAGTATTATGATATATTTGACGAGACCTTTTACGGTTGGCGATAGAATTCGTAGTAAGGATGGCAGCGTGAGTGGTTCTGTGGAGAAGATTGGCTGGTATGTAGAATTCATCTATAGAAAGTAACTATATGTTGGAGTTAGGTATAGTTCCGAAGTGTTGAATGATGAAGGATTGGTAGTCTTTGTCCCAAACTCAACATTTACAAGTGCAGTCATAACCAACCTCAGCAGAGTTAAGCAAATTCCGTTTCAGAGGAAAATATCTCTCTCCAAAGTTTATTTGCCAAATTTAGATCGCATACTGAACGACATCAGAACGAAATTGCAGTCTCATCCAGCGATAGACTCCACAGTGACTCCGACAATTTATGTTTCTGATGTGAGAGATGGCATTGTAGAGATTGAAATACGATGCATATTGAGAAACTCAGTAAGTTATTCCCTATTTATTATTATTGTTATTATTTGTCTAAGAAACTGTACGGTTCAGTCGGAGATGGACGAGAGACTGGCCCGTCAAAGTCTTCTCATAGAACTTGGTGATTTGGAGCAACAACTCAAAGTCGCTGGTGCTACTTGATACTTTTCTATACTATCCATACACTTGAATAATAAAAGACCAAGTGCTTGTAAAGTTTTGTTCCTTCCACGGCCTTGCGTCCATCGAACAATGCGACGGAATTGATTTTGTTTGTACAGAAAAATGGTCGTGAGGATCCGTCTTGCCTGTATAGGCAGAAGAAACCATCCTATGTATAAGATTGTCGTTGCAGACAGTCATTGGCCTAGAGACGGAAAACATGTAGAAGCAATCGGCTTATATAGCCCCATTGCAGCAACAAAAGAAGAGGTATGCAAGTTATTATTGGACGCAAGTGTTATTGACTCGTGACCAGCTTGAAAATAATACAAAACGAGTTTTGTTGGATGTAGAAAGAGCAAAATATTGGATAGCTACTGGTGCACAACCAACAAAAACGGGTTAGTGCTCTCTCCTTTCTCTCTGTTGTATGGAAATCCTCATTCCAAATATAGTCTTTTATTTATTTGCTTTGGCAGGAATCTTGCCAATGCCTCCAAATCCAGTTTTATGGCAGCAAAAAGCAATCGCAAGATATGAAGGTATAGGAGTTGATGAACTTGGGAAACCGATTAGCAAGGAAGCTTTAGAAGAACAACTTGAGAAAGAATCCAAAGGACAAAGCACTCCTCAATAAAAATGAAAGCAAACAAGAAAATATTTCAAGTTCCTTTTTCGTTACTACGAGTCATTTGCTTGACGATCCTCATCTAACATAGCTACAGATTGTTGTACGGCATCCTTTGCTTTTACCGCTTGGTTGACTCTCAAGATATCCGGCTCTATGAGGCTTATGCCCTTTTCTAGTTCTCGAACGGCTGTCTTCTGTGACTGCTTCTTTGCTTGCTTCATTCTATTCTTATAATACTCCTTTTCTCTCTTTGTCCTTACTGCGTCCACCTTTTGTATGGCTTGAATGGTCTTTCCAACCAACTCTCTGTCATAACGCTCTATTCTCTGCCTCTTTCTTTCGAATTCAAATGTAGAGTCCTAAACCAGAATTCAACAAAATGTACCCAATATAGCCAGTATACTTACGACTGCCATTTCTTTTCCGTGTGATTTTCGGTAAGCCTTGGTCCACTTGAGGTAGCGAGGGTTCCGCTTCATATGGAAAGTTTTGCGACACTTTGAACGACAGAATCTAAACACTTTTGCATCGTTACGAATAAATTGTATACCGTGACCAGGATATACGGTACTAGAGCAAATGTAGCACTTTTCAAGTCTCATTCAACCCAACGACAACGACAATAATTTCCAATGCCGACGAACCTTTCCGTTGGAGCGTTTATTTGTGCACTGCAGCCAGCCATTCGATCCTAACCATAAAACTTTCTCACTCATTCTTTCTACTTTTGCAAGTAGAGCTATGTTTTATTTCCAAAGGACAAATACAAACAAAAGAAACACTCAGGAAGGGAAACATGTTTGTCAATTCATAGGATAGCTTTCTTGACGCAAATTAATAACAGTACTCTTGATTTTCGTCATTGCTTCCAAACTAAAGTAGACACCTTGCGAACCTAATCCCGAATCCTTAAAACCTTGGAATGGAAAATGGTCAGGTCCTCTTGCTGGTTGTCCATTCACTTGCACCGTTCCGGTTGACAGCTCATCGGATATGTGAATAGCCTTTTCAATATCGTTGGTAAATACACAGCCTTGCAAGCCCATAGTGCTCCTATTGGCAAACTCAACTGCTTCCTCCGCACTCTTCACACGAACAATAGGCAATACGGGACCAAACGGTTCCTCCCAAGCTATCTTCATATCTTCTCGAACATGATCGAAGACTGTAGGCCAGAGCAAATTGCCCTCTCGTTTGTAGGGACAAACCTCTGAAGCGCCTTTTTGTCGTGCGTCCATCACCAAACTCTCTATGTAATCGGCCGAACTCTTGTTAATAACCGCGGTGATATCCGAATTGTCCTCAGGATGTCCGACAGTTAACTTTTTCACTCCTTCCACGACCTTCTTTACCAACTCATCTCCAATAGGTTCAACAGCCAACACAATCTTGACTGCGGTACAACGTTGCGCACTGTAAGAAAAGGCTCCAGAAACTATTGCCTTGGCTGCCAAATCTAAGTCGGCATCAGGCAACACTATTGCTGCATCCTTCCCACCAAGCTCCATTTGTAACGGGATCATTCCTACCTTCTTACAAACTGACATTCCCGTAGTTCCTCCACCTGTAAGTGAGATACAGTTGACAAGTGGATGCGTGGTAAGGAAATCTCCTATTTCTGAGCCCTTTCCTGTAACCGCATTGACAACTCCTGCTGGAACTCCTGCAAGATGGAATGCAGCTGCAAGGTACAGAGCAGAAACTGCACCTTGACTAGGAGTCTTTATAACTACGCTATTTCCTGTAATTAAAGCAGGTGCGACCTTAGAGGCGCACAAATTGACAGGATAGTTAAAGGGTGGAATACACAAAATAACCCCCAGTGGCACGCGATGGACCAGACAAAGCTTATCCCTCTTCTGACCCGGAAAAGAGTCAGAAGTCATGAGTTTTCCCGCTAGCCTTGTTCCTAGAGGCAAATTAGCAGTAAAAACGGGATAAGAATAGCTAACGAACCTTCTTCAGCTGTGTATTCAATGAGGTCTGCTGTACGCACCACTTCTGACACAGAGCTCTTCCTATTCTTTGCAATTTCCTTAACAAGAGCAGTAGCTATCTCATCCTTATTTTCACGAAGGATAGCTGCCGCCTTCTTCAGGTACTCTGCACGTTTCCAAAGTGGAGTCTTTGCCCAGCTTCTCTGCAACTATGTGTTAGAACAGAAACGTCTTTTCATAAAAAAGATTTTCCTACTTGAGCTTTGTTTGCAGCTTTGAAAACGTCGTCTATATCTTGCTGTGAACAGGATTGGAATTCATAAGCTTCTGTGTTGTCGTAGGGGGTCACTTCTTTCATGGTCTTTCCTGTGCTACTAGTTCCTTTTTGCGAAATCAACAAGAGAAAACAACGTAAGACTCAGATACTTACTCCATTCACCGTTTACGAGGAACTTGAAGACATTTCCTTGCTTCATAACTGCGAAAGTGTCAGACTTTGTGTGCGTTGAATTGTTCATCCTGAAGAACCAAAGACTTGGCGGCAATCCCAAATGCACGAATGTGTGTGGAAGAAAAAAGCAACGACGCACGTTAAATTCAATTGGGCATCGCATTCCAATGGACAACGATACCCTATTTCTTCTCCTTTGCGGAATTCTCTTTGGCCGATGTTCTCGAAGCATCGGAAAAGCCAAGACTAGCCTGGCATTCCAAGAAATAGCAATACAATGTCTACAAATTTACTAATAACCACTGTTTAATGCACTAATATGTTTCCGCTGCTGCAGCTTCTTAATATAGTTGTTCTTCATTCCTAGGGCAAGATCGGATTTCATACGATTCGAATAGTTGGTAAAAACATTTTCTGATAATTTCTTCTGGTATTTGAGATGATCTTCAAGTTCCGTTCTCAATTGGCCATTCAGTAAGGCTGCGGTATAAGGTCTTGAGACTCTTGCACGCTGTCGATAGTAAATGGCAAAGGCTCGATGACCCACTCGATAGCGAGGCAAGCACAGTTCAAAGGCTTCTGTCGAGGGATCTTCACCCTCCGCCGATGATATTCCATCTAAAGCTCGAACCAGTGGATTTCCAGTGCCGTTCTCTTCAAAATTGTAAAACTCGCCAAACTCGTCAAACCAGGCCTCATCATTGTCTTTCATTCTACAATGGTTCTTGGAAGTCATATGGTCTCGAACACTCTTCAAGGTGGAGAACTTTTTGTCACAAAAAACACAACAACTATATTCTCCTACTTTGCTACCTAAATAACTCAGCAAACCTTCCAAATCTTCCAAATTATCCCAGAAAGGAATTCGAAAACTGTGTACGACGGCCATATGCTGTAAACAACTCGTGAGGTTATCGAATTCTATTCCGTCAAACAGGCAAGTACCGGGCGCTATGAACGCATTCTCTCCGTATGAGTGTGAAGGAGGAAATACTTTTGTCTTTTCTCCATAGTTTTCCATCTTCTTATCAAGTTCTCCTACGTTCTGTGTCAAGTGTCGTTGGGACTTCTCGTGTTGCTTGTAAGCTTTGACGCTTGAAAAGTTTTTCTTACACGCCTGACAATAGACCCCAGTTGAACCTGTTGCATTCTTTTCATTCTCTTCTTTCATCAACTCCAACCTTGTCTCAAACTCTGCATAGCTTATGGGAACTAAACCTGCCAACTTGACGCTGTAAATAACGACTTTAATAAAGTTGACATGTTGCTCACCTTTCTCTTCAAATTGACTCTGTGCCAGTCGGAGCAGTAGTGTGAGTTTATCTTTTCTGCAGTTTCTATTCTCACGTGACAAGCAGTACATGTTACACTTTGTGCAGGGTTCACTACTAGACCGACTTGCTCTTCCATAATAACTTTAGGATTTTCCCAAATTGTGCTGCGGAACCAAGAAATATTGTTTGTCGATGTGTTTGTTGGCTTATAACACAAGCAAAGTATCAACTTGGGATTCAACAAATATGACAAGAAAGTTTAGGTTGGATAGAACTTACTGTTTCTTGGGAGTCGATAGAGAGACAAGCTGTAGTTAAACACGATGAGATACTTGTATTTCGAGACAAGAGACACATAACTTGTCGCTATCGATAAAACTCACAAGAAATACAAAATGTGCGCAACATATTCAAGTATTTATTCAACCACAAGCACACAAAGACGAGTGAATTTTAGTGATCCATGATGTAAAGATTTCCGCTCAATATCTTGTTTTCCAGAACACTACCACTGGGAATCATGATCTTGTTGCCTCGAGAAGCAACAATAATAACTGTCCCTTTTAAAGTAACATTAGAACCAAAGCTGACATCACCGCTTACGGTAAGATGATCCAACTCCAACAAATCTGGGATAGTCTCGAAACGTGCATTGTATTCTGCAACCTTCTGAAACTCTGGACCCAATTTCACTACTGGCGTAGTAGCAAACTCTCTCAATGGATTAGGAATAAGAGTTCCAGATTTCAAGGTGTAAAGACTACTTTGAACCAAAAGTAAGTCAGATGTGGATTTCACCGGGAGAAAACGTGAGCGAGGAACATTTACACCTCGGGCGTTTTCAAAGTATCGAATAGCAGAACCAACTGCTGTCTCCAACTGAATTACTTTCTGATCTCCAACCGACTTGGTATTTGCAATAATATCCAGATCCATCTTTCCTTCTTTCACAAGTTTCTTGACTGCACGTAAGTTCAGCCAAATGTTATTTGTGTTGAAAACTTTAAACTTCTTCACCGATTTAAACTCTTCAATGTGCTCTTTCGGCACTTGCGCAACCTCTAATAGCGTAACATGGCCATCATACGATATGAGAGTGCCTCCCTTTATATCTGCTCGAGTCTTATCCGTCAATTCCATGCAAAATTCGCAATTCGAATCTTCAATCATCTTCAAAATATTGAGGTCAACAGTCGCTCCCAAATTGTCGACATTGGAAACAAAAAGATACTCCTTTCCTTGTGCAAGTAACGTATCAATGATTCCTGTACTCTCAATGGACTCAAAGAGATCGCCATGACCAGGAGGATACCTTCAAGTACCTAAGTGACACAAATGAAAACAATTCTTCTCTGCTTACCAATCTTCCAAACTGTACTCAGAATGTGCTAGCGGCATGGGTTGGAGAGAATCTTTGAGAATTCTAGGATACCTGCTCTGTTGAAAAGTCATTATTGTCACTTGAGTATCCTGATACTTTTTTATAATTTTGGCAGTGTCCGAATCCGTATTGAAAGAATTCATCAGCAAAAGAGGAACATTTGCCTCTGGATATTTCTTATTGATATGTTCAATCTGCTGAACAATCAAGTCCAGAAAAGTGGTCTCTCCACGAACTTCGATCACAGACTTGGGACCGGTACAGCCCATGGTAGTTCCCAGACCGCCATTAAGCTTTAAAACTGCTAGTTTCTTCAACAGCTTAGTAGCTTCTGAAGGTTCACAGGTTGGGAGAGACGAATATGGCTTGACAAGTTCTGTAGAAGGAGACTCAATCAAGTTCCAGTCCAGTTTCTTCTTTGTAGACCTCTCTCTAAGGTACCGACCAAACAGTCTGGCAAAGCCTTTGATTTCTCTTTCCGTCATTTTGGCTCTAGGGTCTTGTGCGTGTGTATTAATTTTATCGATCTCGCTTTGGACAACCTAGAGCCAAGTCTTTTATTGCAACAAGACAAGAAGAGGAAGGTTACCTTCTCTATGGATACATCCGTAACAGAAATAAAGTCCGCGAGAGAAGTCGAGGCTCCTACAGTTGAACTGTTTGTCGAACGCTTCATAACAACAAGAAGAGTAAAATGCACAAATGCGAGTTGCCAACAAAATCTCTACAATTGATCTCTTTTGTGGAATCGAACTGAAACGGACAAAATATAAAAGTGACTAGTTCTCATGTCGTTACTTTTATTCGCTGCTCTGTCCAATAAGTTGCTTTGGTCAGGAAAGCCTTTATATAAAATGATGATACTGAGTATTTCTTGCAGATTCTTCCATGTACCAAACAAATAGATTGTATATTCATAGCAAGCAAGTCCTCTATTCATTCTTGATTATATGTACTATAGAGCATGACTCATTTCACTCTTTACGAGTTTACTGTCCTATCTTTTCATATTCAGGTGGAAGCAACAAAGCGATCCGCAATTTTCCCATTTTTGAAAAATTGTATTCACTAGTAGCTGCTTACAGCCTTCGTCTAGCAACAAGTGACACTATCGAAAATAAAAATATGGAGCAAGGTACTTCACAGGTAAGCTGCGTCATTCTTAAGTCGTTTTATTATTCATAAAGAAGAAAGGAAGGCATTCAAAATAAAGACTGGGAGCAGTCGAGAAAACTTCTGTGGGAGAATGTGAAGGTGTTGAGGGAACATATAGAAGGGTGCAAGGAACTTCACCAACAGTTAGAAACGAAGCTGCAGGGACTGCGAAATTGTCTCCAGATAGAAAGAAGCTCGAGAAACACCAAACAAGCTGATGAAGAATTGGCAAACAATCTAGACAGTTCGCAAGTAGACGTAGGAACGCAAGTAGACTGCAAAGAGTGATTTTGTTGTATATGCATTCAAGTTGTTGAAGAATAAAAAACAAGAAATGTATTTGAATGTGATGGACAATGCGGCACTAGGGAAGTCGCCCCTTTGAAGTTTATCGAGATATGATAAGCTCAGCGAAACTCCTCAGCAAGCACACGAGAGTGTTATGTCAACATATTCAATCAAGTGTACCATTTCTTGCTGTGAGAAGATTTTCAGAAACTACAAACCACGAACGCGTACTCGACGCTAGTAAACGGGGCAGAACAAGCTATTTTCGGTCTCTTGTCAAGTTTGGAAGTATAGCAACTGTGAGCTCAGTTGGACTTGGTGCTTACTTATACTGGAACGAAACAAACGAGGACTATGCTACTTGGACAGGTGGAGTTTTACGCTTTCTAAGAAGTCTGAGCGTAGGGAGTATCATCTTTGGAGATTATGTTTGGAGTATGAAAGGTTTCCGTCTTCCTTTGGAAAATTCACCTTCTGAACTTCACGAAACACATTTGCGTTGTGCAAAACGACTGCTCGAACTGTGCAGAAAGAATGGCGGTTTGTATATAAAAATTGGTCAACACATAGCACAGCTGGATTATTTACTGCCCGATGAGTACTGTCATACGTTACTTCCTCTTATGGATGCGTGTCCAACGCAACCTTTGAGTGACGTGTATATTACATTTGTTGAAGACCTTGGCGCCACTCCTGACCAGCTATTCAGTTATTTTGAATCGACTCCTTTTGCCTCAGCTTCTTTGGCACAAGTACACAAAGCGTGCACTCACTCCGGTCAGAAAGTAGCGGTAAAACTACAGCATAGAGGTCTGAAAGAAGCAGCAAAGGGAGATATTGCTACAGTCGCTTTTCTGGTAAACACGGCTGCCTTTTTGTTTCCTGATTTTGATTATCAGTGGCTTGTGAATGAAGTCAGAGAAAACTTGCCAAAGGAACTTGATTTCATTCATGAAGCAAGAAACGCAGAGCGTTGTCGTACCAACTTTGGAAGTCGTCTTGACGTTACTACTCCGGACGTATTTTGGAATCTTTCTTCTTCTCGTGTTCTTACCATGTCGTTCGAAGAAGGTTGTCGTCTTGATGATGCCGAGGCAATGAAATCTGTAGGATTGTCACCAGCTGATGTATCGCGTATTGTTTCTGAAGTGTTTAATGAACAAATATTCCTTCACGGATTTGTTCATTGTGATCCTCACATTGGGAATATATTGGTTAGGCCTAGGGCGGATAAACCAAAGAGTCCGCTCATTATTATGCTGGATCATGGGTTGTATAGGGAACTTTCTCCAGATTTGCGTCTTTCTTACGCAAAAATGTGGCGTTCCATAGTTTTAGGTGATAAGGAAGGTATTATAGAAAGTTCGAAAGCATTAGGAGTTGGAGATTATTATGAACTATTTGCACAGCTTTTAACTACGAGACCTTGGAGAGATATTGTTTCTTCTGAAGTGGATCTCGATCGTCTAAAGATGCCGCATACACAAGAATATCGTTTAAGAATTCAGAAATATGCCTTGTCCGCAGTTACAGATATCTCCCATCTGCTCGGTCATCTTCCAAGGCCTTTATTGTTGTTACTGAAAACGAATGACTGCCTTCGTAGTATAGATAGAGCCCTTGGAGCTCCACTTAATACTTTTATTATTACTGCAAGATATTGTGCCAAAGCCATCGAACAAGCTGAGCTTCGGGCAGCTGCTATGGGACATGTTTCGGAAAGACTTTTGGGAAATTTCCGAGCTCGAAGAAATCGCCTATCTGTCGAGTTTCGGATCTTCCTATTTCGATTTTATATTTGGTTGAATATTTTACTTCATGCTTTAAAGGAGTTTTTTCCTAAAGCTATTTTTATACAACGGGAGCAGCTTTATGTGTAGGTACAAATCAAGTGATATGTTGAAGGAAATGGTTTTAGGTTTCTGTTGCAGCTGACTACCAGGATATGCAAGCGATGAAGCGACTATTGTAGAGGCCTAGGAAGGCTAAAAAGTGCTTCGTTAACTTTATTAGATCAGTATGTAATATAATTTTTATTTGTTTTTGGTGAATCCAAGAAAAGTCTTCCATACTGCTTCTGGTCTTCCACTCCACTCTTCTAGAAATCGAATTCTGGCCCCCACAGCAGTTATCATTTCACTGCTCTTCGTGTGAACGAGTTGTCTTGTGAGAAACAAAGAAATTTCACCTATGAAACCCGTATGTTTCTAAACTGTTACTAGTTGTTTCTGAAATGATACCCTTCTAGGCAATGAAATACTTTGAACTGAACCACTCTGTGTCTTGTATGGATAAGACAGTGCTGGAGTCTTCACCTGGAGAACAGTCGGAACGTCGTATTTCTTCTTGTTATCTTAGAGACAGCGTGATTACAAGAATGAGGTCGCAAGAAGGAACAAAAGAGGACGTAATTAAGAGCTTATTTGGTTTCCGCAATGTTTTGTGGGTTCTGTTTGCTTTGTATTTTTTGCGTCTGTTGGTTGTTCGTACACTGCATGGTCTTTCTCCTGTTTGTGTTGAGTTCTTGTTAACAAGTATTTATGACGCGCCAAAAATTATTCTCATATTTGGACTTATCTGGGCCAGTTCCTATTCCTTCTTTTTCATACTGTACCTTGAAAAGAGAAGCATCGTTTCCAATACTTTGGCAAACGTTTTGCTGCGAGTTGCTTTATTTCTGTATCTTGTACTTCCTTGTAAGTGGGTGTTATCGTCCGAATATCCTATTGTCCCTTCGTTTTCTGTAGCAGCTCAGGTATGTGCCGAAACGTTTGTTCATGATTCCTCTCATTCTGTCCTAGGCTACTTGTTTTTTTCTCAAGATTCACTCTTTCGTAGCAATCATTGAAAGGGAATATTTGCGAGGAACCAGTTTGGAATCGTTGTTGGACATAAAACTATTTTCGTATTTTCTAGTTGCACCAACTCTTGTATATCGCCTGAAGGGTTATCCCAGAACAAAAGGTGAGCATTTCCTAGAAGCTTTCTATGAATACAATAACATGAAATAGAATTGAGATGGAAATATTTTCTCGGCTTAGTTATTCAAGGATGTGGATTGCTGTTTGTAATGTATCTTATTATGACCGAATATATGTTGCCGTTGTTTCAAAATGCCTCCAATATCCATTGCGTAGAGTTCGTAGTTACGTTGATTGTACCAACGGGAGTTTTCTATTTATTATTCTTCATTCTTATATTCGAGGTAATTACTCGTGCTTTATTGAGACCAACTTGTCAAGTTTCTTCAGGTTATGCTTAATGGATTTGCGGAACTTACGCGTTTCGGTGATCGTCTTTTTTATGAAGATTGGTGGAATTCTGTTACGCATGATGAATTTCTGAGAAAATGGAATCGACCTGTTTACAATTATTTGATGAAAGTTGTATATAGCTACGCTCGTAAAATGGTTCGTTGGTTGACTGGATTGGGACGTTGTCTTATTTGTTGCAATAGGGAACAAAGAAATGGAAAGCAATGATGTTGACAATTATGTATTCTTCCGTATTGCATGAGCTTGTTCTCGCAGTTACATTTAGACGTCTAAGAATATATCTTATGTCACTTATGATGACACAAAGTACGTATCCTTAATCTACTTTTTACATGTGGTGAAATAATGTTACCTTGTTTAGCACCTTTGATCTGGATGATGAATATTCTTCTGAGAATTCAAGAGCGTAGACAGATTTACCGACAGATTTCGAATATTTTCTTCTGGAATTATATTTTCTTGGGTCCTACTTTACTTATGTTGATATATTCGCGTGAACAACAAGTGCATTAGTTGGATCCTGAGGTCTCATTTATAAAGCAGCTATGTACAGTATATGGAAGTTTGTTAGTAAGCTTTTCTTCCTAGTTTTAGGAATAGTAATAAAGCTGTGCCCATCGGGGTATATTTGGACGCTAGTCATGGAGATATTTTCTCGTTGGATCATTTAGGAATAAAGCTTCTAATAGTAAGTCGCATCGATGCGCTGGAATCACGAGCTAACCTTGTTACAGCAATAGCAACTGGTAGAGACAGAGGAATCGCTTGTCCAACGATACTAGTGAAATGGTATGCTTCCGTTGCTTGAGAACGGTTCTTAATGTTTCCGAAAATTCTCATCGAATCTTTACATCTTACAGTAAAAAATCCAAGTAGACTAGACTATAGTACAGCACTCTATCTTAAACGTGAATAAAGAACAACGATGATATACGAGGCACTTTTCGTCCATTCATTCTGTATTATGCAACTTTTAATTCTTGTCCAATTGAAGCAGTTAAAGTGCTACATATTGCAACTGTCTCTCGGCAAACCCAACGCATCAGCTCAACAGGCAAGGAATACAAGTGGAGAAAGGAAACACTGTGCCTCTTCTTTTTTTCCGTTTTTGGAAAAGGATTCAACTGCTTTAATGACCAAGCATATCCAATACCGCGCGCAATTCCTACATAAAAGTCGATTAGCCACAAAGTCAACTCCTGAGAAACAACAATCACAACCTGCTCCAAAGCCTGTACCACTAGCGATTCCACAAAATGCACCTGAAAGAGCTCCACTGTGAACAAACGGTCTACAAACATAAACAATACCAAACAAACGTCTCCTTTTAGAAACTTACGAGGTTGAAGGAACTACCACGCACTGCGTCCTTCGAACACACTTGAGCGTTCCAAACCCTATCGCTATACCATAACCTGCTCCCACAAAACAGCCTACTGTAACTCCCAAACCAAGATGAGGCCAAAGTCTTTCAAAATTACTTTTTAGTGTTACTCGAAAAGGCTCGACGGGTTCGTAAGTTTCCATCCCAGCAAGGCAAATGAATTAGGATTCGGTTGGATTTCTCGACATGCGTTTATCATAATAAAAGCAACACCTACAGGCGTTTCCTACGCTTTCGGTGAGAAGTATGAGCACCAGTGTCTTCCTGTTTACGAGAACTTTCTTCGAGGATAGCAGGAAGTGGAGGTGGCTCCTCACCTCGGAGTTTGGCGAGCTTTACTTTCAAGTTATGTAGATCCCATTCCTTCCGAATGAGTGCTCGCTCTGCCTCAAAGTAATTAAGTATATCCAAACGAAGAGAATCAAACTCTTCTACAACCGCTGCAGTCGGTATAGGCCGCAAACCAACACCCAGTTCTTCTAATAAAGCTTCCATTCTCCTCATATTCCTTTGTGAATTACTAACAGGTGTGTACAAAATGCTGCTTCTCTCAAAGGCACCAGAATGATATTTTCGACGCGGAAAAGTGCCTTTTCGGTTTTGCTTCTCTAATGAAGAGGTACCGACAACTTGCGGTGACCTGTGACGACCTGAAGACGCATCCTTTTGAGTAGACGGGTATTCAGCAGACTGAACCATGTGTACTGAAGCTGGGTGCCTAATGTCGCCTCCTCTTGCAAGTAACTTTTGAATTCTTTGTCTTTCCTTTGTACGACGCTTTCTATTCGCTTCAATTTGACGGGCTTCTCGAACAGTGTTTTCCTCTGCAACAAGCTCCGTCTGGAATAAAATTATTTAAAAGCTTTTCAGAACTATTTGTATTCTTACCTTGGAAACTTGAAATGCTTTTTCTAATTGTTCTTTTCTTAACTTTTCATATTCCACATCAAAAGGATTTGCTATCAAAGCTTGCGTATGTTTGAATAGAACACTGTTCCTCATACTAGGCTCAAACTTTCGAATTTCCGCCAATTTTCTAGCAATAGTATAATACCGATTCTTCAAATCTTCCAAAGAACGCTTTTCACCTTGCCAACGGTCGTGAACCACCACAAAACGAAGATTATATTTCTCGCATAATTCAAACAAGAGATCTGTCTCTTCGCGTGACCAAGAAGAGTCCAAACTAGGTTCTTGAGAAATAAGTTCATATTCTGCATCGTTGTATTTCATTATTTTTGATTCTTTGTTGAACTTGGAAAAGCTATCTTCTTCTTCCTCCTTGCCATCTTTACTCCAGTGAAATAGTTGTAAATTATCATTCCTTGACGGAATTGAGAAAGTTTTCCATTTCCAGTGAGTAACCGTTTCTTTATCCCGACATAATCCCACAGGAACTGAAGGGAAAACAGAGAGAGAGTTGGATAAGGAAACCCAGTCCCTTCCATAGACAGGGTTATTTGTAATATTTCTTCCTTCACATGTAATGTTCCTGACTCGTTCTTCCGTATTCAAATTGTTATTCAAACTGTACAAGCTTTGGGTCATTTCTTAGTTAAAAGAGACGCATATTCAATCGTTGCGTTCTTCCAATATCCGCTCGTCCTTCTTTTCCAATCCCCAGAAACGAAAATGTCTTCGTCTGATCTCCTCCGTCTTTTAGGCAATGTCTCCGAACAAGTCGTTGAGCAAAGAATAGAATCAATTCTTCAGCAAGTTTCCAAAAGTAATCAAGTTTTGTATGGGTATGTTATTTATGTATCTTTATGTAGTGCCTTTTGAATTTTGCCTAGTTGTATTGTACAAAGACACTTTCTTCAGAATAGCTTGAGAGCAAATCCCTTTTATGCAAAACACGTTCTTTGTAGAAACTTGAAGGAACAAAAAGTGCTCGAAGTCGGTTGTTGTCTGGGTACCGATACAAGACGACTCATTGATGACGGTGTCAGTCTCTCAAACATAGTAGCCATCGACGTGAATTTTCAGTTCATTCAACTCGGCTTTCAGCTGTTTCAGGATCAGGATAAACCAATTGCTTCGCGATTTTTTGAGAAAAGTGTTGCTGCAGATGACCTTGTCGAGTTTTTACAAAAGAACACTTCGCTGCCGCCTTTTGATATTATTGTTGCAAACGCAGTTATTCACACGCTAACGCTGGAAGATTGTAAAAAAGCTGTGCAGAACTTTGCAAAACTTCTTGAGGAGGACGGTGTACTGATTGGTTATCTTCCAACTTTAAGAGAAGGAGAAAGAAATGAACCATACAAAATGATAGAGGCTTTTCAGAATTCTCGCGTCTTACACAGCAAAAGTCACTTTCAAGAGATTCTAAAGGACAACGACTTTTCATACGTGGAGATGTGCACGCGTGGAATGGAACAAGTTTTTGGAAAGCAACAAGAGAAGCTAAAAGACTGGGAAAATGTAGATATTACCTTCTTTGTAGCACAACGACGACTTTTCAATTATCAAAGCTCATAAAGGCATTTATTCTTTTCTTCGTACCCAACTATAAACAACAACCTTTTGTTGAGACGTTCTCCCATCCACAATACATGAACGAACTGTAAATAAGGACATCTGTAACAAACACTCTCAGCAATATTCAATAACATAAAATAATAGAGACGTCGAAACCCGACGAGAAAGTTTCTCAAGTCCAGTTGATCATGCGCTTCGAACAGGGACGCTCGAAAAGAGACTGGCTGTCCCTCTGGACTAATAAATGAGGAGGTATAAAACTGTTCTCTTCTTCCTCCTCGTCTCTTTCTGAGCTATTCTCTCGCGGGAAATCGAAACTGCTCCTGCTCGAAGACCTTCCTCTTCCATATCTTATGGAGGAAGCGACAGTTTCTCGCGCCCCCTGATGGCGCGCAGTAAACTCAAAAACCTCTTGCTCATCAATTTCACCAAATGCAGAACAAGAACACTGTGACTCGTTAAAAGAAGAAGACATAAACCCCAATTTCCCTTCAGTTACTTCCCCTGAGGACACAATGGAAATCTTAGAAAGAGGCGGCCTCACCCAAGGCTTCTTCCCAAACAAGTCCTCATCTGAGCATCCAGTTGTTCTTGTTGAGTCTCCTCTAAATATTTCCGGCTTCAGACTTTGGCTTAAATATTCCCCCCTCTTCTGCTTCCCGACGAGTGATTTACCAGTACCAGACACTTCCTCGATCGAAAAAGGACCCGAGGAAGCAGACCTTGCCTAAATATAATATTAGACACTAGGAGCTCCGATTCTGAAATATACTTACTATCTTCAGTCCCCTACTAGACTCTTCAACCGTGTCTAGCGAAGAAAGAAAAGAGTTGGAGTAAAAAGACATAAAATAGAGTTGCTGTCAACTCAGTAGTATTTTCCCAGCCTATTTGTTTCTACTTGGATACTTTCACAACCTTTTCAGACCCCAAACACCAAATTCACAAGGCTAAGGAAGGAAACAACAGGAACCGGAATACTCGTCCGGCCGCTTTCGAGATACGAATCTGGAACAACAAACGGAATATGTTTCCGTTCCACCTCTTCAAAGGATTCTTTGGCATTACGACGAATCGCCAAATGGAATCCGTCAAGCCAATATTGAACCCTATCTTTTCGCGCCTTGCAGGAAATTGCTGTTTCGGTAGACATACATACATTCTAGATATTTACTACAATAAAAAGTTGTTTCAAGGGCCAAACAAGTAAAAGTTTCTAGAGACCTATATTTTCATAGCTTTAAAGCAGGCCATTTAGCTTGGTATGCACCCATTCCTAGTTGCTATTGTCTGGAAAGACCCAAGTGGTTTTATTTTCCTTGTATACAACTTGTTGGTTGTAACTTGAGAGAATTTTCAGTAATTCTCCGAGACTGGCCATACCGTCCTCGTTTCTGTCCCTTGCCTATACGTTTATTGTAAAACCATATATTTGCGTTTAATAGGTATGTATTTTTGACAATTTCCAAGTACGAACCATGTCGCAAACAAGTAGGGTAAGAGTCCCTAGCAAGATACACTATGGTTTATTGCTTCGTGTTGTCTATATTGTTTCCAACGAGAATTTTTCTTGCAGTTTGAATCCTAGTGCGTGAATATAACCAAAAACATCATTTTCACCATATTGGAAATGTCTATGAAAGATGCCTTAACGAAGAAACCTTTTCTTTTGCAAACAACCTTTGTGAATTGTTTTTACAGAGTGTTGCTTGGTTGGTTCGAAGCAGCCCTTCAAGTGATCCTTGAAGAGCATGAGCAAGCATGTGAGCAATGCTGCGTATGAATAAGAAAGTGGACATGGGAGGAATAGAGAATATACACATCTCGGCAAGCGAAACTATCTAATGCTTTATGGAGAAATCTAGAGCCAAGTGACACAAGATAGCTATTATCACAATACGAAACCCGACAAAACCAAAGATGAAAGAATGATGTCGCTGTTAAGCGACACAAAGCTTAAAGGATAGCCCTACTGAACTTGTAACTTAAAACGCATCGCAATTTTACATCCATGGATAGCAAGGATTGGGGTGATTTTTGCTCAGTGAGAATGAGCGAGCGAAACACTACTCTAGTCCGAGTGATTCCGTTGCACGTGTCACGTCGCAAAGTTTTCAGTTGAATGAGGACAGGTTCTGGTTATCTATCGTATGTGGAGCAAGAAAGAAGCTCTATACCAAAAAATGGATATCCGTACTGTCTGGAATTGACACTATATTGTGATTGCAAGGAGGCCTGTCTCTCTTTGTTGGTATGGCAATGCTCGCATTTGTGGTCATTTTTCATGGGAAATACAAACGGACGGCAATGGAGGCGAAAATCAAAGAAATAATGGCCGTTGTAAATTTTGAATGAAATTGGCGCCAGACGATGGATCAATCGAAAGTTTCTCAATATATTAGAGCTAGAAAGAGAGATAACCCGAGTTGTAATTATGAATCAGTAGTTAAAAGCAGGATTCAACAGAATCAACAACTACTAGTGTCACTTGGATTTAATAGACCAATTTGCGATCAACTTGCTCAAGTACACAAAAGGAGCCATATACGGAAACATAACTCAAGGAGAGAAAAAACTACAAAAGCTTCCATTCCTATTAGGAAATCCAAAAGACTTGCGGGAGAGAGCCCCAGTGAAGATGTCGATGTATCAATTCTGGAAGAGTTCAAATATGAAATGGAATGTCCACAACAAACAACATCGCCGCATGGTCCTTCCACCGCAAAATCTTATGATCCTGAGAATATTGCAACTCCATATACATTGAAATCTATCAAGACTACAGTATATCACTTGGGAACACATGTTGGGATCGAAGACCCAAATGCGTTTGATTTTTTGAGTCATGATAGTTGCAAGTTCAAGCATCCATATCCTATTGGATATAGAGCTGTAAAAAGAGAGTTTGGAAGGATATGGTTGATGGGTATCGAGCGACAAGATAATGCAGGTCCCATATTCTTTATTCAGCCTCTCGAGGAACACGAAGAAGACGAATTGTTTCAAGGAAACCAAATTCCTATGGACGGAAGAGCTTATACCGGCTATGCTCCTACGTGGCCTTGGACTCAGGCATGTCTCAAGTCTAAGTCTCCAGGTAGAAGAATAAGTGGACCTCTTTACTTTGGATTTTCAGATCCGTTGAACGTTTGCAAGGTAATGAGCCTTGAGGGAGGCCATGAAATATTATCAAGATATCAGGAACGCTTTTCCAAAGATTCATGTAAAAGGATACAAAGAATTGATTCCTCTTCTCAAAATATGGAGGAATAGATGTCATAACTTTTTTCAATCCGATTTCTTTCTTGGATACTAGTTGTTCACTTGGTTTCCAGTAAAGTTCCTTGAATAACTGCTCTTGAATACTTGTTTATTTTCTTAGCCTCTATCCATTCACCAACCTTATCGAATCGTCGTCCTACATCGAACTTGTCATTTATTATTGAGCTTGCAGGAGAGGAGTTGGAGGATGGCAACAGTACAATGTGGTTTGTCGTTTGTACGAACTTTTGCAACCAAAGCAAAGTCCGCAAAGAAGAGTTCAGCTTCCACAACGTTGGCAAACTTGCCGTCAGGTTGGGAAGCTCTGAACTATTTCAAAGATGGGAAACCCCCAGAGCTAAAGGTTGGTGAAGTGTTGGTATTCTTTGCAAACGACTGTAAATTGTGGAAAAGGATGACAAAGAATATCCTGAGTGGTTGTTTGCTCTCAAGTCTCGTCGAGCAACGTTGGAAGATCTTGTAGAAAGGGTAAACAAGGTACGCTTCGTGTTCTGTTTTATGTGGGACATTCTTGTTGAAAAAGGAACAAGTTATATGCTCAAGGAGGTGTGGATGCAGTTGCAGAAAATGTTCCGTGGTCAGAGTTGCGAAGGATGTTTAGGCTTGCAAATATTCGAAGGATAAGAAGACAAAACAAGGAAAAGGAGGAAGAGTTTTAACACTTGTCGTCTTCATTTGTTTCTTAACATAATAGGAAACGAAGAACAAATAACCAATATAGTTTTAGGCAATCTAGTTAGTTGACTCCGAATTGTATTGCGGTTTCACAAATTGTAGACCAAAAAAGGTCAAAAGATAAATCATAACTGCAAAGAACGCAACGACTGCCAAGACGTCACAAGCTTGAGGCACACCGCCACGTCTCCATATGGTGCCTTCTCCAGCATTTTCCTTACGACGATGTAATAAATAAGCACTAAGTACTGCAAACAGTAAAAGCGAGACGCGATTCGCCAACGTGAGATCTGGAGTCACTGGTACGTAAGACATGCACTTTGCAATTATTGTATCCAAAGCTTGTCGAGTTTGCGACGCATTCGGATCTTGTGGAGGAATTCGATCTCGTATAGAAACCGCATACCGATAGAAGATTTGGTAGATATTTTTCATGTTTGTTGACTTCATTACTAACTTGGCAGTGACACCTCGACGTACTTTAACCTTGCAACAAAACACTTTGGGATTATCATAACACTCTGCTAAAGTTGCGATCGCCATGACCTATTTCATTATTGAATGAGTTTGTTTTCACTGCTTGTCAGTTATTCACGTACTTGTGGTATTGACACAAAATTAAACACTTTGGGGTCTTTTGCACCGGCAAGGTATTCTAGGCAATCCGGTACGTGGCGTAAGGCATCTGTTACTAGGTGATTCAAACAGCGGGTTGCACCCTCCATATTCGCAGGGTCCTTGAAATCCTCCAACTTGGAGGCATACAATTCCCAAATCTAGATATAGCAAGCTGTTAGGATTCACATCTTCTTGAGTTGCACTACCTCACCTCTCTAGGCCAAAACGTTCTTCCCTCCTCAATATCTTCCAAGTAATCACGGATAATATTTGTTTTTTGTAGAAATAAACCCATCGAGTTTGAAAGATATTCTTTTGAACAGAACGTTGGGTCTACTGCGTCCACGATAGCAAACATTCTTGTCAGGCCTATTCCCACCAGACCTGCAACATAGTAACAGTATTCATCATATTCTGAAACAGTCTTGCACTCGTGACTCGAAATATATTTAGCCATTCCACTTCCCATTCGTTGCGTGATATCTACTATCACATTTTGATACGGTTCTGCCAAGCCTCCGAAACAGTCGATGACTATATGAAAATTTTTCAACAGTTCCTAGGAGCAAGTTCAATATTTCCTAGAGCCAAAAAGAAAATTCAACGACCTTTTCTGCTCCACTTCCGTGCTTTTCCGTATGCCAACCTTTCTGTCGTAAAACCTTGTAGAAATCCTTGCACAATACTGCCCGCTCTTTTGGACTTATACGAGTGTCATCTTCGACTGTATCTAACCCTCGAAGTATCAAATAAAATACGCATATAGGATTTCGAAGCTCCTCCCCTAGTTCCATTATAACCATTGCGAAGGAACGGGAAACCTTGTTCAGAAACTCGTAACAAAACTGCCAGTTGGGGTCTGGAGAAAGGTTCCTTGCTTGAACCATGCTCCGTCTTTTAAGACTTAGTAACGAGTAAGCTTCTTCAGGGTGTAAAATAAAAGAAAGAAATGAACCAACAAGAGACGCCATATATGTAGGTATGTATGTAGATAGATAAAAAGTATGTGCAGCGCGTCCTTCACTCCACAATGAATGGCGCCATTTCTTGTGGTGCGCACAACTCTGTGAAAGAAAAACAAGAGAGGCTTTATTCCTTGCGACAACTGGAACTATTTTATAAATATACTGCTACTTATATATATTATTCCTTTGGACTACAGGGGAAAACAAGTGCTTTTCGTAATAGCAAGCTTGTCACCGACAGGGAGTGTTCCAATAAATAAACGTTAGTGTCTATTATAGCCATGAAGGCTTATAAGTCTTATTGTATTTAACATCAGCTACTCGGAATAGCTCAATAAACTGCTGATCGAGTATTCGAACTTTCGTGCCTGCAAATCTTCGGTATTCGTCGAATATCGACGTTAACGACCAACGCTGCACTTTTCTTAAACAGCCGACCAAACAACCTGTTCTGTGTTTTCCCTATACGAGAGTTTCAAAGTCAAAATACGAAAAAGCACTTTGACATACTTTGTTGCAGTGAATGAGAAGTGGGTGATAACGTACATCGAGGAGTACCTCCAACGCATCTCTAATAACATCTTCCGGAATATCCACAAATGGCTCTTTGTTTCCAGGAATACCTTTCCAAACTTTGAGATACATTCATCGAAATAGGTTGAGCCTACCGAATTGCAAAACTTGCGTCCCAGTCTCCATGAAGAACTCAATATTGGCAGACTATAAAGAACATGAGTTTATCCTTGCAAGCCTATCCATCAACTCTGCTTACACTATAATCTTCCGGACACAAGTAAAGGACCGTCTTGAGATTCAACTTTTTCAAAAATAGATAGTTTTTCTTGTTCGGGTAGCCTACCGCAAATAAGATCTTGTCTAGTCTTCGATCAAGCTTACTAACCTGCTCGGTATACTCCTGGAGATACCATAGCAAAGTTTAGAGGAGGAATAAGTAACTCGTCTTGAGAGTCTGGTGCTCCAACCATTTCAAACTCCACAAGTTTGGATGAACAACAATGGGAAGAAATAGTTTATGTAATATCCACAGCGAAGAAACAAAAATAACAAGACGAAGAAATAGAAATACACTTTTTGATGCTCTTCTTTGATGACAACACAATTCTTTGTGGTTTTGGTTTCGATTCGTTTGCTCTTGTCGTCCAACACAATTGGCAACTCGGTTTTATAATAACAAAAGCAAGCTTTAAGATGGAAAAAGAGAAACAGCCCAAAAGTCTCACAACTGTACAGAAACAATTACTTCAAGTGTTTCCTTATTGGTCACCTGAAAAATACGAATCTATTCGAAAGGAGAAGATAGGACCAGGAAATAATAGTTTTTGTGGTTCTTTATTTCGATTTGTTAGAGAACCAAAGAAGAGAAGAAAAGAATCTCCCTTTGGTGGTTTGGTAGTTATTGGAGAGTGGGACATATGGGACTTTTCAAAAGAGCAAGTAGAAGAACCGGATGAGATTTTGGAACAACTTGAGTCGTCACCGTCCTTTGAAAGGCTGGTTGGTCTGCACACGGCAAGCGAAACGAAGGATAAAGTAATTGGCAACGTAAACGCTCCGGAAAGAGAAGATGGAGAATCTTTGGATAGCGACTCGTTTCAACAGGAGAACACGGAAGATACGGAGTTATTAGACTCGATTCAAGTAAGAAATGCAATTATATATTTGTTTTGATTCCAATCCTTTTTAGAAATTTATCAAGACTTGTGAAGGCTTTGAAAGTTTGGTATCTCCTGTAATCTGGTTTACACCAAAGGAAAAAGTAAAAGGAACATCTATTGTATTTTGTTGCTACTGACAACTGTTTTATAAAGGATTTTCGAGAAAATAGTCAGCAAGACTTTTCAGATAGTTTGCAGTCTTTGGTAGAAGTGTCTGATGAGAAAGAAGAAGGAGAAATATAACGAGAGCTGCGGAAGAGAGGCGAATTGGAGGAAATGAAAAAGCGCATTGCCGACGTCAGCTCCGGTGAGGAAGCAACTTCGCAACAGAAACCCCAAAATGTGAATAAAATAGAAGAAAGAACGGATAATAACGACAAAGATACTTTGAAGCGCAAGGTATTGGTTCTTTCTACGAGAGGAATTACAGCTCGCTATCGTCACTTGATGGAAGATATCTTAAAGTTGCTGCCACACGGAAAGAAAGAGTCCAAGTTGGATACCAAAGACAAATTGAGCGTAGTGAATGAAATATGTGAACTGAGAAATTGCAACGCAGTTGTATTATTTGAGACTCGGAAGTTTCAAGACTTGTACTTGTGGATGGGTTGTTCTCCCGACGGTCCCTGTGCAAAATTCCACGTCACTAACGTTCACACAATGTCTGAATTGAACTTTGTAGGAAATAATTTGCTCTATTCGCGGCCAATAGTTTTATTTGATTCGGTTTTTGATGAGATGGCGCACCTAAAAGTACTGAAACAACTCCTCTCTTGGGTATTTGTTACCCCTCGTGGACACCGCAAGTCCAAACCTTTTATAGATCACGTAATATCTTTTTATTATTTAGATAACCGGATATGGTTTCGTCATTACCAAGTCGTTCATGTGAAAGGAAACCATACTTCAGAGAATGTCTCTCATGAGAAGTTTCTTCCAGAGTTGTACGAAATAGGACCAAGGTTTGTACTAGATCCCATTCGTATCTTTCAAGGTTGTATGGAAGGTTCTGTTCTTTACGAGAATCCTTCTTATGTCTCACCGAATCAAGTTCGAAGATCCCTGAAACTTCAACAAGCCTACAAACGGAGGTTGAAGTTGAAGCGGAAGGAAGCTCAGAAGACTCGAGTGGAAGAGAATAAGCTTTTATCTGATCCCGTTGAAGATATGTTTCGTTCCTAATGTTATAGCTGTAGACTTTGTGTGTCCAATACACCTAACTCTATAGAGCTGTAAAAACAAATAGCGTTTGCAACTGTTTGATTCTCCAAGGTTTTGTGTTTTTATTTGTAACAAGAATGGATATCAAAGTGA
Organism: Galdieria yellowstonensis; assembly: GCA_026122205.1. Lineage (NCBI taxonomy): Eukaryota > Rhodophyta > Bangiophyceae > Galdieriales > Galdieriaceae > Galdieria > Galdieria yellowstonensis. The sequence goes on along the minus strand of JANCYU010000029.1, from coordinate 129,451 downwards.
AAATACTTTGCACAGTTTCCATCCACTTGGAAGGAAAGCATCCGAGGAGATATTGTTGTGTCCATTGCACGAAAAATGACTGGCCTGCGTGGCATCCAGTTTGTGTCGAGTCTTCCTTGTCTGCAGAGTTGGAGAAACTTTCTTTCCAAGAACCATATTTGTACTCAAAGGAGAATTGTAAGCTTTAGGAGTGTACACGTTATTGCACAATTGCAGAAAGACAAGTCGGAGCAAAGTGAGAATAAAGTTACAAATAAGAAGACTCCTCAGAAGGAATTGGCTTCGCAGCTATTGACTTTATATGGTCCTATCTATCTTTCTGTATCTATTGCGTTATCAGGTGTATCATTCTTATCTCTTTATCTACTTATAAGGTCAGGAGTAGATGTAACCAACTGGTTTCGTTGGCTCAACGATCGTTTGGAGGAAATGTCCTTTGGACGGCTTCAGTTGCTACAGAATATATCACCAGATCTAGGTACTGTGGCAGTTGCGTACATTTGTCATAAAGCTTTGAGCCCTGTACGCTTTCCTATTACCGTAGCAGCAACACCTTTTGTGGCACGCTGGTGGAAGAATAGAAAGGGCAAGAGTTCATCGACAAACAATTAGTAACAGATAGTTTTCTGTGAAAAAATAGGATCCATTTTGTATTGCATGAAATAGCTCTACTCGATATATAAAACAATACAACTTGGCCTCGTGGACGGTCATTGATTGTATTCTTTGCGTCCTCCAAAAAAAAGGAAAAGGATGGCAGCAGCAGGTCCTGGTGCCTTTGACCTTTCGGGTTTAGGACCGGAAGACCAAGGCAAGCTTATGGCTGTTATGCAAGATCTTCAGATACAAGATTCTCTTAGGCTATACAACGAACTTGTACAACGTTGTTTTGGTGAATGTGTCGAAACTTTTAGAAGTAAAAAACTCGATGGAAAGGAAGTAAGTTTTTACTAATGACAGCGTAGTTTTTAACTTGAATAGGAAGCTTGTGTTACGAAGTGTGCACAAAAGTTTGTGAAAATGGCTGCTAGAGTAGGACAGAGATTCGCAGAACAGCAACAGCAACTTGTTGCAGAAGCGCAACGAGGATCCACGCCGTCTTCCTGAAATAAATGTGAACCAACTGATAGAGGATCTTTTTGTTTCTTATATTTTTATGGACATTGTATTCTTGTATATCAATTTGCTTCAAAATCATCAAAGATACTCAACGGTATAATTCTTTTGTTTCCTTCTCTTATTATTGTTTCGGTGGTCGTCGTTTCTTGTTGTGCTTGGTTCCAATTGCCTTGTAGCTTATGAAACAATTCGAGAATCTCTGGATTTTCTTGATTAGGAGGATCATATTGGTGAAGCATTCTTCTCCATTTACGTATTTGTCCATCCCTGAAAACGCTCTTTTAGCAAACCATGTATTTTTGTTTCCAAAGCAATTACCAGCTTCTTTTGCTACATTTTTGATACTTGATAGGAGTAAAAGGATGTTCCAATCTTCGTTCTTCTCTATTGGACAGTTGAGTCACCTTAAAAAGTAATACGAGTTGTTTCTACCTTGGAACCATAGCACAGTAACGTTCATAGCCTATGGTGTTTTTGCCGTTGTCAATTTGTTTCTGCCGTTGTCGAAGTCTTCTTTCATCTTTCTCTATTCCTTTTTCCAGTTGTTTCTTTTCAATCCATTGTTGTATTCTTATTCCACTTGGTTTCCTTATTCTTTTGCTATGAAGACGATGATACTTGTTAGGTAGTTGTGTTGGCAGTGAACAAGACGGAAAATTCATTTCGGCTGCAATGCTCAAATTTGGCGGGCTCGAACGAGTTTTCTTTGTCGTCGGATAAGAAGAAACCAACGAGTGCTTTATTTTGTTTTGCGCTTGACCTTACGGAGAGACTGTTCTCCGGATAGGTAGACTGCAAAGGGCAGTCCTACTACGAGGCACGTTCCGACGAAGAAGACAGACCACGCAAACTGTTCTCAAGTTGGTACAATAAAGCAAAGAAAAACCGACGCTTACCCAATGGGATCCTTTTAAACGCTCATACACAGGTCTGCTGTACACAAACAGAATCTCTGAAGCAAGAGCTACCGATTCCTATCACCCAAGTCACTCCACAAAATACAAAAAGAATATCGACTTACATGTTCCACGCTGGTTTTGGACGAACGATACGAAAGCTTCAAAGGTCGTGCACCAAAGTCACCCGCGTGTAATGGCTGCACGGTCACAACAGTTACTTTTTTCTCACCTTGAGCCACTACATCCCAACTCAACGATACCGAGCCATTCAAAACAACAAAGTCTTGATTCCCAAAGTTTGGATCTTCCAAAACAACATTTCGGGCATCACTACAATGGTTAGTTAATTGTTGTTGAACAAGCCAATTACCTTTTCCCAGCGTTGTGCACTTCGTAGGTAACGTTAAAAGGAGATCCCTCCACTAAATCTTCCGAGAGCAATTTTCTAGATACCAAAAGGAAAGCACCATCCCTCGCATAAGAATATGTCGAGAAGCAACAAACAAACAAAACAACAAAGGTAAACCACGTTGCCTTTGACAGCTTTCCCGACATGTGTTGCTTCGGTTACCCAAAAAAAATACACAAAACAATGCCAAATGCAGCAAATATTTATTATTTGGCCTGAGAAATACAACCTTGTTGTGTGACTCTTCACTCATTTCTTACTTATCTAAACAAGAAACTACAACAGTTTTCGTTGACAATTATTGTTGTTTGCATTGTTGAGAGGAAATGCAAACAGATTCGTCCGAGTGTCTTTCTACTACGAGCTACTTGCATCGTTTGCCGACCTATCGAGAGGATAGTTTTCAAAAGTATCGTCCGCGAGATAACTCCTCCACAACAGTACGTTGTTTCTGTTCTCTTCATTCGAACCTTTTTATGATGTATGTGCTGTAGAAACGTAACTTTATGATATATCTCGCAGCAGACCACGACACCACGTTTCACTACAGTAAGTGAGTTTGTGAAGAAAGGTCATAGTAACTTGAATAGCCGTGGTGAATGATGATAGTTCACTCGTACTTGGAGAAATTGAAAGGGCAGCTCGCCGCGTAAGTTTATTGCCTGGTGCTCCTAGACTACCCAATTCTTATCTGTTGTATAGAATTATTCCAAGAAGCGAGACCGTCCAGACTCGTACAAGTATCCAAGAGGAGACAAAAAGACTAGAGAGGAAGGAGACTGAAAAATACTTTATCATTATTTATTTGGTGTTTGCGTCGAATGGGAACGAACTATCTCTGGTTTCTTGGAATAAAATTCTTAGTATATTGCTGCGTATATTCTTCCAAATGTTGGTTGCGAAACAAGCTGTCAACGTCACAAGCCCAATAAGGTCCTCCTGTGCCACGGAAATAAGCCCAAGCTTCCACGATGCCTTGTTTTGGTGCATCGACTAACTGTTCCACTTGTATCCTTTCTCTAAAATACAATCCTTGTTGAACAGCTTCAAACTCATCTAAATATTCAAGTTGTGTTTCGTTGACCATATAAAGTTCACCTTTGACTCTTTTGCCTTGACCTGGAAACATTAACAGAAAAGGAACTCCCATACGAGTACCAACCACAAGAGGATATTGTTCTACAGTAAGAGCCTCACTTTGAAACGTTCCTTGCATAAACTCATGATTTGGAAAACCTCGTTTTAAAGTACCATAAATAAAAACAAACATGGAAACCAACAACTCTCTTTGCCAAACAACAACAACAACAACCGTAAGGAAAACGCATCGCCATTTCTGCGTTCGCCAATTGGACAAGCGAGTGACTAAGACACACTTTCTTTAGATGGCTCAAGACCCAACGGAAACTCGAAAGAAAGTAATATACGACGTGCTCAAGCAGCATGGTAAAGTTTCTTGCCACTGGGAACCTGTTGCAACTGGCTTGAAGGTGTTGATAACTATGTTACGACAAAGCCTTTCCAGCTCGACCCAAGTCCAAGAAAACGTTTACAAGAGCCTGAAAGAGCTGTCAGAACATCCGGATTTCACAAAATACTTGGCATACTTTTTTGCAAATGCCAAAAGTCCTCGTGTAGTGGCATTGGCTTCAAGCATAGAAAACTTTGGAGCCCCCTCGGAACAAGAACTCTTGATCATTCGACAACAAGCTGCAATATTACTGAAAAATAATATAAAATACGCTTGGGAGAAGAAGCTCATCTCACAAGATGACCTCGAATATATTAAGGAACAGATACTTGTATGTTTAGGAGAAGAAGTTCCTGCCTTACAAAATGCAGCAGCGCTCAGTATCGGTGCTTGTGTGAGTGATTCCCTCGGAGGAGTTGCAAGGTAGGGAAACATAAATAGGACTTCTAACTAAGAAACTGTTCTAGTTGGCCGCAATTACTGGATATATTTTTAAGCTTACTGAATTGTGAAGATCCGGTCATTCAGGAAGGTGTACTGGACGCACTTTCTATCATTTGTGAAGACAATGCCGACAAACTTTGTTGGCTGCCCAACGATCCACTTTCTGTTTATATACCAAAGTTGATTACTTACTTTCGTCATCCTAACGCTAGATTTCGCTATTTTGCAATTCAGTGTACCGGTTCGTTTATTTTATTGATGCCAAAAGCTTTACGTGACAATATGGAATCCTACCTGAATGCCTTATTTTCTGTTGCTTATGATGATTCTGCTGCAGTTCGAAAGCGATTTTGTTCCGTCATATGTACATTGTTAGAAAGCTATCAGGATGCGCTGCTTTCACATATGGATTCTATTATTGAATATATGCTTGTTGCTTCTCAGGATTCTGTTCCCACAGTTGCTTTAGAGGCTTGTGAGTTTTGGTGTACGTATGCAGAGATGACAGGTGCAAAATCCGTTCTTAGAAACTATCTATCGCGTTTAATACCCATCCTTGTGAACAATTTAGTTTATTCAGAGGAAGAAGCAAGTATTTTGTCTCTAGATGAAGAAACAGATGTAGTGCCGGATAGAGAAGAGGATATAAAGCCCTTTATTCACTCTTCCAAGTCGAAAGGAGTTCATAGTGTTTCAAGTCGTCAACCAAATGGAGATTTGAGGGAAGGGAAAAGTGAGGACGAAGACGCCGAACAAGACAGCGATAGTGATTACAGTGATGACTTGGATGACTCGGAACAGTCCGATTGGAGTGTTCGCAAGTGTTCAGCATATGCTTTAGATACGCTGTCTAGAGTCTTTGAAGATGAGTTACTTTTTTATTTGTTGCCTCATTTACAGGAAAAGTTATTGTCGGAGCAGTGGCAAATTCGAGAAAGTGGTATTTTAGCACTTGGCGCTATTGCAGAAGGTTGTTGTCACGGATTGGAACCTCACTTACCGGCGTTGATTCCTTTTCTGATCAACTTGTTGTCGGATTCTCATCCTTTGGTGCGAGTAATGGCATGTTGGTCTCTTTCGCGCTATATTCGATGGGTAAGACAATTTGCACATCTCTATTCTTTACACGCGGATTAACTTGTGTTTCAAGATTATAAAGGAACCTTCACGAAAAGACATGTACTTGCAGCCTTTATTAGAGCGACTACTGGAGAATATATTATCGAGAAATAAGCGCGTTCAAGCAGCTTCGTGTTCTGCTCTAGCAACTATCGAAGAAGAGTCTGAGTCAGCTATCTTTCCATATTTGGAACCGATTTTAAAGACTTTGGCTCATGCATTTCCAAAGTACCAGGAAAGGAATCTTCGTCTTCTTTATGATGTTATAGGAACATTAGCACAAACTGCTGGCAAGGAATTCGCTCGAGCAGATTATATTCAAATCATTATGCCTTGTCTTATTACGCGTTGGAATAATTTGTCGGATGACGATACTCGATTGTTGCCTCTTTTGGAATGCCTTACTGCAGTTTTTACAGCGCTGGGTCAAGAAGGAGGATCCTTTGCCAAGCCTGTCTTTCAGAGATGTATAAAGATTGTTCATATGGCGTTAACCAAATCTGAGAGAAATGAAAATGACTTTGTATATTTTTCATTGGATCTCATCTCTTCACTTATACAAGGACTGGGCAATTCCTTTGAAAGTCTTTCTAGAGAATGTAACCTTTTGGAGGTTCTCAACCACTGCTTAAAGGATTCGGACCCAGAAATAAGACAAAGTGCCTTTGGAGTTGTCGGTGAAATTTGCAAATGGCATGCTGCATTTTTAGCTCCCTACTCTAGTGCCATTGTGAATATTTTAGAGCAGAATATTACATTGGATCATGTTGCTGTAACTAACAATGCTGTTTGGAGTTTGGGAGAATTGTGTATGAACATCTCGGTTGACTCTCAAGTGCTTCAGTCTTGTATAGAACGAGTTGTGCCTATTCTTATTCGTCTCATTCATCGTTCTTATCTCGGACCCAATTTATTGGAAAATGTGGCTGTTGCTTTAGGACGTCTTGGTTTAGTGGCTCCTCCTCTTGTAGCACCGTTTTTAGACCAATTCAGTCACGTTGCCTGTGGGATTCTTTGCAAGTTACCCGATGAAAAGGAGAAAGAACAAGCATTGAGGGGTTTATGTGAAATGTCAAAACGTAATCCAAATGGAATTGTACATGCTTTTATTCCTTTGTGTGATATGATTGTTTCTTGGTATGACTCGAGCTGTTCATTTTTTGTGATATAGTTTGTGACAAATATATATATTGTTGTTTTAGGAATCATCCAAACGCAGAATTGGAACAACAACTGTTAGAAATACTGCGACTGTTTCAGTCTTCATCAGAGAGTAACTGGAATACTTTTCTTCATAGTTTACCGGTACAGTTACGGAATGTATTACACCATCGATTCGGTGTGTAGATGAACTTTTAGAGGGATTTTTTAGCAAGTGAAACGAAGATATGGACGTATTATAAAGTGATAAGAAAACTAATTGCTTCCAATTTGGCATTTCGCATGCAAGAGCTAAGAAAGAGGAAAGAAGGATAATGAAAGAGAGCGGTACGAGGATCGTTGTTTGTTTGTCTTTGATCCTTTTGTCTCTTCCTTTGAGCTATGCGAAAAGAAAATCTTCGACGCATACGCTCTCAACGGGTTTATTGTCCTATAAAGACGCTAAACAGTTTTTACAGTTTTTACACGAGTCGCCAAGAGACCATGCTGCAGTAACCCTTTTCATTGTTGACCAAGGCTGTGAAGTTTGTCCGTAAGTGTTTCTTGATTTCCATATAGTTTACTGGGAATAATTCCTCTTACTGCTTCTAGCATCTTTCAAGCAGAGTGGGAACGCGTAGCTCGAGCTTCCAAAAAGGCTATGCAATCCCATCCAGTCCATTTTTATCTCGTATATTTATCCAACGATGAGCATTCTCGAAAGTTGATCGAAAGTGTAAGTTTTAAGCTTAGAGATTCTTATACATTTTACGTTATTCAGTTACAAGTGAGATTTGTCCCTCTCTTGTTCGTCTTTCAACCCGAAAAGATATCAAGTTGGCCAAGAGCACTTCCTGAAGATAGCAGAGACTTGTATGTGTTGACTCGAGATACTTTATCAGCGGAAGCCATTGCGCTGTTTGTGAAGGAACGTACTGGTCTCAACGTGCCAGTCCCTCGTAGTTTTCTGCAAAGATGGTCAACGCGCCATATCTTGATGACATTTGGTGCTCTTGTATTTGGTGTAACTATGGTGTTGTGGATGTTGGGCATCGTATTTCGTGCCTCTTTTTGGAGTGTAGTTTCAGTATTGGTCTATTGTGCTTCAGTTTCCGGAATTCACTACTCTATACAACACCATAGGCCTTGGATAAGAAAGAGCGCTTTTGGAATCGACAAATATCTTTTGAGAGGCTCCTGGCGCGAACAGTTGGCTGCTGAGGGCGCCATTTTTTCCTCGCTTTGCTTTTTTCTATCGTTGAGTGTTGTATTTTTAGGATATTTATTCCAACGATATCCCAACGTGTCCAAGTCGAGACAAAAATGGGTCGTAAGTGACGTTATCAATAGGATAGAAATATAGCATCTCAACCCTTTGTATATAGCTATTATTTAGTTATTTAACTTTTGGAGTTTTGGTTTTCCTTTGCTTTCTCATGAGAACACTGTGGAATCTCAAGTTTCCAGGCTATTTGGTATTTTCACAAGAATAAAGACGTTGGCCATTTTTTAATTTTTGTTGGGTTAGAGGCGGTGACAAGATGGACTCGGTAGGTCCTGTGGAAAAGGAAGAGTGTATGTTATGTTTCGACGACCAGGTAAGCTTTGGAATGGTAAGCGCATTGTTACGTGGAATGATAAAAGCTATATAGAAATCTCCGGGAGGAGTCAACGTGTGTCTTTCTTGTTTCGGTTGTTTTTGTGTTGGTAACAACCACAGTCAACTACACTATCGTAAAACAGGGCATTCCGTAGGATTAAACTTGAAAGCAACTGTTGTTGCTAGTGAACAGGGTGAAAAACCCCCGGCAGAGAAGATTACCAAATTGGCCATAGGAGTAGAAGGAGGTGCGCCATTGGAAGATGCCCAGGAACAGTTGCAAGTAGAAGACCAGTTGGTTTCTCTTGAAACAGGATATCCTTTGGATGAGGAATTGCAGTCCAAGTATGAAGATATTGTTCAGAAAATTAGAGAGGCGGAAACCGAATCGAAAAATACGTTCACATCTTCTTGGCAGTTACAACTTGAAGTTTGTGATCATACAGCGTTTTTAGAGCAGTCTGAAAATTGCAAAAAAATTGGTGCCAAGTCAGAAACAAAATGTGAGCATTGCGATTTGACAAGCAACTTGTGGCTTTGTTTAGTCTGTGGTCACGTGGGTTGTGGTAGACAGAATTTTGATAATAGTGGAGGGAATAATCATGGCTTGGAACATTATAACAATACTGGTCATCCTGTTTCCGTCAAGTTGGGTAGTATTTCTGCTAGCAAAGGTACAGCAGATGTACACTGCTATGCATGTGACGAGGAACGGTTGGATCCGAAATTGGAAACACATTTGGAGAAATTAGGAATCGTACTTGCGGAACAGCAGCAGACGGAAGCAAGCATTGCAGAAATGGAGTTGGAACAAAATTTGGCGTTGGATTTCACGCAGTCTTATGAAGATGGAAAGTCTTTGACTCCCATATTTGGTGCAGGAAAGACAGGTCTCACGAACCTCGGAAATAGTTGTTACTTGGCTTCTGTTATGCAATGCTTGTTTGCGACGGATGTATTTCGAGAAACTTTTTTTCGTCGTCTAGATGATCGTTTGGTGGATAGATTTTACCTGCTTAGTATGGAGCCTCCTACGGAAGATGTATGCCTGCAAATGTTGAAATTAGGTTATGGTTTGTACAGTGGTCGATATGGAAGCGTGAAGAAGAGTGATGGTAAACTACAGCACAAAGGAATTTCGCCAAGAATGCTAAAGAGTAAGAACGTTTCGTTTATTTTGTGAGATAATAAGTTTAACAAGCTTATGAAAGAGGCTGTAGCTCGTAGTCATCCCGAATTCTCTTCGATGAGACAACAAGATGCCTCGGAATTCTTACAATTTTTGTTGGTTACGTTGCAGAGGTCCTCTTTGCATTACCGCAATTATATTCCTGACATTATGGATTCATTCAAGTTTGATATGTGTCAACGTCTACAATGTAATACTTGTAAAGGAGTTCGTTATTTGCAGGTATCTTCTTCAGGGTTAGATGTGCCCCTCGAGTCTGTTTTAAAAGATACGCGTTCCGATCAAGTTAGTTTGAATGATTGTCTAGAAGCTGCGTTTTGTGATGAACTAGTTGATTTTGATTGTCCAGTGTGTTCGGAAACATCCTCTAAAATGGTGAAAGCAACCAAGTCGAATAGACTATCAACTTTTCCATGCATTCTTCCTATAACTGTTCGAAGGTTTGGAGTTGGAGAAGGCTGGACACCTGTGAAACTAAGAAATACTATCGATGTGCCGATGGAATTGAATTTAAGTGCATGGAAAACTGCTGATGGAGGTTGTCAACCAAAAAATGATGAAACATCTCTTCCTTCTTCAAGGATCAACAAGGAACTTTTGAATCAACTGACACAGATGGGATTTCCAAATGAGGCGGCGGAAAGAGTCTTGACGGAAGGCAAAGTTACTAATTTAGAAGATGCTGTTGCTTGTTTAGTAGGAAATCAAGAACAAGACAGTGGAGCTGACTCCTCGTCAGTATTTTATGAGCAGGAAGTAGAGACACTCGTGAATATGGGATTTCTTGCCCAAGATGCCAAACGCGCCCTCATGGAATGTGATGGTTCATTGGAACGAGCACTGGATTGGTTATTTAGTCATCCAAGTAGGAATGAGATGGATGATAGTTGTTCTTCTCAGCAGTTACCTGACCGAGTATCTTTGGATCATACTTGTTGGGGAGCGTCTTCAGAAGACACTCCATATCAGTTGGTTGGTGCAATAGTTCATCTAGGTTCTTCTACCAGTAGTGGACATTATGTTGCGTATATTTATGACAACTCCCGTTGGATATTATTTAATGATGAGAAAGTGAGTATTGCCGAGTCTCCCTATTTAGGACAAGCCTACATGTACTTTTATCGTCGCAAGGATAACCTTTCCCAACCAGTTCTTCCTATACCTGATGCGAAGTTTGTTTCAGAGTAAAATTTTGGTGACCAACAACAAAGTGAGCAATAAACAGAGTTGTCATAAGTTTTAACCAGTTTACTTGTTTAGAAATTCTTGTCTCCAAACAGTATTTGTCTTAAAGACACCTGTCATCGAACGAGTTATGGTTACCGCATTGTTCTTTTGTACACCTCGACAAGCCATACATAAATGCCTATCGGGGATGATTACATACAAACTCCACAACATTGAAGTATTCTATTTCCTTACCTCGCTTCCACTTCCACTGCCACTCCCTGAGCTTCCGTGACTCTTTCTACTGTCTCGGCAATTTGCTTGGTCAGTCTCTCTTGCACTTGTAAACGCCTACTCAAAATATCCACAATTCTTCCCAATTTACTTAGACCAATAACTTTCTTATGAGGAATATATGAAATGGTGCATTTTCCAAAGAAGGGAAGCATATGATGTTCACAAAGAGAAAAAACATCAATATCCTTTACGGTGACAGGTTCCTGAGTATCCACGTCTTCTTCAAACAACGCTCCATTTACTGCTTCTTCAATACTTTGTTGATAGCCGCTAGTCAAAAATTCCAACGCCTTGGCAAAACGCTCAGGCGTCTTTCTCAAACCTTCCCTATGGACATCTTCCCCGATGGATTCCAACAAAACGCGAGCAGCATTTACTAGTGACTGGTGCCTCTGTGAGCTTTCATTGGCTTCTTCTCCTGGGTTGGCAGTTGCCATAGGATACCGGACCCCAGTAGAAGAACCTGACGACGTAACAGAACAATTGTCTGAAAAACCCTTCTCACTCGTGGAGTCTGTCGAGTCTCCGAGTTCCAAACGACCCTTGCATAACCCTAGATACCAAATAGTGGCTATTGGTTGACTTGTTCCACACTTGTGTCAAACACCCAAGTTCTTACCGTCGACTACATCTTCCACCCTCTCTCCTTTCCCTGGCTCGGTGTTGTTACAAGTTCCATTCATGGACTTCTCACAAGCTGGAGCAATGTGAAAGAATTCAGGAACACGCATTCAATTATTTACGACACAAGAATAAATACAAACCACCAGGACTTTGACCAAACCACTAGACTCTCTCTTTGTGTGTTTCCTTTTCTTCTGTCGCTGTTCCCGTCTCTTTCTACGTGGACACGGACGGAGACTCCCCAAACCAAGAGAAATGCGATTCTTCAAGTCGCATGCAAACACTTCCGTGCTACTTGGCATAGTAGGAAAGCTACTTTACGGCAGAGTCCGAAACACGCAAACATGTATCTCTTACTTTCCATCGATGAGACGACAATTCTGTAAAACAGCCATTCAAGTGGAAGAACAAGTCAAGGAATCGTTTCGGTTCGAAATCATACACAAGTCCAGCAAGTCGCGGGCTCGAGTAGGCAGAATTTACACGCCACACGGTATTATAGATACTCCTGCCTATGTAGCAGTAGCAACAAACGCTGCACTGAAACACGTCGACCATCGTCTCGTCGGTGATGCTGGACAGCAACTCATGTTCTGCAATACATATCACTTGCTATTGCATCCTGGTCCTGCCGTCATTGAAGCAGCTGGTGGCTTACACAAATTTATGAATAGGAAAGGAGCAATCATAACGGATAGTGGAGGTTTTCAAGTATTTTCACTTGCTCACGGTTCCGTCTACGATGAGTTGAATATGAAGTCGAGAGTTGGAACAAACAAAAAGTATACAAGTTTATTACTTTCCGTAACAGAAGAAGGTGCCACATTTCGGTCTTATAGAGATGGCTCGAAAATAACCCTTACTCCAGAATATTCCGTACAAATACAAAAGTCACTTCAAGGAGATATTATCATTCCTTTGGATGAATTGCCACCTTATCATATGGAAAGAAGTAAACTAGTAGAATCCGTGAATTTAACGCATCGTTGGGAACTACGAAGTTTACGAGAACATCAAAAGAACCCAAAGAATCAAGCAATGTATGCAGTCATCCACGGCGGAGTCGATAGAGAATTGAGACAAAAAAGTATCGAATTTCTCTGTTCTCATCCTTTTGATGGATTTGCTATCGGTGGAAGTCTCGGTAAGGATCGGCAGGAACTAATCCAACTTTTGGAATTTGTGATGCCTAGAATACCGACAGAATATCCCAATCACTTGTTGGGAATTGCAGACTTGGAGTCTATTGAACGTGTTGTGCCATTAGGTGTGGATACTATGGATTCCTGTTATCCTTTTCGAGTTGGAAGACATGGAAATTTGTTTACTCGAAGAGGTGTGTTGCACATCTCTCAGTCGAAATATAGAAACATATTTGAGCCTCCGGATCCGGAATGGGGACTGAAAGACGTGACTTTGGCATATCTTCATCATTTACTGAAAGCACGAGAGCCGATGGCTTTGACACTTTTATCTTTGCACAATGCTCTATTTATGGTTGAGTTTATGAAGGACATGCGTCATCGAATTCTTCGGGATGAGATTTGAAATAGTCAACAAAAAAACTCCAAATAATAAAGTTACAATACAGAGAAAATTTTTTAACTGTTGTCTTTGTTTTCTAAATGTTGAAGTGTTTGTTTTGTTATTATCCAAAAGGGAAAGAAAAGCTGCAATTCAACTTGAACAATTGCTTCGATTTCGGAAATACTTGGAGGATGGCCAAAGTTTCTGGCTTCGTAGTCAACTGTTTGGGAACCAAGTCTATTGTATATGAGAACCGAAAACTAAAGTATTCCAGTCGGCAGAGTTTGGGGACTGTCTCTCGTTATTTCGTTTCAAGGAAAATGAAATGGAATACTTGGCCTCAGAAACTTGCTACGGACAGTTCCTCCTCCGCAACATCTCGCTGTTGTGTTGCTGCAAGTCGTTGGGTAACTTGTCAATTGCGTGTTTTAGTAGCAAGTCCTGCAAGAGACCTTCTCCAATTATTCCACCAAGCAACCACAGATGATCGCAAAGTTTTCGGATTTCAGTTTTTGCAAAATGTAGGTAACTTGATTCTCTCTACCACCCTGACTTGATGAAAGGGCACCGTGCTTTGTTCTGATGCGCCTTTTTCCACGGTATGGCCACGAATAACGCTTGAAGAAACCAAGAATCTGACGACTTGTCTTATGTGGGGGAGCAGTCTCCTCTGTTCGTTCAACTCGATGACGTTGCATCCATCGAACACAATTTGCAGCGCTTGGATATTTCCCACATCATCTTAGACTTGCATAGTGTGGCCAGTGACTTGGTCGACAACTATCAAGTAGCCAACCTAGTTATGGCAGCAAAGTAATGGAACAAATGGCTTTGTGTTGCGCTTTCTATGTACTCATTTTTGACGATAGAAATCGTCAGATGCACTTGATTTTGCTGAGTTCCATAGGTGCAGGAGAGAGTGTTTGTGTCGTGCCTTCAGAGATAACACCCGTCATTCGACAACAGTTGAAAACACATACCGAAATAGAACATTTGGTTAGAAGTAGTGGTATGTGGTGTTTGTTTCTGCTTTTTTTTTTGTCTTTGGATATTGACAGATGGCTATGAAGGAATTGTATATACGATAGTAAGAATAGGGCCGTTGGAAGATGGTTTGGTACGTCATGGATATCCTCTATTTATTTATTTGCGCATTTTTGATCGTTTTCCTAGAAAACGGGTCAAGCGATAGTAACAGAGTCACCAAAAGGATACGGTAGTATCTCCAAGCAGGATTTGGTTGATGTGGTTCTCCAAGCATTGACTTCGAAACGTGCGGAAAACAAAACTTTGAGCTGTTTGGATTCTCAAAGGTAAAAAGGAATGCATACAACAATTGTACACTTATCGACAGGGAACCGTAGAACCTTTCAAATGTCTCCGTATATGCGTCCCTTGGAATTTTGGGAACCGTTGCCGTTCGAACGCTACGAACTATGAAAGGACGTCGAGTGATTTGGCGCCAACGCAACGACAGCACACACAATGCCGCAGTTGAGGAAAGAAAAGCGCGCGCACGCATTCCATGCCATGTATATATATATTTGTGAGGTGATTCCTTGCAAGGCTCTCTACTCTTTTATTTGCTCATTTTCCATTGTCTCATTTCGATAAAACACCATCTATTATGGACGCACAAAGACATCCGAGTATCATAACTTTATTCCTCAGATATCACATAATTGTGTATTTGGGTCCTCCGCCACCTTCTGGAACTGTCCACTCTATATTTTGCTTTGGATCTTTGATATCACATGCTTTGCAGTGGAGACAATTCTGAGCATTGATTTGTAACTTTGGTTGTCCCGAATCGTCTTCTACATATTCATAAACTCTTGCAGGACAGTATCTACTTTCTGGACCCGCATATACCTTCCAATTGATATCTTCCACTACTTTGCGGTCTTTGACTTTTAAATGCGGAGGTTGGTCGTGATCATGATTGGTACCACTCAAGGCAACGGATGTCAAGATATCAAAAGTAAGCTTCCCATCAGGTTTCGGATAACTAATCTTTTTACAAGAGGAAGCAGGTTTTAAGCTCTCATTTGCCTGATGAGGCAGATGCAAAGTCCAAAAACTCTTTCCACGAAAGATGTACGTTTCTACTGCCGCATTGGCCAAACCTCCAAACAGACCAAAACGAAAGCCGGGTCTAATATTTCGTTCTCGAGACAGTTCCTCGTAAATCCAAGAGCTACGTAGTGCCCGTTCGTAATTTTCTAGTTCTACCTCACTCTCAGTACTCTTCTTACTTCCATTCAAGTATTCAAATGCACTTTCTGCGGCGAGCATTCCACTCTTCATCGCAGTGTGAGTGCCTTTAATTTTTGGTACATTTAAAAAGCCAGCAGAACAACCAATCAAGGCACCACCAGGAAATGCTAGTCTAGGGATGGACTGGAAACCACCTTCATTGAGTGATCTGGCTCCATATTGAATAACTTCGCCACCCTCCAGCATTTTCGATATTTTGGGATGCGTCTTCCATTTCTGTAATTCTTGATAAGGAGATAAATAAGGATTTTCATAGTCTAAAGAGACAACGAGACCTAATGCTACACGACAATCAGACATGTGATAAATAAAGGAACCTCCATAGGTTTTACTATCAAGTGGCCATCCAACCGTATGAACGACCAGGCCAGCTTGATGCTTTTCTTCAGGTACTCTCCAAACTTCTTTTACGCCAAGTGCATAAGACTGAGGATCGCATTCCGACTGTAATGCAAAACGTTTCATTATTTCTTTAGAAACTGAACCCCGACAACCCTCAGCAAGCAAAGTCAACTTTCCAAGAACTTCTACACCAGGTTGAAAACTCGGTTTCTTGCTGCCATCTTTAGCAATGCCAAAATCGTTCGTCACTACTCCGCATACTCTTCCACTAGCATCATAAACAGGTGACTTTGCAGCAAACCCTGGATATATTTCAACTCCTAGTTGTTCTGCTTCTGACGCTAACCAGCGTGTCATTTCAGAGAGGGAAATGACAAAGTTTCCCTTGTTGTGCATTTGAGGAGGTGTGGGAAGTCTAAAGGCTCTCGAACTAGTTAAGACATAGAATTCGTCCTTCTTGGCGGGTGTAGTTAAAGGGGGACCGCGCTTCTCGTAGTCGGGTAATAGCTCCTTCAAACTTCTTGGTTCGAATACGTTTCCTGAAAGTATGTGTGCTCCAACTTCAGATCCCTTTTCTAACACACAAACTCCTAGATCAACACCGCTTTCCAAGCACTTTTGTTTAAATCGGATAGCTGCCGATAATCCTGCAGGCCCTGCTCCAACAATGACTAGATCATATTCGAGTTTCTCACGAGCTTCACTGTTTCCGGTGCAGAAAGACCTATACTTGGTAAAGACTCGCTGCGAGATTCCTCTCGAAAAATTCCAAACGCTTGCCATTGCTATATTCAGCCGCTCAGAACCGTTCACTGACAATGTGAAACTTATCAATCACAAGTCATCAGTTTCCACTGATCGCGTTTTCGAATCAAAAAGCCCTCATAATTCAATCGTTCCACCATTTCCTTCACTTGTTCATTGGAGAGGAAGAGTCTCTTGCCAAGCTCCTTCATATCCTCATTGGAAAAGAAAGTTTTGCCAGTTCGAGAGGCTTCTGCCTGTAGGATGCGAAGAAACTTCTTAAACTGTGCTATTTGACTCCCACGCTTAGTACCCTTGAGTTTCATGTTCACAGGAGCTTGTGTTGCAATGATCGAGTGTCTCATAATTTCTACGACGTCCTGAAACTTGTTAAAGCCTTTTTTCTCTTTTTTGTGTGTCATACCTTGGCATCTTCTTCTGTTGCTTCAGTCCTTAATTCGCACCGTGCTCGAGCCTCCGTAAGTCGGACAAGGCTTTCCAACAGTCGCGTAGTTACTGGAATAGAGTCACTGTCATCTCGGTTTTGGCGCCGTAATTCTAGATAAAACTCTTGAAGAACTTTTTTGGCGGAGCTATTTAACTGCTATTTGCTGGTTGTTAGTTCTTTCCACTTAGAGTACTTCAACTTACCGGTTTAATTGTACTTTTTGCAAAGCTTATATACCGCCTGAATATGTTGTGAGACAATAATTTATCTTTTGGAACAGATTTTTCGAGCCGAGCTGAAAGAACGCAGTCGGAGACACTTAATTGGCTTCCTGGTTCTCCGAAGCTTCTTCTTGTTTCTGAAGATGTTTGGGTTTGCTTTAAATGCATTGAAGTAACATATTCAGCGAGTTGCCTGTCTTTGCTTTCATGAGGCTTATCTAACATTAAAAAGATGAGATCGAAACGGGAAAGTAGTTGGGGAGACATGCGCAAGTTTTCAGCAATAGTTTTTGTGCCGTCGTAGTGACCCTTACAGGGATTGGCAGCAGCAATGACACTTGTGCGTGCGGATAAGCTACAGAGAATTCCGGCTTTTGCGATTGAAACTCTTTGTTGTTCCATGGTTTCTAGTAATGCTTGATGTTCATTTCTCATTTTATCAAACTCATCCACGCAGCATATTCCCTAAGAAACTCAGTCGAACAATTCAGCAACAGAAAAATACAAATTTACCTGGTCACCGAGAACTAAAGCACCCGCTTCAAGGGAATAGTCGCCGGATCCTTGTTCTTTTACCACGGTTACAGTCAAACCAGCCGCTGAACTACTATTCCCAGAAACATAAACTCCTCGTGGAGACAAGTCGCAGATAGATTTGAGCATTTGAGATTTTCCTAGACCAGGGTCGCCAACTAGTAAACAGTGCAAATCGGAGCGTATATGCTGGTTCTCCTGATGGTTGGAATCTTTCCCGGATCGACCACCAAAGAGGATAAGTGTTAATCCAGCTTTTATAATATCATTTCCATATATGGAAGGGCACAAAGATTTCACGATAATCGAGAATGCATTATCGTCTTGTGCAATTTTCTTGAACGTGGCTATTTCTTCTCGTCGGAACTTGAGAGGTTTCATCATGTTTATCGTTTCTTCCGTTGAGAAACCCTTCGATCCCTTTAGAACGGAATTGGCATCAATGTAAAGATGATGTAAACTCTTTTGAGTTTGGTCGTTTCTGTTTCCATTTTCTCCAGTAACTGGAAGAACCTTTATAATACCACAGACAGAGACAACATCACCAGGATGGCAGGTATCAATCAGATCTCCAGTCAGCTCTATATCGATCATTCTGGGCATCCGTCCAGCTTCTTTGGAGATAGTTTCCTGACCCGCTTCCTTTTGGAAATAAAATGACTATAAATAGAAATGAATGTTTTCCTACCTGAATTCGGATTTTCTGCCAGTCTACTGTCAGCGCTTTGTTTCTCACAGGTTTGAAGGTTTTCGATTTACACGTTTCAGAGATGCATCTATGAGGAACACAATACTTGTAATCAGGAAGATGTTTCATAATTTCATTTCCGCATCTGCAACAAATAAAGGGTATTGCCAGAACTTGTTGCCTTATATTACTAACGCGGATGACAGTTCCCGTCACAGATACTAGCTTCCCCACGAATGCCGCCTTCAGTTCTTTAAGAGGAGTCGATTGTTCCAGATTATAGAAACGAATCCATGGTCTAGCACCAGGACTCACTGGAGGTATTGATCGGAGAGCTTCTAAGAATGCATGAGAATACTGACAGCTTTGAAGTTCGTTCACGCTTTGTTGCTCTATCTGCTCCGAAATATGCTCCAAAATTCGTATTGCTGCAAGGCTTAAGCATGGAATGGTTTCCTCCGGCATATTACAGATAGCGTCATCCAAGTCTGATATTGGGCAGTTTTTCTTAAAAGCTTTGTAGTCAACAAATACGGAAGACACATATGTTCCAGTTTTCTACGAGAGATTAGCAACTAAACTTGCTGTAGAAGCATACTTACCTTTCCTTCTACTGCTTTCTTAAGCAGCCCTAGACCTTGGTTCTGAAAGTAATTGTAGAATGTTTCCACAATAGTTTTTCGTCCCTCAAACTTGGTTCTGTGTGCCTCCGAGTTGACTAATTCCGTATCTGTTTCTTCAGGAAAATATGCTTGCCATCCTTCCTCGTCGTTCCAACGACCTGACTTTCTGCTGATGGATACCTTTGCCGGTTGAGAAGGAGTGAAAATATCCCAATCCATAATGAGGCGCCAAAATGGACATTTTTCTTTGCCATTTGAATTCTCAAGAAAATGGGCGCGTCTTGTTTATTTTACTACAAACAGACCGTAACTTCCTCCGAATATCCCAGGCGACGAAAAGCCTTTAGGGCATAAGGAATTAGTAATTTATCAGAACCGCACAACAGTGCCATCGTGCCTTCCTTCCAGACTGGACAGTGACTTGCCACAGCTCTTTCTATAAAGTCATACTTTCCCCTACTCTCCCGCAAATTTTCATCCTCCGACTATAGGATAGACAGCTTAAAACAACGTAACGATTACATAGATTTTAGTATCCCTTACCTTTTTCCAAACGCAAGTTAGACGGAGTATACCCGAAAACCGTTTTTCCAAAGACTCCAACTCATCCAAAAAGATAAACTCGTCAGGACGTTCGTTGACTACGAGAAGGAAAACACTTGTCACCGCACTTTCCACATCAGAAAGAATGTCTAACAATAACGAACATATCGGAGCAACACCTATTCCACCACAAACGACAGAAAGTGTGTCTACCGGAGACTTTGGTCCTCTATAATATAACATCTTTGCCCCAGGTCTAATCTTGATACTGTCTCCAGTTTTTAGAGCATTCAACGCTGATGCGAACTGAGGATCCTTATTTCCTGACAAGTCATAGCCAGCCATTGCTGTTTCTGCTGTCGAGGGAATGACAACATCAAAGTTTCCTTGTTGCATTCGTTCCGTACAAAGTAGATAGGAAGCTCTCGCCACATGTTCTCCGTTGTACCGAGTAACTTCAAATTCCATTCGCTGTCCAAGTTCCAGACCAAATGTTCTTCTTGCTGAAGGTAAATCGAAGGTATATCTTGTGATTCCAGGAACGAGTTCCCTTCCGAGTACTCATAAGTTGCAATATACAAGCATCTAAAAGAATAGTACCTCTTTTGTCGCAAGGTGCATGGCGTCCATTCTGTTGCTTGACTGTCGCGGGCCTCGTCTCCCTTGTTGAACGGTACGTATTGCTGCAGTTTTGCCAAAGCCTTCATTGTTCGTTCTTTTAACAAATTGGCAAGCATGGCAACATTTCCGGTGCCATATTCCGAGAAGAAATAGACGAATGAACCCACAATAACTATCAAAGAAATGACAGGGAAAAGATTCACCCGTCCCCTCGACATGTTGACGTGACCTGCTTCCGGAACAATTGTATATTTTCTATCGGGATCTGCTCGTTGAGCTTTCGTTAAACTCAACCTTAGTGGTCTGGACAATTCGACTTTTTCGTGTATACTAACATAAGGAACAAAAACAATATCACCTTGCCTAAAATGTATCAGTAATGCAATACTGATCCTTGAAGAGGATAGAGTACTTCAACTTCGTCTGACTAGCATCCAATCCATTTGCCACTCTGAGAGCTTCCGGACTTACCCGGAATCTTTCTGCGAACACACCGATATCTTCGTCTTCTTGAACCAGTATCCAATCTCCGGCTTTCTTGGAACGCTTGCTAACAAGATGTTGGCCCTTATTAGAGTGTTTACAACAGAGCGATCTAGCACCAGCTTCGTATAGAAAGCAAAACTTGTTCCTTTTACAACTAAATCTCCCTACTCCAACGTTTCTCTTTTCCGTCCGTTTCCATATCTCCTCTCGAGGATAGTTTGGCACCACAAACAACGCTCGTAACGCAAAGTCCATTCAATTGGTTGGATTGCAATTGTTGGTGTCTTGTCGGCTCTCGTACGACTGTCAAGTTGGCAGTTTTAATGCTCAAGTGTTGTGCTTCCGGAAGAAAAGAAAAGTTCAGTTTCTTGGAAGACAAGTTAACGCAACTTTGTTTGCAACTTGCTTTCTTGGAATATTGTTTTGTGGTGACCGAAACGGGCATCATTCTGTAAGTGGTAGTGGATGGAGAGCGCTCAAACTTATGGATACTTGATAGAACTCCCAGTAGCCGAATAAAGCCTGTGAAAGAAGTTGATTCTCCCTTGGTGTTTCAGATAAAACAGCTAGCCACACATCTAAGTGAGTCTTACTCATTTTCTCTCTTGGTATCGAAAGTGACTGTGTATGCGTAGCAACCCTTGTATTTCGTTCTCGTTGCCGGACAATAAGACTAACAACAAGTCAAAGCGAAATTGCCATATACGATGTAGGAGACCAAGTAAGTTGCACTTATGTAGTCGACACGGTCTCATGTTCTTTTCAAGTTACTGGTAGCGTTCTTCAAAAAGAGCAAAGGGGAGAAAGAACAACAAGTTGGTTTGAGTCAGGAAAAACTTGAGGAACTCGCACGTCTCATACAAGACACACTCTGGTCTGAATAACTCAAAACTATTTATTGGAAGCAAGCACCGCTAGTCACGTTTGAACAGTTTTCTAAACAAGCCTCCCAAACCACGATGGTGCTCCTTTTTAGGGGACTCCAACCAAGTGTTATCCGACAACTGAGGAACAGAAGCAAAGTTATCCGGGTTTCCACTCCAGTCCAAGCCTTCGCGATAAGGTGTCCTCCACTGTTGTTCAAACTGTTCTCTTTCTTCTGGAGTTAAATTGTAATAATTCTCCTTTGTTATTTCTTGTCCTGAGCCATCCCTCTTCCTAATTACTTCTCTCCCTCTTCCATCTATTTCACGCTTCCAAGTGTATTCCTCATTACCAGCTACACTATCTTTCCAGTGTCTTCGTACCTCAGTTCGGTTGCCATCCTTTGTTGTGGTCGTACTTTCCTCATAAACTTCTCCTCCAGGACCAAAGTGCTTCCTTGAGGAGTAACTATATACATGAGCACTTCCATTTCCCCCACCTTTGGCAAAGTCTTCCTCCAGTCTTCTTAAGGACTGTTCCAAGTTACCAAATAATCCACCGAATCCTCCTCTCTCCATTGCAGAAAAGGGATTTTCGAAAAGTCTGTCAAAATGTTCAAAAGGTGACTGGTTCCAAGGCTGCATGCTGTGCTGCTCTCTTCTTCTCCAACCACCAATGTGCTCGTCATCTTCGCTATCATCTCTGTCCCCTGGCGGCATTCCGTACTCTTCTGGCTCTTCTACTATGACACGTCTTCCTTTGGGCCTCGTTTCCGGGGGAACAACACCCGTGTCATCATATACTTCACCGTCATAATATGGATACCTTTCTCTGCTACTGTACATGGGCTGCATGGTGTGTCACCAACACACAACAACAATCCTTCACAGTCCTCCACCGAAAATCCTCTTCAAGCCAAAAAGAGCGCCAACACGAAAAAAAAAATGCAACGATGCGTATGGAATGTTCGACGATCGTGGGGGGAATCATCCCCCTTGTGCGGGAATATAACATTTACAGAAATATATACATATATATATTGTGGTTGAAGCAGAGGAACCATATTTTTTATACCAAAAGACTCACAGCTCGTACTGAAAATAATAGTGAATCACCTTCAAATATAAACTTCACGGGAACTCCTACTCTCATGAGGGTGCGACCTGACAACTTCAATGTCACGCCTCCCATTTTCGTACTCCACTGGAATACCTTTGCAGTCTTAGTCATACATATACACAAATTGAGTAGTTCCTTACTCCTCTAGGATCTGTTTCTATTGCACCAGTTGAAACGTTGGTTCGAAGTTTACCTGGACAAAGTTCCTAACACACGAAATTTTCTCAGTCATCATCGGGCCTATCTAACAATATGGCGTACCTCCACCAAATAAACCCAGTCTTCTTGAATTCCTTTTAGATGCATTCTCGGAAGTTGCAACCCGATGGAACGATTGAGATTAACAGCAATAACCAAAGCCTCTGTCTTTTCATCATTCACAAACATCCAAGCACCCGAATCACTCGAAAATGGATTCCATAACCGATACATCGTTCCAAACAATATTAGCGGTGCATATTCATTCCGAAGTTCCACATAACTTTTGATTTCTTCTACTTCTTCTCTCGTCAGCTGACGTACATCCATTTCATATCCAAAGGTTCCACACATTGCCACGAGCGTTCTTGTTTTCATAGTAGTACTCCTCAGCGTTTGGTGGTTGGGAATCGAGCTCACATGAGAACCCATCGAACAAACAGGATACACCAAACTCGTTCCATATTGTATTTGTACACGAGATAACGCATCTGTATTATCACTACACCATATTTGAGCTGAATAATACAACATTCCTGGGTCATATCTACCGCCACCTCCAGAACATGACTCTATCAACACATGTGGAAAGCAACTGCTGATCCTAGCAAAGGCTTCATACACGCCTAAGATATGTCGATGGGCAATTTCTCCTTGTCTTTCTGGAGGAAATGCTTGCGAAAATACTTCCGTCAAGTGGCGATTCATATCCCATTTTACATATCTTTCTCATCATTATTACTAGTGTGTGCCAATGGAAATGCTTCTACTTACTCAATGTTGCAACTACTAAGAATACTAGATACTTGTTCAATCACGTGGTCCCTCACCGCTTGTTGAGAAAAGTCCAACACCAACTGATTCCTTCCAGTCGTTCTCGCTCTTCTCGGAATATGAAGACACCAATCGGGATGTTTGGTATACAATTCGCTTTCAATATTTACCATCTCTGGTTCAATCCAAATCCCAAAACGCAATCCTAATTCATTGATCTCCCGACACAAACCTTCCAAACCAAATGGAAATTTCATTCTATTTGCTTTCCAATCTCCTAAACCGGAACGAGTATTGTTCCGATTTCCAAACCAGCCATCGTCCAATACAACCAACTCTATTCCACATTCTTTTGCTTTCTTTGCCAATTCCACTACGGCTTCATGCGTAACATTGAAATACATTGCTTCCCAAGTATTGATAAGAACAGGACAGATCTTATTTCTCCACATAGGAGGCATGAGATGATAACGATATAGTCGATGATATTGTTGACTTATGCCACCCAAGCCTTGGTCACTATAACATAATACCACTTCTGGAGTCGAAAATTCTTCTCCTGGTCCTAAATTCCAAGAGAATTGCTATAGTTGTTTTCCATAAGATCCACTTGCGTTCTCTATGCACCCAACAGAATACTTACTTGTGGATTGATACCCATATTCACACGAAGGCGACCACTTTCTACTAATTCCGCTTCCAACCGAAAGTTTCCTGAATACACGAGACTCAATGCAAATGCCTCTCCTCGGTCTTCCGCCGGTTCTCCAATAGTAATTACGCCAAAAGGATTGTGCTATACAACAAGGTATACAAAACTTAGTGCTATTGTTGTTTCAATAACAACATAAGAAATACCAACCTGATGAGAAGAAGCACCTCTCGTCGATTCCACTAGAGATATTCCTTGACATAATTTCTTCGTCACAATTTGTCTTTCTCTTGCCCATGAACCCGATAACTGAGTTAGATAAAAGTCATCCGTATCAAAGTCTTGTGTACATGAATAACAACGTCGAATAATCAAACTCTCATCTAAAGTGTTTCGGAATAGAGTTCTTCTCACGACGACATCATATTCATGAAATACAGTATAATACAACTTGAAATAGTCGAGTAAATATATACAAGGAGAACTGGCTATTCTTACCACAACTTCCACTTTTGTGAGAGGATCTTTCATGGTCAATTCCAAAGTACTTGCATCCGAATCCGAGTTTACAAACAATCCTGGAAGTGGAAAGGGAGGTGACAACTAGAAACATGTGCCGTCATTGAACAGACGAACATCACATTAAGTATTCTTCTTCTTACCTTTCCAACGTATATACGATGACTTGAATAGACCAAAGGAGATAACGTCGTTCCATCGGAATATTCCAACTCAAATGAGCAAGAACGATAATCTCCTGTACCTCTATCGGAATATTCCAATAGTTTGGTATTCTTTCCAACTATTTCAGGATCTAAAACATATAATCCAATCTTAAAAATTCAGTCTTTTCATTTCTTATCCATACCCAAGTTGATCCACACATTCTGTTGCTGCTGTCTTGGAGTAGGAGAGGCAAAGGATCCAAAGCGACTACAAGATTGAAATTCATCTTGCAAATTATCCAAACTCGATAAATTCCTTTCCAATCCTTCTCCTATCCGAATGGATGGAGACCTTTTCGACGAGCCGCTGCGAGAAGGTAAAGAATAGCCACTAGGACGCTTTCCTCTTCCTTCTTTCCTTTCTTCTTCTTCTTCTTCTTCTACACAACAATGATGCATTCATAAAGCAGCCATCGGAAATACAACACAACCAACCCTTCTCTGATCCCGACATCATCTCCCAACTTTCTGTCAAATATTTGCCATGAGTACAAGCTTCATCACTACATGGCTCATGAACGACGTGAAGTACACGACTCTATCATTTCAGCAGACAATCATCGCAACTCACTATATACTATACTTGACATACTTTTGACGGAGAGTCTTCTTCCACAATCATTTTGTCCGCATCTACATTGGATAAGCTCCCTGATTTTCTCATCTTGTCCATATTCCATATTCTCCAACTATCAAGCGGCATGAGGTACACAATCTTGCAATGTATAAAACCCTTGTCTCACCTTGCATTCTCCAATCGACGTGGTTCTGTGGCTTGAGGAGAGTGAGCTTCCACAGTATACGTTTTCCACTTTTCTGCAACTTCATCGGAGTCCAACTGCTTGAGATCGGCAAAACCAAGAGGATTCAAACTCTCCCGAACATCCCCTAACCATTTATACATCAAATAAACTATTGCAGAAACCAGTCTACTCCTACCAATATAACCTTTGGGATCGAACGGCGTAGGGTTATTTCCAAACCCTAAAAACAACAAGTCATCTTCCAAAGGAATAGAAGAACCCTAAAAAAATATAAAAAGGATGGTTGATGAGCAATTTTATTTCCGTGTCCTTACCCAATACAAGTGTTCCAAGTTTCTGCTGTCATCTACACGAAAGGCATATATGGAGTTTTTACAACGTAGACGAAAAGTTCTCGTCAAGGAGTCATAATAAATACCAGGTTCACTCCAAATATTTACTTCTTGGACTGTGTTGCTCGACTTGCGAGTAAACATCAAAGACAGAGAAAAATTATAAAAGATTGCAATAATCCAATACAGAAAATACGTTTTAGGTGATCGTTTCCTTTATGCAAATATTTTGTAAAAATTCGTATACTCAGAGACAAGTAAACATATCAATTATACACCATTAAACAAAATAGAATCCGTAGTCAAATCCTTTTCTCCCAAACTCAGCAAGGCAGCTGAAATGTCGCTATCCTCATCGATCACTTGATGCAACATTTCTATCAAATCCACAGCTGAAGGCCTCTCGTCCGGATTAAATGATAAGCAACGTTCGACTAACAAAGTATATTTACAACTTGTTCGCAACTCACACTTGTGCATATCAGGTTTCATTCCATGTTCAGCTATTCCAATAAATAACTCGTATCGATTCTTTCCCCTAAAAGGCAACTCTCGGGCTCCCATTTCCCATAAAACTATTCCTAAACTGTATATATCACAACAAAGTGAAGCACGCTCATTTCTTAATACTTCAGGTGCAGTATATTGTACCGTTCCTATAGCTCGGTCTTGATGAATATTTGAAAGAACAGCACTCATTCCAAAGTCTGCAATCTTCAAATTCCAGCTGGAATCGACTAAAAGATTACCACTCTTCAAGTCTCTGTGTATTATGGGTGGACTCCGAGAGTGTAGATACGCCAAGCCTTGAGCTGCGTCAACAGCAAACTTCATAATAAAAGTATATTTGAGATCAAATTGCTTGTCATGAATAAGGCGCTGCAAACTGCCCTTTTCACAATATTCTGAAAGTAACGATATGCTCCTATCGCTGTGAAAAATAACTCCCATAAATAAAACAATGTTCGGATGTCTTAATAAAGAATTCACACGAACTTCACGTTCCAAGCAATTCCGTGACTCGGGATCCAAATGAGGACACAATACTTGTTTCACTGCTACAAGTGTTCCTTGCCAAAGGCCTAAATAAACAACCCCAACAGCTCCAACTGCAATCTGCTCTCCAAACTGAACTTGATTCTCTTTCACTAGCCAAGAACTTTCAATTCCTTGAGCAACTTGCGTTTCTTTCATCTCTTGGGCTGTCCGATAAGCTTTTCTTCTCACTACAGTACTCAGTCAGACAAACACATATATTCGAGCAATACAACAACTTACAGTCTTCTGCAGTCCCTAAACGAATCACAACCACAAACCGTAAAGTAGAAAATATGACATGAAAAAGTTGAACCAACTGAACATCCCATTCAACATCGACATCTAAGGAAGAGTCTGTCACAGGGGCAAAAAGAACCTGATTATAGCATAAGCATTCTAGTTGTACAGGTCAAAAAGCAACTTACCAACTCAATAATGCAAGTGATACCCAAAAAACTCACAATAGTAAAGTCTGTAATGTTCGATTTCAACTTGAAAAATTGAACACGGCCCCAGGTATAAATTCGTAACAACGTCTCCAGGCTGAATATTGTCCAGACAAGAAGGTTTGCTGCTGTTTGCAACCAAGTTGTTACGATGTACGCATACCTACTCTCCTTGTCAAGTACCCTTCCAACTAACATCAGATAAAATCAAGACATACAACACAAGTCTTCTTACCAAGCCGTTCGAAACATAACAATATATTTAGCTAGAAATATAAGAAGGTTCACAACAATGAGAACAGAGTCTATAAAATAAACTAGAGGCGAGTCCGCAAACGAACGTAACCGTTCTCGTGAAAACCAAGGCTCTCTTGATATTTATACGATTAGAGTCCTATCGCACTTACTTTCCTTGTCCAACTTACCTTGAAGGGGTACGTTCTCCTTCCGGTACCAATCTCAGGACTCTATCTACTTTTGCATTACGGGACCACTTTGTTTCCCATTTTGGAAAACACGATTTCGACGAACTCTCAACATCACTCTCTACCCCACGCTCCGACGCAACAACGTCAGCCTCTTCTTCCTCTGTCACATACCCAGTCTCCACAAATACATCTATATCACCGTCCGTATTCTCCCATGTAACTCTTCTGTCGTTGAGCAACTCCCGCATGGGCGCAAATTTCGAGAACAGAAAACCCAACGGGCTCAGTACATAAGTAGCCCCACAAACCACTCCAGTTATACTCCCAAGCTCTTCAAATTAAAGAAAACAAAACAGTTACTAACAAAAGAGAGCCAAACAAAGTGTTCAAGAGTACGACAAGGGGCCACAGATTCCAGCGAACAGCCTCGTCACAACCGCACAACAAATCGGTAAATGACGTCCTTTCCCCTTTCAGATTTTGTCCCAAACTGCAAGCAAGGGAAACGGACCACGTGTGTCTACTAGACAAAAACGGTTGGTTTGTTCCTGGTGAAGGAAATGGCGCGCACAAAGGGCAATGCAACGCCTCGGCAAAAAAATGTTCCAAAACACTTCAAAATGAATATTTCCGAATTTACTCTACTTCTTTAACAAATAAGAAACCCTGTCTGCCAGTATTCCGGCCCGGCTCTCAAGAACTCGGGAGTATACTTCGAGGCCTGCCTTGCCAATTTCTGTATTGTGAAATATTTTAGATTGTTCAAGTTCCGTTTGAAGCATATACGGAAATCTTTGTTTCAACACACGAATTGCAGCGTCTGCTCTTCTTAATAGAACAGAATATTTTTGAATTCTATCCCTCCTTAGCGTCCATTTGGCTTTCATACCTTCATCCATTTTGGATTTCCATATACAAACTGCTTTCTCCAGATTGGTGACAACTTGATGAGCGGTGGATTCATTCCATTTCTTTTTCTCTTTCAAATATCTTTCCACGTTAAAATATGGATTGTTCATGCTTTCTTCGAGGTCCTCACCCAATACTTCTTTTGCTTTCTTCGGCAAGCTGGAAACAAATGCTTCTGGAACATTCATTGTTCCTACAACGGCCTCGTTGATTTGACGACATTCTAACCAGACGCTTCTACCCTTTCCTTCCAAATCAGAAAGGTACTGCGAAAGCTCTGGAGGCAACCCTGAATGTGGAAGGACCGGCTCGTAGATCCACCACCGGTTGGCCTTCTGCGTAGGTGTAGTATTGGTTTCATACGTTACAACTCCTTTCAAGCATTCAAGAGAAGCGAAAAGGTCTTGTAAAACTTTGTCCAACTCTTGAAGCCTTGGTAGATAAGTAGCAATATCGGGTCTCTTAGCTTTCACCATGATTTGGATGGTACTGCCGTCTTCGAGAACTTTCTCTGCAGGCTGCTGGACAACAATGTTTTCTAATGTGTCATACAAAACATGCAACTCTCGATTCCACATTTCTACTGCTTTAGGATCTAGAGGCTCTAGTTTCTTAAATTCTCCAAAAGTTCCAGCATGTAGGTTCTCAATTCGTTTGGATAAAATGAGAGCCCTAGATTTTTCAGGATTTCCAGAACTATCAACAGCCAATGTCATCTCTGCATATCTCGCTTTCCACATTTCAATCTCTTGCTTCATTTTGTCCAGCTCCTCATGGGTTAGTAGACGAGTTTTATTTAAGGAATTATTGGCCGCTTCTGCAGGAGAAACTGAATTTTGTCCTTGTTTCGCATAATTTGGATGTTGCCATTGAGGAGTTCGACTCTGAACTGCTTCAGGTCCGTTCCACCACAAAATGGTGCTAGAATCCTGTTCGCCAAGAATGGAAAGTGAAGTAAAATCACCACAAATGCTTGCTTCATAAAGAGATTCCCGAAGGGCTTCACATCTTGATAAAAAATCATTCACTTGCTTCATGCACAAATTTGCCTCTGTCGAGTCCAGAAAAGGTATTGCCTAAGGCTACATGAGAAGATGCTCAGAGATGACCTACAGCAGTTACCTGCATAAACAACTCTATAACTTGGAGGTAAAGATTGTAGGCATGTTCATAGTCACCACTCTCATCACTTGTTGCTGCTTCATGAGCTACAACTAGAGCTTTTTCGAAAATTTGAGTAACATATTGCCTATCGTTGTTTCTTGGCATCGAGTTTGACTCCATAAATTCATTATTATAGGACTGGGGAGATGCCCTTTCAGAGCTGGGGGAGTTGTTGAACGAGGCTACGTTTGAATTCGCTACTGGTGTCGTTCTGTCAGGGCTTTCGTTTAGTTTACAAGTCCCATTTGGACTAGCGGAGGACTTTTCGCTATCGTAACCTGATTTGTCTTGTTCTTTCTTCTTCAATACATCTCGTACGTTCTGATTTTTCGGATGGTTTTCAAATGAGTTCAAATCTTTCGATGCTTTTGTAAAGTTGGCTGATTCTTTTACAGGTTCGTTTTCAGGACGGTGATTTTTTTGAAACTCAGGGGAGCCTGAATTTTCTCCTTGTCTTTTCCACTCCGCCTTCAAGCCCCTTTCATAAGAAGGGCTACGCTTCTTTTGGTTTAATCTGTCTATTGGAGCATACGAACCTGGGGCTCCTGTAGGTTGCAAGCCAGGTAAGACCCCTATTGTTCTAGATGGTCCATTTCGAAAGGGCGGGACAAAGGGTTTTCTAGGTGTGATATTTGCCGCTCTATGCAATTCTCTTTTCTCGGAAGATAATGTATTTGCTGCATAATTTTCCTTCAACTCTGTTGTTCTATGGATTCTATTCTCCCTATCTTGTGTTGTTTTACTAGGCTCCATGGACGAACATGAAAACGAAACCAGTTATCATTGGGAGGAGATTCCCCAAAATTTCAAAAAAAAATTCAAGTTGGGCGCCAAAATTGTTCCGTTTTCATTTGTTTTGGGTAAGGAGGTGTTCGTAGGCATCAAGACCTTGCATGGAAGCCACACCTGCTACTCCTTTACCTACTGCTAGTTCCTCCAACGCATTTTTGGAAACAGTGAGTCTTTTGGATGAGTTGATTGCTGTGTTTGATAATCAGGAGGAAGTAAAAATACTGAACCAAGGTTGTCAAAAGCTGGATGAGTTGGAGCAAGTGCAACAAAGAAAGATAAATGATTGGAAAGAGAAACTAAAAGGTTGTAAACAATTTTTTACTTTTATGCCATCGCAATAACTTTCGCTTTAGTTCTTCAAGGCCGTGTCGATGAAGCACTGCAAAAGACCAAAGGGTTTGAGAGCGAAGAAGAGTATCAAAGAAAGTTGGAGCAGCTCGAAAAGGAAAAACAAAGCATCATCAGTGAAATTATGAAAGCTGAAGAAGATTGCTCTTCGATCGAGTCTCAGTTGGAGGCTGTGAGAAATGAGGAACAACGATATTCCGAACTTTATTCAAAAATGTGTAGCGAAATGAACAAAGAAATTCCCAAAATGCAGCAGTTGCTAAGCCTTTATGCGGATATTTCTCGATTGCGTACCAAAAGTTTCTTTTCTTCATGGGATCAACTCGAAGGGGATACTTTGGGAGGATATATTTTGTCCGCAACAGGACAAGACGTACAGCCATTTGAATTTTCTTTACAAGCCAACAGCAGTTTTACTATCGTGAATCGATTGTGGGAAATGTTGGAAAGCAGCGTTGCCTAGTGTACGTTGTCGTATTCTCTTATGTGTCCTTTGTGAAAAAGCTATTTGGAGTACTAACAAAATAAAGTGCTTTATTTCTTATACTGCAAAGAAATAGAGCTATTCACTGAAGACCTCCTCGTTATGTCTTCAAGGACCGAGTCAAAGCTGGGAAAGCTCCATCACCAAAACATACCAACTGTCACGAGTCATTCAATGACAAGGATATATACAAATGCATCAAGGGAATGTTTTCTAGAGAAAGGATAGTTGCTTCGTTGATTTCACTCAACTATATTGCTAATACTTTTTCCACCACAAAACCAAGTAGAAAAGAACGCGAAATCCAGCATTCCGTTTCCATTCATTCCCACTCGTCCTTTGTGTTGGAATAGCAGCCAGCGGAAGAGTCATGTTGGTGTGTTTTGTTCCGAACAATGTCTATGGTTATCCCTGTAAAAGGCACAAAATATCGCTATATCGCTCTCCGAATAGCACAAGAAATAGCTTTTTCAACGATGACACGAGTAGTTGGAGGAAGCGTTTTACCTACAGACGTCATACAGACACAAGGACCTTATGGAAATCAGTTGATACTCATTCTGTAAGGATGACGAGCGAACCTGACAAAGGACAGGAGTCACCTTGCAACGGAGAAGACATTTTGCAGTCCATTCTGAAACGTAAGGAAGTGGAAGTTGCTCAACTAAAGGAGAAGCTTTCCAGTGAATCCAGTGACAATCCAATTGTGAAACGCTTAGCCATGGAGGGTTCTTTTGAACCAAAAAATACTTTTTATTCCGCTCTGAAAAAACCCAACTTTACGCTCTCAGTTATTGCGGAGATTAAGCGCAAGTCTCCGAGCAAGGGACACATTGGAAACATTCGTGACCCTGCAGGCCTTTCAAGAATATATAAAGAAGCAGGTGCCAGTGCCATTTCAGTGTTGACAGATTGGGATGGTTTTGGCGGTACTTTGGATGACTTGCGCAAAGTGTATGCTGCACAACAACAGTATCGAGAGACGTATCCGGGTCCTGCTCCTATTCTTCGCAAGGACTTTATTATCGACAAAGTTCAAATTGCTGAAGCTGCTGAGGCTGGAGCGTCTGCAGTTTTGCTTATTGTTTCCGCATTGGGTACGCGCACGAAAGAGTTGTTAGATGCGACCTATGCTTTAGGACTGGAAGCTCTGGTAGAAGTGCACAATGCAGAGGAAATAGATATAGCTGTGCAATCAGGTGCTAAAATAATCGGCATTAACAACAGGAATTTGAAGAACTTCCAAGTATCTTTGGAACATGCCATAGAACTGCGTCGACTGTTACCCCCGGAGGTAGTTTCGGTAGCAGAAAGTGGCATATCGGATCCTGCGGATGCTTGGTTACTAAGGGATGAAGGATTCAACGCCATTTTAGTTGGAGAAGCTCTTGTGACTGCCGCAGAAAGAAACAATCAGGGAGTGGGAACATATTACCAGACTCCTGTGAATCAAGCTTATGGTCTTATTAGAGCTTTCTTATCCAAGAGTTCACGTAAGTATGCCAATTCGAGTAGTGCAGCATTTTGGGGACAGGGAGAAGGTGCAAAAGAGTTTCTTGGTAGTATTTCCATTTGAATTTTCATTTGCCTAATAAAGTCTTTGTTTCATCGTCGTCGTTGGTGAGAGCAACACATGTGGAGAGCTTCTTGTGCAGTGAGACCAAAGCTATTCGTGGATATGAGGAATCATATTCCAGACGACTTGATAGAAAGACTCTATTTTTATAAACAAGTGGACGTCATTCGAGTTGCTCCAACCGATACATCGACAAACATCACAGCGTATTTCTACGTTTGTCAGTTGCCCTTGGAAAGTATAATACAACTTGAAACACTGAAAGCGTTCGGTTTTCCTGGAAAAGGTACACACTAGATAGATACCCTATTTCTATTACGGCTTAAACCTCTGTATTAGAGCGCAAGAGCTACTTGAAAGGAATCATGTTATTGCGCAGTGCCGTAGATCGTACCAACAACTTGTGTGTGACACCTCAAGGATATTTACATCTAGTACTGGACAAAGAAAGTTATGAGCAGTTTGGAGTGGTCGGTACCAAACTAAAAGGAAAGATGGAATATTTTCACGTGCAAGTAAGCTGTTTTCCGTTGACTGTATATATGTATATATGTATTCATAGGACATGATATTCATTTGCCTAGGTCGATCTGCACCGTCTTGTATCGAGCAAAGGCAGTTTGAGAAGTCGTTTAGAATGGTACGAGCTGTATTTATCTCTTGTTGTTTTTGTTTCTTATTTATTGTGAAGGTGTTTGAAAAAGTCGAGCAATCCAGTTGATTTGGCTATTAGTTGTACTATTCCTTTGGAACAAGTCCCGTTGCAAGGTTTACAAAGCTATCGAAAGATATCCATAGAACCCACTACCTTGTGGATGGAGGAGAAACGTGTTCCTTTTATCGATGAATGGCTCGTTCGTTTGTCAACATATATAACACAAGGAGAAGCAGCTTTGCAAGAATTGGCAGCAACGATGCCATCCGATATCGAGTTTATTGTCCAGTGGATTGGAGCTCTCGTTACTCAGTGTCCTGGTTTGATGATGGATATGCAGAGTGAGTTGTTGTGTGACTATATATGTCCTCATATCGAAGAAATGTATCCCCTTGGTTTTCGAACGGATGCCAAGGATTGGACTGTCGAGACAATGCAACATCAACAGTGGCAAGGTTTCATCGGATGTGATATGATAAAGTCTATTTGTGAGTCGTTACAAAGAGAGGTATTGTATACAGTTGTTGTTTGTCATCGTTGTTTTCCACTCAACGAGACAAGGTGCAACAGAACATTGTCAAGTGGGCAGTCATTTCTTGTCAGTCATTTCAAGATGCACCTGTTGTGTATCATAACAAAATTATTAGAGCAGCAGCACCTGCAATGGAGCATTCTTGTGGTTGGATAGGAATTGTCTCGTCTACGGCTGGTAGCGAAGGAAATGTGGGTTGGTGGATGTTGCAATTGGATACGCAATCGTTTCGGAAGAATACGACGAGGACTTAGCCAATGAAGACAACAACAACAACACTATGGGTATGCATTCCAACCACTTGGAACAAGCCACCGTCAGTGATCAAACGCAGTATGAAAAAGGATAAAAGACCTTTTCGTACTGCTGCAACTTTGCAAAGCGAGACACAACAACGTCTAGGGTTCCTAGGTTGCGGTCACATGGCCAAGGCGATCATAAGGGGTTTTATCGTTGCTGGAATACCCAGTGACCTCATCTATGCAACTACAAAAACACCGTCGAGTGCTCAAAAAGCGAAACAGTTGGGAGTTGGTCACATTGCAAGCGATAACCAAAGTTTGGTGTCCAGTTGTGACATGGTATTCTTAGCAGTGAAACCTCAGAGCCTAGATCAAGTACTGAAACAACTCAAAGAGACTGTCGACACAAAAGTATTATCGGAGAAATTGTTTATTAGTATTGCAGCTGGAAAGACTTGCGACCAAATAGCCGCACAGTTGGGAGCATCGCACCCTCGTGTAATGAGAGTGATGCCCAATCTCCCGGTGGCAGTTGGACACCTGGCGGGAGCATATTGTGCTGGAGCCAACGTTCAGGAAAAGGACATTGAGCGAGTAGTACAACTATTTTCGTTGGTTGGTGGTGTATTGGAGCCAGTAACGGAAGAATGTATGGAGGCGGTTACTGCATTGTGTGGAAGTGGTCCGGCTTTTGTTTATATGTTTTTGGAAGCACTGGCGGATGGTGCTGTGCGACAAGGATTGGATCGCAAGGTAGGATATATTGTATATATACATATATGTGGAAACCAAAGCAGACAACTAACAAATATTCCAAGGTTGCCAATCAATTGGCCTTGGAAATGGTTTATGGGGCATGTAAACTTGCCAAAAATGATAACTTACACTTTGCACAACTCCGCAATCAAGTCGAATCTCCTGCGGGAACCACAGTTTATGGTACATCAGCGTTGGAAAATGGACAATTCCGAAAGGCAGTGATTAATGCCATTCAGGAAGCTGTTTTACGTGCAAAACAACTTTGATTATTCTTGTGGATGATCACTGTCATTATTATTATTATTGTTGTTGTTGTTGTTATCATGATGATCATCAGAATGTGGATGATGGATATGAAAACCCAATAAATTCTCTACCAAACTTGTCCAAAGAGAAGGATAATCTTCTTCTTCTTCTTGGTCGTCGCCAAAGGACACTTCTTCTTGAGCAAATCCTATAGGCTGTTGTACAAGATTAGCTGGTAAACTATGGGAACCATGAACAAAGTCTGCAACTCCAACTTGGGAAAACAGACTGCAATCCAATGAATCAAAACGGTTGGTTGTAGGATAATCTCTATGATTCTCCTCCTCTATCCATGAACATGCAGTCATGACACCTTGTAAAAACCAATTCTTAACCTCTGCTCTGTTCCATATAGACTCAGCTACAGAAACAAATACTCGGGATATTTTATCCAACATTTCGTTGTTATTCACTGTCGTGCAAACACTTTCTAAAATATTCAAGTACGTTTCATCCAACTCCCACTTCCAAGTTTCTAGCATCATCAAAACAGTATTTGGAAATGTCAAGATAGCATTCCTCAACTCGCGGTTGGCATCATCATGTCCCAAGTAGAATTTTGCTAAAGCATAATCAAGTCGATAATTGGGCAGTAAATCTAATCTCACGTGATAAGCACTTTCATAGGAATTCACAACAAACACATAGTCTCCAGTTAAAATAGCTACAGAATCCATGTATAGCAAAGTACCCTATAGCTTCCATGTTAACATATAATAATATCTTGCAATACTATAAATAATTACCATAGGATCACTTTCCCAGTCCAAATTATAAAGAAGCTTGGTGACTTGTAGACTCGTCTGATAAAGGCCTCTTCGAATGAGTGCATGAGAATAACGAAATAATACCTAAGTGCAAAATAAATAAAGTAAATGTTACTCGACATGCTTCTTACCACAAATAAAAGATAATTGGATCCTTGTTCAAACCTCAAACGACAACTGCCATCGAATGGCTTAAAGTTCGCAGGCCAAGCACCTTCTAATATGTAAATGGCTCTTTCTAACAGATGCACACAACGTTCTGGTTCTCCCATCAACTCATAACTCTCCGATAGTCGAACAAGTGCTTCCACATGATACGGATATCTGTTCACAAAATCAACCAAAAGAGAAGGATCTCCAACTGCCACAATATTCTCAAACTCATTCATAGTAGTGTCAAAAATTCCTTCCAGATCATATCGGAACCACTTGTTCCCTGATATGTCTTCTTCCACAAAAGTAAGCTTAAGGTCTCTGGGTGTTCCCAACCAGTCCTCTTGAGGTGAAACTAAAAGTGATTTGTGTCTAGCACCAGTCCAATTACTTGAAACAAACCTGGAGCCACTGGACAACGCACTTGCTCTTCCACTTCTTCCACGAACAGCTCTCTTATTTCTCGAATCTTGTAAAACTTCGACACTACTTCCAAACAGTTTCCTAATTTCATGTTTGGAATGGAGACGAGGTACATCCACCCAAAAGGCTTTTGGCAAGCCTCTTTCCACCACTTGCTCTTCATGACTGCTCAGAGAGAATTCGCTAGGGTTCGAGTCGACTTGCCAAGTTTTTCCGTTGTTCGCGTCGGTCTTTTTCTTATTCTTACTCTTTTTCTTCTTCTTCTTTGGCTTTGTCTTTACACGGCTACTATTTTTAACTTCAAGAGTATCATTGTTTCCTTCCTTGTCACTGGCTTCACCTTCTTCCACGGACTCTTCAAGCTCTTCGGTTATACTGGATATAGAAGAATTCAATAAAACAAAAGGACTCTTCACTGGTTGCTGAAAAACTTGTGGTTCTTCGTCTTGTTGCTGCTGTTGTGGAGTTGTTGTTGTTGTGGATAAACTCTTCTTCCACTCATTTTCTAGTCTTCTCAACTGTCTTCTACTCATCGGCACAAGGAATCGCAGCCAATCATCCAATTCTTTTATTGTTGTATATATTTGCACTCAAGTTATTCATCTTCATACGGTCGTTTCCACTTGATACATCACTTATCAGATACATCATCCACTCCATCCTCTTCTTTACACAGCTTTCTAATAAACTCCAGTATAGTTGAATTTTCATCGACGTCATTTTCGGAAAAGTGTTGTTTCACAGCCAACAAAAGTTCGTTCTTACTGCAGTCTTTCCCCACTTTCAAGTTAAAAGCCTTTCGATAACGACGAAGAGATGATAAATTCAATCGACTTAAACAAGCAGCAACTTTAGGTCGTTTCCTCCTTTTCTTCTCCGTCTTGACGGGTTTTCTCTGTCGAAGTCGTATATTGGAAACATCTTCTTCTTGCGTTGAACCATCATAAGAAAGCTTAGAGTTATCATCTCGACCCCTGCTATTGTTGGCAGTTGGATGCGAGTATTTTGGCTCAGGAGGGATATCCACTGTAATAGGGACACCATGATCGTCATATACAACTTCCAGTGCATTCCGCTGTACTCTCAGTTCTTCTCCATCCTTTCACAAAAGCATATATTGAATAGACTCTGTCTTTTTTATTCCAAAATCACTTACTTCTAACACTACTTCATGCCAACCACCAAGACTTTGTCCCGACTTGATATACCCCAACTGACCAACAAGACTCCTATCACGTGTTTTTGTATACAAGCTGACTACAAAACAATCATACTTACGGTCTTGTACGGTTATTCCCCGCAATACGAACTTTGGTGGCTCTCGGAAGAACCGTTTCTACCATATCCATGGCGCTCATTCAACAAGGATACTCTACCATGGATGTGACAGCAACACTACCGCGTACAATCCTTCTTCCATCCATTGGGCCCACAGATCACATCCTTCCATGGGACAATAGGAGCCTTTTCTTCTTCTGGAGGAAACACACACACACACACAGAAAGAAAAATGAACATCTATTTATAGCACAAATCAAGAAAAAAAAAAGAGAATTCGATACAAGAAAAAATGGCGCCATTTTCAAATCGTTGCAAGCTCTCGAATAGTTATCACATTGAGCAACTGCAACAAAAACTCGCAATAATTTTGTATGTCTTGTGAGTGTAGATGAAGAGGAAAATGTACAAAAACTACTTTGGTATTCGGTTCGTACTGTGCTCTTGTCAAAGACTGGTAATAAACCCAATTACAAAGAAACCTCCCAGCATCCTCAGAACACTTCACATCGAAACCCTTCTTTTTCAGTTCCTCCACTGCTCGCCGAATATCCAAGCTCGTCATAAGAAAAGAGTCCAACGGCTTGGTGTCATCGATAGGTACAGCTCTTGGTTGCCAACCGCTTTCATCGGGACAACTGAAAGACGCTTCTATTCAACTTTTCGTTATTCCGTGCTTTGTAATATCAGGCTTACTTACCATTGTATGCTCTTTCTTCCAACCGAAAACAAGTTGCAGAAGCATCTACTCCACAGTGAATGACCACGTTTCGGATATTCTTGTCAGTCTGTAACTTGCTATATACTTCATCCAACGCTATTTGGGCACCCTTTACACTTGTCACAGCTACAGTCGTAGTCTGCAATGTAGCTGACTCGTGAAGTTCTCTTCTCTCCTCACAGAACGAAGGGAATTGCTTCACAAGCAACTCTGTCGGATTTTCCGCCACCAAACGAAAACGACCGAAACCTGTTAGATGAAACTAAAAATCCTATAACAAAATGGTAGAAGAAAGAGAAAACTTACGTGTACAGAACAAGCGTCGTTGGTAGAGGAACCAAGAGATCCCATCGTCTCTCTCCAAGCAACGAGTTGCGGAGGGAGAAAAAATCTTGGCGCTTGTGCCCAAACGAAATAAACAATTGGCGCGTTGTGTGGGTTGTGGAGGTGGTATGAGGAATGCTTAGGTTTGCAGTAGACTATACTTTTCTTGCCCCCCATGAGGGTAAAAGCAAACTATGATTGAACGCCTTCGCTGTGTTGTTTGTGGGGTAACCGATACTCCTTTGTGGAGAAGTGGACCGAGAGGACCGAAAACGCTTTGCAACGCCTGTGGGGTGCGTTGGAAAAAGGGAAAGTTGTATATAGATGGAAAGCAAGCGTCCCCACCTTCAGCGACAATAGAGAAAACTAGACAAAAGCAAGCAAAGGTTGACAAAATTACCACCTCGCTTCACTCCCAAAGTTATGATAGTCCTCACCAAAGTTGTGCATTCGAAGAACCACAAGCCTCCAAATATGAGGCTTTCCTAAATACTCCAACCGCTGCTGCCATCGCTTATGCTGCTTCCAAACCTATTAGGACCAAGTTTCGCTCGAGTCCAGTGAAACACGAAGTGAAAGAAACTAAGAAAAGTGCGAGTCAGCAAATTTCCTGGCAGACGGATAGATGTAGTGTAAATAGTGGTCGGTCAATGGACTCGGAAAATTCGAGGTGTTGGTATTTATCGGGTTTGTATTCCGACAGCGACGAAGAAAGAGAAACTTCTCCTGCTTTAATTGAGTTGGAGACGGACTCGGTTCTCGTGGAGAAGTTATCCCCGTTACAAAGGGGTGGTGAGCCAAGACTTCTTTATGGGAACGAAACAAGCAAATGGAGTCGCTTTCTTAAGAAACACCCTAGCCTTTCCGTTGTCAAGTCAAGGAAGGATAGCAAAAGTATGAGACGAGAAACTGAATATAAGTTTGGATTGTTATTGGATGCTGCCAAGGCAGTAGGGATGATGGGTGTATAGCCAAGGATGTACAGAAAGGTGTGTGTAAATAGACAAGAGGCATATTTATGAAAAGTTTATTGTTTTTTTCGTGCAAATATGATTTGTATCGTTTATATCTTGAATATGTGTTGTATTTGTTTGGCATTTTGCTTGGAAAAGTAAAAATTGTGGAGTTTTTGGAATATTTATTTTGGAGCAGCGATAAAGACTTAGGTGTGATCTCGAAAAATAGGAGAGCAACAGGAGAGAGAGAGCGCGCGCAGTTGAATTTTGTGTTCGAAATCCGACTCGGAATCGTAAACGAGCAAACGACCTTACAAAAGTATTTCCAATCGCATTCATTCGTTTCTTTTCCCCTTTGTCGTTTGTATTGGCTATGTTCTCCCGTTCTTCCAACAACCATCAGTTAAAGTTGCAACCGCGACCTCCAACCGAGTTCCGTGTCTTACCGAAATTCGAAGAAGAAAGAGAAACCCCAAAGAAACAACGCTCCAAGGTGAAGCAAGTTCTCAACTACTTGAGCGATCACTTTTGTCCTTGGGATTATGATCTCTATCGGCCGGACATTACGTTCTTTCAAGTATGGAACGTAACTTCCGAGGAAGAAAGCATTCCGTTGAGATTTTCCGTTACATACAAGCCTCTCTCTTCGCAAGCCAAGTTTTCTCTCCGTGCGCGTTTGGCGCAACTGGGACCAGAAGGATTTTTCTTTGTAAGTCTCAAGTCAGCTTCGATATTCTATTTATCACTTTGCAATAGGCAAAAGCAGCTTCCTATGTTTGTCCGCATCGCACAGGAGCTCCCAACGATTACTATGGTTTCGAGGCAGATAAGATTCTCGCGTCTTTCGGAAAGGAACAACTGACCAAGCTGTACATCAACGCCAACTTGAAAAGTTCGAGGAAACAGAATCAACGGGTAACCACTGGAGCAGTTTTCTTTTATCGACTTTTTGACTATATAGTACACTCTCTAGGTTCTGGGTTCTGTGGGTATTCAACAGAAGATTGTCTTTGACCGCAATAGGAAACTAACATTAAGATTTGGGTACAACTCGAGACAAGAAATTTATGTAACACCGATACCAAACGGACTTTACTTTTGAGTTGCTTGCTACAGCAACAAGATCCAGTTATTCGTGCTCGTCGCTATGGATTGGTCGCCCAGACTCCTCAAAACCCCAACACAAATATGCCAACATCTACAAGTATCTGTCTCTCTATATATATATCTATATCTATCCATATAGATATTTTTGGCTTATTTCAAAAACAAAGTAAACGAAATATGAAGACTACCGGGTGTTCCAAGCTCGTCTTCTTTCCCCTTTCTGCAACAAACGAAGGGAAGGATATCCTACGCAAAAAGTTTGTATCGTCCATTTCCACGTATCTTTTCCACCACCAAGTCTTGTACATATTCGATATGCTACCAAGGCTTCAAACAGATGGGCACCCCAAGCCATACCACAAGCCAAACGCAAAACTCCACGGGTGCGAAATATGGATAGGGAAAGCCTTCGGAACCATTCCAACACTACTCCCATATCAACTTGTACAAAGGTTACTGAAGTGAATATACATAAACCACTGATAATCGAAAAAGATAACCATAAAGGTGGTGACTGAAACGGTGGACAGCCAACCACTTTGACCATAGACAGTGATGGAAGTTGCGCGCCCGAGAAAAAATGGCGCTTGATGTCTTCGCGACTCGGAGGCCCTGAGAAATTTAATATGTCCAGCTTTGTGATCTTAATTGGCCATTTGTACTGTATCATAAGAAAAATGGGGCAAGAGTGCCTCTATTTTTGGTTAATGATAGCGAACCACAAGATCCCAGGTTCGAACCCCATCCTCCTCCTCCTCCTCCTCCCTATTCTTCATATAAAGTTCCATCCTCTGCTATAAAACAAAATGAAACCCTACGTCGTAGAGCGACCCTGTTCTGGGCGGTTTAAAGAGAAAGGATAGAATTTTTCTACTAATTTCTTGACAAATTTCGTTTTTGACTTGTTCTGTAACTTGTGATGAGAAAGAGTTTCAGTAGTATTTTTTTGTAAATACCTGAGGTTTGGTGAATGCCGCATATTTTTTTTGAGCTACGCTGGAAAAATGGTGTTTCTAGGCGGAAGAAAAATGCTGATGATGATCCACATGATATGCTCTTTTATGCTGTTAAACATCCTGAAACGAAAATAGCCTTTCAAAGGCTTACTCATTTAGAGCGGATAATCAGAAATGGAGTTGTTCGTAAGAAAGAAACAGAGGAATTTCATTGTGTGGATTCCATGAAATGCAGCATGTTGAAGAGAGAAAGAGATACTACACTGCAATTGACGCAAGTAGATAAGCCTGCGTTGGATCCTGTCAAGTGCGCAAGGAGATGGCAAAAAGGTATTTTTAACCCTGGCAGTGAAATTCTGTGAAAAGTGGACTCTAGTAGATATCAATTTATGGGTCAAATGCTAGTTTCTTCTCATACTTGAAGGTGAAGATAGGAAGATGGAGTGTGGCGATGTTGTGTTTGTTTGCTGTGATAACATTTATTTCCGCTGTTTTCCCGTTTGGTAAGCCGTCGTTGCATGATCATTCGTCTCCATGGGCAAAAAGGCCAAAGTGTATCTTGGCAGGTCGGTCAGAGCCAAGGCACGTAAAAAACAAGCCAGAGTAGCAACTGGGAGACTCAGCAAGAAAGAAATATGTGACCCAGGTACGCGTTGTTCTCGCTGTCTCGTTTTCTTGCTTTTGATTGCACTGTAACTCATTATTTTGGAAACGCTTTAGCACTGAAGCAACTGTGGGTGCCGAAACAACGTGCAGCAGCGCAGTTGGAACGGTTGGGTTTAGCCTACGATGCCAACAAGTGCCTAAGCAGAGATACACCGAATAACACAGAGTCACAACTTATCCAGTATTATGAACAACAAGTTTCCAACCTACAACAAGTTCCACGACAACCCAAACACTTGAGTCAGAGGTGAGCTGCAAACTCCGTAGTAGTTCTTTTTAGCTGGTACGTGCTGGAAACTAATGGCGTTGTGTATTCGATAGTGAGAAATTGTACATGAGCAATATAGTCAAGAAATACGGAACCGACTTTCAACGAGCCTTCCGGGATAGGAAACTCAACTATTTACAGTGGACGGTAAGTTTATTGTTTCAGCCGTCATGTTTGTATTCCTATATCACGTGGATACTTAGGAAACACAACTCGCCAAGAAATATGCCAAATGGCTTCAAGAAAACAACGCAGCGGAAGAGATAGAGAAATAACGACAACGAGGGAAAGCAACTTGGGAGTTGCATCCGACTTGTGTCCAACAGCGCTTTGTTGCTATATCCAAGAAGAGATACTAGTAGAAACGACTTGATCGTCGTCTTCCATCATGGCGTCATCTTCCAAAGGCGCCGTCTGAAAACGGTCGTGTATGATAGGTTGGCGGTTGGTAGGAACCTGAAAAACCTCTAGTTAATAAAGTCATATTTAGCAAGAATCTTCTTTCTTGCCTCTGCGGTGGTCGTTGGAGTACTTGTATGTTCATCGCGAGTTTCATTCTTCATTCCTAAAGGAAGCGGAGCCGAAGCGTTGCGCACGCTCTCCAACTGCCATACAAAGGCATCAATCCTGAAACAACGAGACAATCCATACAAACCTTTTTTTTCTGAATATCTTCCAATTTGCAAAGTATTTCGTGACTCTTATC
Organism: Galdieria yellowstonensis; assembly: GCA_026122205.1. NCBI lineage: Eukaryota > Rhodophyta > Bangiophyceae > Galdieriales > Galdieriaceae > Galdieria > Galdieria yellowstonensis. Next base: position 85,487 of record JANCYU010000029.1, on the reverse strand, counting down.
TCCTATAGGTTGTGTGATATAAGAAGAAGAATGATAAAAGGCAGTTTTCCACGCATCCAACAACGACATGCCGCAGTCGATCGCTCAAATCCTCTCTCTCTCTTCTTTTCCATCCGACTTGAACAACTAAATGTTTATTCCACACAAACAAAACAACAACATCATAAGAAGAATAACTATTCTTTCCCACACCAAGCCGCAAATTTAGGAAGTCGGAGCTACAGAGACAATCTTGCCTCCTCGCTGATGAATTTGGATCATTCGTTCGAGCATCTTATCTTTCGGAATAAGATAAGCCTGGTTCGAACGACGGAACTGCGATAAGACTCCCTTGGACATACTAGTCGAGTGACGATATAACCTTCCTGATCGTGAACGCAATGTTATACCCGCAGCACCTGCAGCTCCTGTGGTCCATTCCGTAAATCCTGTGACGTCCAGACGATAGACTTTGCCGTTGCTATCTGCTTCTACACCCATACGGAAACCAGCGCAAGGAGCTCCAACAGGTCCTGGTTTTCCTCCCATAGAACGACGAGCAGTCATACGATTCAACAGACGAGGTACTGTTTGAACGCCAAAACGATTCGTTTGAATACTGGACGTAAATGCCTTGCGTTCATTCGCTTTATAGTCAGCGTCCGCTGGGCGGCTACTCATACGCAAAAGCTGGGCAAACTGAGCAGTCGAATTGCGAGTACCAAGAGTATAGGGACGATTATAAGGAACAGTATCAAATCCAAAAGCCTCGTCATACTCTCCATCATCGAAGAAAGAATCTATGAGTGCATCAAAGCCATGAGAGTCATAAATACCAGTCTTGTGTTTGAACTCCGCGTAATTATCACAAGGCCTTCCCAATATCATACGGAAACACAACTCGATGGAGTTGTAGACTGGGCGATTATAGAAAAACTTGTTCTTGAACACATCCGACTTGCTCAGAGCTCGAACATAGTCCTTGACGCGGTATCTTCCATTCTGGAAAGCAGAGTCAATGGTCTTCAATTCTTCTTTCTCAGCTTCGAATATGTAATAGTTTCCAAATATTCGTTGATACGCCTTTTCCATAATGTTTCTAGTTTCATCGGGTGGAAAACGACCAGCATGAACTCTTCCTGGAATAATTTTGTATTCCTTCTCCTTGACTCTTTCAAAGCCAATTTTAGGTAAAGTAGACACGCGATTCGCTGAGAGGTAATCTTTGGAGAACTTGGGTACTGCAGTGGTATCTTTAACTCCTCCTTGAGATATCTTTACATTTCCAGAACCTTCTGTGGTGGAGGAGGAGGAGGAGGTAGTGCTCTTCTGCGCACTGGTTGGTGACGAAGAGGAGGAGGTTTGTGCCTTGGGAGCTTCTGCTCTTGGACTAGAAGAAGTGGAGGAGGATTCACTAGTCTTGCGAACGTCTTTCTTCTCCTCAGCTTTGCTTTCTACTCTGTCTCTTGGAACTTCTTTGGAGTCTTTTGAGTCTTTTCCATTGTCAGCTCTTGCTTCAAGCCTCGATCTATGTGACTTTTGGACACTGGACGATATTGGTTTCCCACGAAAACCTACAAGTCACATATTTAGAATGGACAAGTGTTCAAAGTATTTATGTTTCACCACTTACCACTAACTGAAATAAGACCTTTCTTGGTTGAAAATAGGACGGAGCTGTTGACAAAAGACAGACGAGAATCCATCAAGACAGAGTTGACAAAGGCACTTGGGAAAAGAGAAGCGGGAGCTATTCAAGGAGATATTGGAGATTCTCCCGAGGGGATTTGTGTGGATGGAGGAATGAGGAGAAGGACATGATCCACTTGCCCCAAATCCACGAAGAAGAATGGTTTGCTTCCTCCTAACAACGTTGCAACAAATCTCATCTCCAATATTGGTGACCACAAACAGTTGTATTCCTTTTTTGAAATCGATATTCCCTATACACAAGTATTATTGCAACTGCATAGTGGAGCTTGGTTTGGAAACAACCTACAAGTTTTTAGAATAGCCAAGTTCTTGAATTTGTTTATATAAACATCTTGTTGTAAATTAGAATAGCTGGCTTCCGAGAGCTTACAAGGTTGGAAGTGAACCTTGTTGAATACATACATCATACTGTCCATTGTATCTATTATTTGTGTTGTGCAATCCACTGGGAAGCGTTTCTATTGTACATGAAGAAGAGGAATAAATGACGCACCCTCGTTGGAATAAAGAGGATCGTTGCTTTGTATTTATTTTTCGTGAGGGAGGGAGAGAGAGAGGAGACAAAAAGGAAATATTTAAATTAGGGCAAGAGATGTCCAGCAGCTTCTATGACTAGTCGCGTGTATACTTTTGATACATCCAATAGCTGGTCACCTTATTGTGCCTTTGAATGGTATAGTTTCATAACCAAAAAAGCTTATTTATGCAAGTCTTTCATTTTTGAAGTGTTTGGCGTGGTCATATCGGTGGAGCGCAAGTCGGACTCGATAGAGTGTCTGTTAGACGATTCTTTGCAGTTGACCACTTTTTGTTGTCCTAAAAAAGATACATACGGATTAGAAACTATGTTGCGGTTGGGTGACAATATTCAAGTGATAGGTCACCCGATGGGTTCTCAAGTGCCTACCTTGAACGCGGTTCAAGTAACGGTGCATAAAACTCCCAACTCGGAATGCACGTATTGGCTTGAACAGATACAAAAGTACAAGAGCAAAGCTTCTCCTCCTCCAAGCCAGCTTCCACTGCAGCCGAAACGTGTCTCTCAAGAAAACGAAAACACTTGGAATACAAGTTTCTCCTTTTCTTGTCAACAACTTTCCAGGGCTGCCACTGAATGCTGGAAAGTGTGGAAACAACACTTTGGTAACTGTGGGAAGATCAGCATTACAAGTTTATGGCAAGTTATTGACTCCGAAAACTCTCCAACTACACCAAAATATAGTAACTATGCGAGGAGTCAGATACTCAAGTTGTTGATGCACTCAGGCTATTTGATTCCCATTCGAGAGGAACCTGAAAACTGCATACTACTTACTGACGACATGTTGGACAAACAAATAATGAATATTTTCAATCACAACGTCACTTCAAGTGCACTGTCTCTGAGAGAAGTGGCCTATCGATTGGAACTTCATTTTGGTGTACGAGAGATCCGTTTGGAACGTATTGAGGAAAGCATTTTAAGACTCACCTATCAGGAAAAAGTGGGGCAAGTGTGATGCAGTTGTAACTTTATGACTTGAATATTTCAATATGAACAAAAATTAGAAAAAGTATACACACGTGTCTGAATTAAGCAATAGCAAAAAAGAAAATCAATACAATTGCTTTTTCCACCCTTCCCAAGTCTCGTAGTCAAGACTTAGAATGAGTTGATTATCTTCAAACGAAAGTTGCGATGTGGTACTGGAAGTATCCGTTCGAAATGGAGCAGAAGATGTGCTTTCTTTGTCATGCTGCGTGGAATGCGACCCTTTTGGATCCATATAACCGACCCAGGGTACACCATTTCTCTCCGATATGGACGCCAATCCATCTTTGATAAGGAATGAGAAATAAAAGATATTTTCAATAGTCTTTGCATAGGAATCTTTGTCGACTACTAGTTGAAAGAAACTCATTTCTCCTCGTTCTCGGATATATTTGCACATGGAATCGACTCGTTTGTCGGTCTCAATCTGACCAAGACCTTCGTTGGGATCCACCAACATAGGTCGCTGAACAGGTCCGTTTTCTGTTTGTCGGATACGCTTCTCTTCTCTGGCACTGCCTTCGGAGCGGACACGTGTTCTCGGACCTTTCGGAGGTGCTCCAATGGGCCCTCTCACAAACGCTATGGAAGGAGGTATCCGATAAAACTTTAACAGCTTCTTGCCTATTTGTTTCCAATCTAATACAAAGTTTTCGCTTGAACTTGCGTCTAAGTTGGACTCTCCTACGTTACAATCATTGGCACAAGAATTGGCGCCCAAATCAGAGCGCTGGTTTAAGGCTTTCAGTCTTCGGATGATCACATCTACAGTGAATTCTTGACGAGTCACTGAAATTTTCTCAGCTCTAGTTACTGTGCTTTCTGCGAATACTACAAAAGCATGACTCAGTCGTTCTTGTCCCTGGGGTGCAGTAGACCGTGCACGTAACTCTTCGTTCTCGGTTAACCTAACGTTAATGAGAGAAGAGTCAGGATTTTCATATTCCTCCTTCTCGGAGTCGACTCTTCTTGTGTGTTCTACTATCTCATGAAGCAAGTCTGCCTTCTCTATTAAGCGAATGCGCTTCGCACTATCCACCACACTAGGTCCAGCCATTTCTCTTTCCATTGTCGTCCCCCAAGCGCGCCAATTTCCGGTTTGAAAGAGACACGGTGCACACTAGTTCCTTTGGTTTTCGATGGACGAGACATTACTCTTATGATATGGAGTATTGAAGCAAAGTATTGTAATGCTTTTTATTGGAGCTTCTGTTGGTTTTGTTCTCCTTAAAAAGGCAGTGTCTTTTTTTTTCCTCTGCGGAAGAATGCCGTTTGGTACAGCTGTGAAGATCCAAAGCACCCTCATGAAATTAGGCAATCGCTTTCTAATTGCAGGATGGCAGTTCGTTCATCCTTTAAAAGCCTACATTTTCTCAGGATAAAGTGTTTGGATTCTTTTGGATTTCTCGGCAATGGAAACATTTGGTCACGTTGGTTTGAAAGCCAACTGTACTGTCGAGACTGGCTTGGAATGCACAGAGTCATCATTTATAACCATGGAGCAGTACAAGTCACACCTGATTGAAAGTGGTATTCTCACCAAGTCTGGAAGATGGAAGATATTTGGTTTCTTTCCTGGGCGCCATATTACCCAACTGGAATTGAGAAAGCTACAAGTTGAGAGCGCAGAAGATAGTTGGTACAAGCTTCCTATATATGATGTCGATGATCCACAGTTTGACAAGTCAATGTATATGAAACAAGTTGATAATCTTTTAAACCAAATACACGACGAAGCACCTCCCATGAATCTGGTTTTTGAAAATATCTCTGTTCGTGTACCTGTCTATACGAAACCTGCTATTGACACAATATGGTGTGGCTTGAAAAGCCTAGGGAATATCCCTTTTGAGATTTTCATGCGTATCTTTATCCGAAAGACTGAAAAGGAACTGCATTTTATTTTGAAGAATATTTCTGGTACGCTGATGGCTGGAGAAATGCTATTGGTGTTGGGACCTCCGGAGTCAGGAAAATCTACTTTTCTTCGTCTGTTGGCAAATCACTTGGACAGAAATTGTGAATCCAAGGGCCAAGTATACTATGGAGGAGAACAATATTCTTCACAAATACAACACAGGATACATTTTGTGGATCAAGATGATTATCATCTGGCATCGCTATCTGTAAGGTATGTATACTTTCGTTTCCGAGCTTTCATGTGCTCATACTTGGCAGAGATACTCTCGAATTTGCAGCAAAGTGTTGTATTCCCAACTACGTTCCATTTGCAGAACGGTTGAGACAAGATCAGTTGAAAATAGTCTCTCGTGTAGGTTTATTATATCAAGATCTAAGAATGAAGGCTAACTTGTATTCTTTAAGGATCTAAAATTATCTCGTGCATTGGACACTCCATTAGGCAATAACAAGATTCGAGGTGTGAGTGGTGGAGAGAAGAAGAGAGTTACCATTGCAGAAATGTTTATGGGCAAACGAGCTTCTATCAATTTCTTGGATAACATCACTCGAGGACTCGATGCTGCTGTTTCTTTTGAAATTCTGAAAAACTTTCGGTCGATAGCCGATCTTCGAAAGGAAACCTTTGTATGTTCCATGCAGCAACTCTCCAATGAGATGTATTTCTTATTTGATAAGGGTATTTGAAGTTGATTCTATTGATGCACCACTCTTTAACCTGATTATCTTTTTAGTTTTGGTTCTTGATCAAGGCAATTGTTTGTTCTACGGCAAGACATGTGATGCTCTGACCTATTTTGAAAGCATTGGTTTGAAGAAGCCAGATAGTAGGTCTATTCCAGAGTTTCTGTGTTCTGTATCAGAACCAGCTGCCCTGCAATCTATTATTATGGAAGGATGGGAAAACAAGGTTCCTGTATCTCCCGAGGAATTTCACACTTGCTTCTCAAAAAGTCCTTATTCACATGAAAAGGAAACGAGTGAATCCACTCTTCTACATTGCACCGAGTCTCCGGATTCACCGGATAGAAAGGAATTGGAAAAGATATATCAAAAGAGTTGTTTGCAGCCATTTTCTTCTCAGGTTGGCTTACTTTTACGTCGCCAGGTATGTCATTCTTTATACTCTTTTATATAATCTCATTTCTATCTCACATATAGATGAAATTGGAAGCCAAAAATAAACCTGCCTTGGTGGCTCGAGCTGTTCGATATATTGTGATGGGCCTCATTATGGGTGCATTATTTTGGAGAAGAGCTCCTACACAAGTAGGTTCGTTGATATATCCAAGTGTTCTTTTTGTTGCCATCATTACTGTTGGATTGGGATCTTTAAAAACCTTGCCAGAGATACTGGACAGTAGAGCTGTATTCCATAAGCATCGTTCGAACCATTTTTACGATCCATTTCCCTTTTTACTTTCGCAGTCACTTGCTGAAATTCCTATTTGCTTTTTAGAATCTCTCATCTTTTCTACTATTTTATATTTCATGGTAGGTCTAAATACATCGGATGGCGGCAGAAGATATGGATTCCTTGTTCTTTGCATGTTTTTGTTGGATGTTACTATGGCAAACCTTACTCGCTTCATTGCGTTTATTTCTGCTTCTATTCATCTCGCAGCTGCCTTTGCCAATGGATTCCTTGTATTGTTTGTTGTATTTGCAGGCTTTCTTATCCCACGAAAACATATTGGAAATTGGTGGATATGGTTGTTTTGGTTAAGTCCATTTAATTATATATTGGATGCTGTTATTATCAATCAGTTTGCTGGCTTGGAACTTTATTGTACGGAGAATGAGTTGATTCCTACGAACAATGTGCCCTTGACAAGTCGCATCTGTCCTTTGAGTTCAGGAACAGCATATATTTCCTCCTTTTATGGAGCGTTCACTAGCCAAGTATGGAAGTGGTTGGATGTTGTGATTACTTTTGGGTTTTGTTTCTTGTTCTTTATTCTTTCCTTGTTGGCTTTAAAATATGCGAAATTTTCATACAAAGCTTATATCTTACCAGAAAGGAAAGAAACTCGTTCCAAGTCTCCAGCAGTACGTTTGATGCAACACGATGAGCAGCTCAAAGTGGAACCGCAAGATGAAGTACGCATCCTGGAAAGCACATTCGTGGAGGAAACCTCTTCCTTGAATGCTTTGAACGAATTTTTCATCCACGATATTCCGTTTCCAAGAATAATCTTTACCTGGAAGGACCTTTCTTATTATGTGCCAGTTTCTTCCAACAAAGTTTCGACAGCAAGCGGTGACCTCGACAAAGACATATATGATGTCAATTATGGACTGAGATTGTTGGATAATATTCATGGATACGCTCTTCCTGGGAAATTGATCGCATTGATGGGTGCTTCGGGAGCAGGTAAGACAACTTTATTGGATGTCTTATCAGATAGAAAGACCCAAGGCACCATTCTTGGTGAAATAAGAGTCAATGGAGAGCCTAGAAACAAGTTCTTTCGAAGAATTGCAGGATATATTGAACAACAAGATGTCCATAGTGATCATGTGACAGTTCGAGAAGCCTTGGAATTTTCTGCAAGACTTCGACAACCTCGACAAGTATCTGAACAGGAGAAACTACAAAGCGTAGAAAAAGTGTTGGATATGTTGCAGTTGAGGGATATTGAGCATCGTTTGATTGGTTCCAGTACAACCCAAAATGCTTTGATGATTACTGCGGAAGCCAGGAAACGAGTGACTATTGGTGTGGAGCTGGTTAGTCGGAGTGCTGTATTGTTTCTAGATGAGCCTACTTCCGGGTTAGATAGTCGGGCTGCTTGGTTAGTGATGAGAGCTGTTAGAAAGGTTGCAGATACCGGAAGAACGGTCATTTGTACGATTCATCAGCCTTCCATGGAACTGTTTGAAATGTTCGATGAGATGTTGTTGTTGGAGTCTGGAGGTGAAATGTGTTATTTTGGTCCCTTGGGTATTCGTTCTCAAACAATGATTGAATATTTTGTCGGCTATGGAGCAACTCCTCCAAGAGACGGACAGAATCCTGCAGATTGGATACTTGAACTTGTCGAGAAGAACACAAACGATTCCGTCCGATGGTCTCAGTTGTGGAAAAATTCCTTACAAAATCAAAAGACCATAAAAAGGTTGCAATTCTATGAAGAAGCAGTTGGAGGCAAAGATTCTGTATGTGTGATAAATGGAACAGATGATTCAAGTCTCGATATTCTTGCCGACGACAACTCCAAGGAATTGGTCGACTCTGTAGCTCCCGTTCATTTTACTCATTATATGGCATCGTCCTTGAGCCAACAAGTGATTCGAATCACCAAGCGTTCTTTGGTGGAGTATTGGAGAATGCCAGAATATAATTTGGTTAGACTGGTAAGTTTTTCCATCTTTGTCTCAAGTACATTTCATTATGTCATCTAGTTCATAGGCATTGCCGTTGCTCTCATCGCTGGCTCTGCATGTTATCACATTCCGAGGAATCAGTCTGGTGCAGAAATAGCTATCGGCATCGTTTTCTTATTTACTATATTCAGCATTTTAAATGTTACGACAGCCATTCATCCGATGGAACATCAAAGAGAAGTGTTCTACAAGGAAACGATGAACGGCTCCTATTATCCCTTTGTATATTGGTGGGGCACGTTTCTCCAGGAAATACCTTTCAACTTGGTTGCAGTAATAGTTTATGTGACCATTTATTATTTCTTAATTGGACTCGCGAGCAATTCATTTGGCTACTTCATTCTTTCCTATCTTCTCATTTCCTTTACTTCCATCATCATAGGCCAATGTATTGCGATATATTCTCCCAATCAGCAAGTATCGCAACTCGTTGCACCAGTTATCAGTTCTTTGATGTTGTTATTGACAGGCTTCCTCATTCCGAAGCCCGATATTCCCAATTATATGATATGGCTTTATTGGGCGAATCCTTTTTCCTATGCTTTTGACTCGTTGTCTTCTGGTGCTTGGCATCAACAGGTAAGTGGTGGTTGTGGATCCAACCATTCACATATCTATATACTCATGAATGATCGATCATTGATAGAGCTTTTATTGTACTCCACAAGAGTTGTATGCCTTTCCCTTACCATCGTCTGCCCAATGTAGGACCTATAGCGATTCATACCTGTATACCAACCAGACGACTTGTGCTTCCTATTTCAATTCCAGCTTGACCACCGATCAATGTTGTCTTTTCTGTCGTTACACCGATGGCAACCAGCTTTTGAGTACCTATGGCTCAGACTTTTCCTTTTATTGGAAGGATATCGGAGCTTTGTTTGGATTCTACTTTGGTTTTCAGCTTGTTGCATGTTTGGGTTTACAATTTGTTCGATACATTGGACGCTAGTAGATACAACACCCATACACACACACATAGATATAGATATAGATATATATGTGCGTATGGTTCTTGGATAAATTGGACAGCTGTTGTTGGTTGGTTGGTTGGTTTGTGTTCGAGTTGTCCACGGGACCACCACAATCTCCCACGGAAAACCTCGATGAGGACACGGGACAAAAAACTACGCTTGTGGTGCTGTTGGTTGTTGTTGTTGGTGGATTGTGGACCTCTCATGTCGACGGAAAACCACGTTGCAAAAGTAGGTATTGCTATCATAGGAGTTGGACGTATTGGTCTAGTACATTGTGAAGCTTTGACTACCAGAGTACCCGATGCGGAGGTAGTAGCGGTAGCTGATTTCATTGAAGAAGCTGCCACCGCCGCAGCCAAAAAATACCGCATCCCGTTAGCCTTTCAAGACTGGAAGCAAGTTCTCCAGTTGCCACAAGTGCATGGAATTGTCGTTTGTTCACCTTCCGACACTCACGCCGATATCATCGTTGCCGCTGCCAACGCAGGAAAGCACATCTTTTGTGAAAAGCCCATCGATTACGACTTGAAAAGAATCGACCAAGCGTTGACGGCTGTCGAGAGAGCCGGTGTCATCTTCCAGTTGGGATTCCAAAGGCGTTTTGATGCCGACTTTGTGAGAGTGCGAGAAGCTGTAAAGTCGGGTGAAATCGGTTCCCCGTTTATGTTGCACATAGTTTCCAGGGACCCGGCTCCTCCGCCTATAAGCTATATCAAGCAATCCGGCGGTTTGTTTTTCGATATGATGACGCATGACTTTGACATGGCACGCTTTTGTATGGGTTCGGAGATAGTACAAGTAACTTCGTTGGGTGCAAACTTGGTAGACCCCGCCATAGGTGAGGCTGGGGACATCGATTGTGCCATCGTGTCGGTGAAGTTTGCCAATGGTTGCATCGGCACCATAGAATGTTGTAGAAAGGCGGCCTATGGATACGACCAGAGAATCGAAATTCTGGGTTCCAAAGGTTCCGTGCGCAACGACAACCATTTTCCTCATACCGCGGTCATCAGCGATGCACAGAGCGTTCACAGGGACTGTGGTCTAAACTTTTTTATGGACCGATATAAAGAAGCGTATGCACGGGAAATGGAAACTTTTGTGCGGGTCATTCGCAACCGTGAAAAGGCTCCTGTAGGAGGAATAGATGGTCGTATTCCGGTAGTTTTGGCTTATGCGGCGTTAAAGTCGATGAAAGAAAATAGGACAGTGAGGGTGGAACAAGTCGACCCGAAATATTTCGAGAGTGCGCGTTGTAAGATATGAAATAAAGCATTGCTTTGTTTTGGTGGTGTTGGTGGCAGCTTGGGAAAAAGCATGTTGGATTGGTTGCGTTCCTTCACGACTCGTCTGATTGTTTCCAGGGATGACCAGGAAACCAAGCCATATCTCCAATATGTTTTACTATTCCAAGTAAGTTGTTGCAAGCTCAAAACAAGGTGACATATCACCAGTTTCTGTTAGGCCGGCGTGACCATCGTAGAACTCTATCTAGATTGGAGACAACGCAAGTGTTACGAGTACAAGAGCATTCCCAAGGAGTTGGAAAAACACGTCACACCAGAGAAATTCGAGAAAGCACAGAAATATGGCAAGGATAAGAACACTTTTTCTATATGGAGCCAAGTTGTACAAACTGGAGTCCACATGACCCTTTTTGCCACCTATTCTTTGCCATCATTGTGGAACCGTTGTTCGCAGTGGATGCAAAAGCATACCTTGCCGATATTCCCTCAAGAGTTGCAAACCACTTTGCTCTATTCTTCCGCGCTGTTCGTGGGAAGCAAACTCATTTCCTTGCCGTTTCGTATTTACAACACATTCGTATTGGAACAAAAGTACGATTTTAATAAGACCACATGGAAACTGTTCGTCAAGGACCTTTTCACCGAATCGGTACTTTCTGCTGTCATCGGCTATCCGTCGTTGATCGGACTGTGGTACGTCTTGGAAACCAGTGGACCGAGACTTTGGCTTTATTTTTGGTTGTTTACCAGTTCTTTGAGTGTGTTGTTGGCTCTTCTCTATCCTCCACTGATTATGCCGCTGTTTAACAAGTTTCAGCCGTTGCAAGATGAAAAGTTGCGTCGAGAGATTGAAGAACTTGCCAACCAGGTGGGATTTCCGTTGAATAAGATATATGTCATGGATGGATCTAAGAGATCCTCACATAGTAATGCCTTTATGTATGGTATCTGGAAAAAAGGAATCGTTCTGTATGACTCCTTGCTGGAGCAAAACAAGGGCCACGATGAAAGAATTCTCGCAGTATTGGCACATGAAATGGGTCACTGGAAAATGAGACATACACAAAAAATGCTCGTGATTGGACTTTTACATAGCTTGGCCCTTTCATGGTCGTACGGAAAGATTGCAAACAATGAATCTATTTACCGTTCGTTTGGGTTTCAGACAAAGGCACATATCATTGGTCTTCTACTCTTTAGTGAGCTCCTGACGCCTTTGGATAGTGTTCTTGGTCTCATGATGAACTCCATTAGTAGACGATTCGAATACTCAGCAGATGATTACGCAAAGAATTTGGGATATTCTTCCTTTTTGATTGAGGCTCTCATAACCTTGCATCTAGAGAATCTGTCAACCATGTATCCAGATCCCTGGTATTCTTTGTATCACAATAGTCATCCAACACTTACAGAACGCATCAATGCCCTGGAAAATAATTTGGAAACAAAGAAGAACCAATAAAAATTCATTGGAAGTGTGTAACGATAATTTTTTGTTTTCGGCATATGCCATTTTATAAAAAATTGGCAGAAATTAACTCGCTGCAATTTAACTGTTTCTATGATGAAATTAAATCGATGCGATAACTAATCTAGTCACAGCTCCTTACGACAAGCAGATTTCAGCTCACTCTTCGAAAAATCGATAATTAACTAACTAAAACATTTTAAACATAAAGAAAGCATTTAATTTTTATTGATGAAAATAAATTCATTTAGCGAAATTGCTCCACTTGCAAGCAGAATGAAGTAGCGATTGCGTCAAAGAAAATTTAAATTTGTTAATTATTTTTACCCTGAATCTTGTATTATTTATTGCGATAAATACTTTGGTTACCATATTGAGTTGCAGAAGAACTTCTCCTCGCTTCACGTAAAGCGATATTGTTATTTATAGCTTGCGGGTGGTCAATGTTAAGGGTCTGGCGGCATTGAATGTCAAGAATATGAAAGTTGTGTGTCTTTCATGTCAGTGCTTTTTGGGCTCTAAAAACGCTACCCGTTTTCACTAGTACGCTAATTATGTTTAAAGATCTATGATTTGTAAAATTACTTTCTCGAAGGATGAATGCAGTCGTGCATCTATATAATCGATTACCTGTTGTATTCACCCACCTGAATTGGTTTTCTCGCTAACTTATTTTATTTAATATTGTTGCTAAAGTTTTTATTTCTCGCAGAAATTTGGGTTAATATTTGAATTTTTCAGCAAATTTGCCTAAGACTTCATAAAAGATAATAATAAATTTTATCCGACAAATGTTTAAATGGCTTGAAGCTTGTAGGGTCTAGTGCCAACTGTGAGGTTAATTTGTAATGTTTCAGTCAAGCCTGAAAGAGATTTTATACTTTTTATTTGTAGCAAACTGCAGTCGCATTTATCTTGATTGCTCTTTTATTTTTTTTTTACAGTTTTTCCAGGGTGCAATGCAAAAAGGAATCGACATAGGCCTCTATGGAAGACAAACACGTGGTGCAGAAACTTTGTGACCGATCAAGAACTTTTGTCTTTGCCAAAATCCGCAACTCGTAAAGCCACCGAGTTTCACACTTATTATCCTTCTGTGATTCCACAATTTGTATCATGTTTTTATCCTTTCTATATCCGGTAAGTTTCTCCTTGTATACGATGCAATCCGTTGGCAAATGGACCCGCAAAGTGTTCTACTAATGGATCCGCTTGCCTAAAAGAATTTCCCCTTTTACGATCTTCAAAATTCTCGACAAGTGGAACAGACTGAGTATTGACGCATACGTGGTTTCTGAGAAATGTACGAAATCTAGCCATGGGGACATTGTCAACTCCTTTCACAAATAATCCTATAGTTGCTACTTTTTTATTGTAATTTTCCCGGTTTAATAGCTTTCGTGTTGGAGCCCATAGTAGAGCCAGGAGAACCTTTTCTACTGGTAATCCCATTTCTCATTTTATCTTTTCCCCCCAACATGGCTTCCATGATACCACCTCTCCTTGTATTACCAGGATCAAACTTCACCTTTTCTTTTTCTGGTTGAAATTCCTCATATCGTGAATCCTTTCCAAACGGGTTCGGATGTAGATAGTTCAAGGACAGGGAAATCGGCATTCTGGCGGGTGGAACGTAAGCTCCCTGAATTCTAGCCAGCTGCAGTCGTTCTGTTGCATTTTCTCTCATCACTGATAACAGTTCTTTTCTCTCCGAATCGTACTGCCATGAGGTTCCTTTACATTTCAACAATTCGGCTCGCGAACAAAAATATTTGTCCGCAGCTTTGATTGCTTTGTTGACGTCCTTTTCGACGTTATCCGAAATTTGAATATGACTCAGCGACTCTCTAAATATATCAAAGGAAACTTCCTTGAGTTTTTGCAACAATTTTGAATATATCGTATACATGTCTAGTTGTATGCGTTCCACGAGACTCTTTCTCTTTCGCTCAAATGCCTTTGTTCCTTTGTATTGCGATGCTTCATTATCGTAGATTGCCAATATTTCGTTGCGCAACTCGGTGCTTTCTTTCCCAAAGTTTTGAATGATCCTACCTTCCTCCGTTTTCCGTTTCCATTCACGCGTGCGACTATAGTACGTAGTTAATGCTTGCTCATAACAGTTGTCGCAATGAAATGTCGCATTCATCTCGTTTTCAGGCGCTGTTACGAGATAGCTTTCAATTCCCAGTTTTTCCCACACCTGTGTCAGATGAAGAGATATTTCCATCGCTGGAGTAGGGTTGCTGTACTTGTCTTCCGTAAACAAATAGTCATCGGATGTAGGTTCTCGAAAACGGTCTTTCAAAGAGGCAGCAGTTCGTTCAAAACTTTGCTTGTGAAATAGATAATGAGGGAAGAGAGCAAATTCGAGGTCAAAAAGGTCGGATATTTTCTTAATTCCAACCGAACCTTCTTGCGATCTTGTTCCCAAGAGAGTGTTGCAGTCTTCAATGAAGGCGGTAATCAAGTCTTCCCTACTCGTTTCCTCCATATCTACGTCACGAAACACTACCACCAAAAGTTTCTTCGAGTGCGAAGATAGTACTCCCAACGAACGAAGTTTCATCACATCTTCGATGGCATTTTTGAATAGAGGCAAACCTGTCGCCTCCAATCGACCGACGTCTCTGCAGTGCACGTGCAACAAAATGACGTCAGAGACTGCAGTCGCAAGACGAACACAACTTTCTCCACTCGGTTTTCCACCATGAAATCTACAAGCAAGTTTAGTCCAGAAAAACAACCAACGACGTTCCGTCAAGGGGAAAAACGTACCCGCTATCGAAAGCCTCCACATCCAACAATACGAGATCCCGTTGTGGCTTATCCAACACAACGATCTCCGAGCTTTCTAGAGCCATTCCATCAATACCTTTGGTAGTTGTTTGAAAGCGATCAGTTCCAACCTCAAATGAGGTGCCAAATACGACGTTCAACAAAGAGCTCTTTCCAATATTCCGACAACCCAAACTAGCGACGATGGAGTAGTCACCAGCACCGCTTTCTATATTTGAAAACAGCTGTGATAAATTGGACTTTAAGAGGGTCAACTTTTTTATGTTCACAAGAGGAACGGGTGCTTTGGACATCCTTGTTTACCAACACGAGGTGAACGACTCTCTTGAGCCGCACGCAAGAAGAAGATGGAGATCGGTTCACGACAGCAAGAGAGGATGGATTGGATGGATGGCGCAGCAGCAACAATAAAAAGCGACTGTACAATAGCGCAAACAACTAGTGGATGATGAAATACTTTGAGACTTGGTGTTTTGTTTCATTTCCGCAGCTTTGTTGGATATATGGCTTACAGGAAACTTCTTCAAGACAAAGTGATGAGTGACGTGGCTTGACGATACAATTCTAGGTAGTTTTATGTCCAGAGTAGGTTGTTAAACCAATCAGAAATCTTGTCCTGTCATGGAAACAACTTCACTCCACAGTTGGGGAGGAACAGTTTTTGTTCTACCAGCAAGTTCCGACCTGTACAGAAGAGCATGAGAAAAACAAAATATATTCGTTCAGTACTTACAGCGGAATGTAGGCTACCACATCGTTAATCATACTAGTTGCAAAACCAGAAAAACCTGCAAAGCAACCGTGTGCCGCATAAGAGCCAAGAATAGAAGCATGAAGATTATCGGCGGCATTGGAAGGGACCGTACGTGCAATAAAGCTAACGTCGTGAAATAATATATTTGCCTAATACAAGAGCATTCAATATGCAAACTCAAGTAAATAAAGAAATACACACTTCTGCCATTCTTTCGTCAAAATATTTTCGTATTTCGTCCATAAGAATGGGACAGAAGTTTGCATGGCCCTTGCCATTCGAAGCCACATATTCATGACCTGCTCCATCGGAAACCAGAATCATAGCAAATCCTTTCACTCGTACCCGTTCATAAATATGATTCAACAACGAGTTCAACTTGAAAGGAAATTCTGGAATAAGACAAGCATCGACTAAACGAGAAGCCAAAGCTGTCTCCACCGCAAAAAAGCCGCTATTTCTTCCAGGTACTTGTATCACTGCCTACAAATTTGGGTCCAAACAATGAATAAAAGAAAATAGAAATAAATTACCACCGCATGGTAAGAACATGAAGCCTCACAATGTATACTACGTAAGGACTGTGCTGCTGCTTCAATGGAAGTCTCGAAACCAAAGGATCGCTGAATTCGCATTATGTCATTATCTATCGTTTTTGGTATTACTGCTAAACTGCATTTCATCTTCCTTCTTTTTATCTCTTCGAATATTTGCTGCGAAGCTTTCAGCGTTCCGTCGATAGGACCCCCTCCAATAATATAAACTTGATTGAAACCATTATCCGATATGGCATCTACTATAGATTCCGCTCGAGGAACTTCTCTAGAACTACCAAGAATACTACCTCCTTTCAAAGAAATATCACTTTGGCAACGTCAAAAATATGCAACGAATACAACATGAGCAAGACACATACTTGACAACATCGGGTTGAAGAGGATACATAGACAAAGATGGCTCAAGGAAACCACGAAAGCCATATCTCACACCCAAAACTTGTTTCAAACCATAATTTCCAACTAGAGTATTTGTTAACTGTGCAATCGCTGCGTTCATCCCAGGAGCTAAACCCCCACAAGTAACGACAGCCGCCTGCAACGACAAAATCAGCATTATTGTTGTAAAACTATAAAGCTTAACCAACCTTTACATTTTGTGGATGGAATACACAAACTTCTCGTGGACCTGCACGCAAATACAACTCTCTGACTCTTAAAGCATCCGCGTTCGGAAACGAAACATCGCCAATGAAATAGTCATTGTTCGACACGAACGGATGACCTCCAACCTTGGATAAAACATTAGGATAAGTACCAAGAGAAGAACACCATTCTGATAAATGTGGTGGAGTTAGTCTTTTATATCTGACGGTCTTTTCCAAGTCATATTTGTCCGTTTGTGAATCGAGGGCCATCGGAAGACAACAAATTTTGTATCCACGTGGAAAGCTTTCAAGGGACAACGCGTGCTTTGCGGTTCATATTCATCCACTCGATAATAGAAGAAGAGTATGGCTTATTGGTCAGTCCCATGTTATCAACTCGATAAAAATGGTGCATTTCAGGTTCTGAAGAAAGCAACCTGCAACACCTTTTTTGGAGATCGACGCTAAAGGGAGGGCGTCCTAGTATATAAAGTTCATTCGTTTCATTCAGAAAAAAAGGACGACTTACCGGAAATTCCATGTGCCAAATATCCAAAAGTAGAACCCCAACTAGAAATCATGTATTCTGTACGAGAGAGCAAGAAAATATCCACAAAGGCATGTTTGGCAGTTCGAATTGCCTGGGAGTCATTGGAAAAGTATCTGTTGGCTCTTTCGGAGTCGAAAGTTGAGATTTCAAAGGGACATAGCTTCCGAATTTGCGTAAGAATATCTGAATGGTCAGTAGCGACGAAAAGGACAATAGATTTCGGACTTTGTTGTTGCAAGGCAACGTTTGCCGCGCATTGCACAGTCGAACCAAGTCTATCTAGGCTGTTCAGTTTCTTCCACCGCGGAGCATCATTTTTCAGTCTAACTTGCATGCCTTTTGAAAATACGTTGATACTACTAGAAATAAGTTATTTTCTTACCTATCACCAATTTTTCATGGAATCGTTCTTCTTGCATAAAGCGAAATGCAGCCCTCTGAATTTCTGGAGTGAATTGTAATACTTTGTTTGCAATGGAATAGAATGGACGACTGCCTAGCAAGAGGAGCGTGTTATGATGGAATGTCTTATTGCAAAGAAAGCTATCATGAAACCTACCAACTAAATTACAAAGTTGAGAATTGTAGTCTTTTCGAATGTATAACAAGGGAGCAAAGAATTGATTGCTTTGCAGTACCACTGTTGAAAACCTAGTTTCCGTATCGAAGCTTAGGATATTCAAGTAGGCTCTTTCCATTTGTTTCGTGAATGATAACCATATTTGGTCGTGTTCACTAGCTCGAATAGAATATGCTTGATGATTCATGAGCTGTTCCACAGACGTATTCCTACGTGTTGCTAACATTGAGACATCCGGAAATACGCCCCAAGTATCTTGTATGACATTTTCCAACTTGACAGGATAAAAGTGCACGAACAACGCTCTTTTCGTTACTATTGCCAAGAGCAGAGTGGAAATCAGTCCCAGTATATTGTTTCCCCATCCGGAACTGCTTTGCGTATAAATCAAAATGGGAATGGAAAAGTTTCTTTCCAAGGCTTTCTGCACCAATTCTCGTTGTTGTAGGAGGGCTTGTTCAAGTTTGCTATCTAAGTTGTCTTGTACAGAAGGACACAAAGGACGTAGTTGTTCTGTTGTTTCTAGAAGATACTTTCGAATGGCCTCTTGTGGAGCTTGTTTCCAGCACTTTGCAGTACCGAAAGAGCAGTAGAATGCATAATTGAAAAGTATGAAGGAAATTACATAATACAAAAAGGCTATCAAAGTTTTCTGCAAACTGTGGCAACTCATATTCGCGATGCCGCCAAAAATAAATGGAAAGCGTCTTTTTTTTTATTAGCATTTTTTCCTCCAAATATTCCGGTGGCTGCCAAATTTGGATGAAACCAAACTTGCTTCCCTCTCTTTTTGTCGAAACAAAGCTGCGTAGTGAAATATTTAGCTGTTGGTTGAAGATGTTGGTGGAAAGAGAGAGAGAGAGAGTTGAGGATCACTGCGCATGAATTTTTCGTTGCGCAGTTCCTAGATTGAAATAAATTGTAAAGCAAGCAGAAGATTTGCGGAATATCAACTATTCGATTCTTGGTTACTGGCAATTACCTGCTGCAATATTGCGGTGTTGGTAGAGCTGAACGGCAGTAAATACCACGTTTCTTTGAAAATCAAACTTTTCATAGGCTTGTTAGTTGCAGGTAACCCAGTTGTATGATAGAGGTAAAACTGTAACCAGGCAAAGTTGGACAGCGCTATTGAGTCATCGAGTTAAAGACATCGTGCTCTCTGAAACTGCTAAAATTGGGAAAGTAGCTAACATATAGAAAAGATTCGTAAGAGTTGAGGACTTGTAGTCAAAAGTTCTTTCTGTGAATAGACAGATTCACATGAAGAAGACAGTTGTGTTGGTTGGTTTGGGACACTGTCACGTTCAAGCAGTTAGAGGTTGGAATAGAGCTCTTGATAGTTGCTGGAAGAAGATTGTTATTTGCCCAGAAAACAAAGTTGTATATAGCGGCATGGTGACTGGTTGCATAGCAGGTGACTATGAATTGGAAGAAGCTTGCATAGACGTCAAGTCTGTATGTAGTTACTTTGGCTGGACTTGGGTAAAGGTATGTGAAGAGGTTTAAATGACCACTTTTAGCGATAATCTTTTTGCATTGTAACAGGCTGCAGCCTATGAAATATTTCCAGAGAAACAGAAAATTCGTTGTAGTACCTCCAAGGGGACGCTGTTTGAACTTTTCTACGACGTTTTATCTATCAATGTGGGGTCGAGAACAGCTTTGTTGCGTCAAGTAGCTGTTGATGAGCAAGTTTTGAAGAGCGGTCGTATATTGACAGTGAGACCCGTTGGCTCGTTGTTATCCAAGTTGGATCAGTTGGAGAAACAAGTCGTTGAAGAGAAAGGCAGTACAGATCCTATTGTTATTATTGGAGGAAGTTATGCTGGTGTGGAACTTGCGTTTTGTTTGGAAAGTCGAATGAAGAAGAAAGGTATTCACAATCCAATTTGTATTTTGGAGTATGCAGAAGTAAGTAAAAGGTTGCAGTGATATTTCGATTTGTACAAATATCCCATTGAATAGGATGGTTTGCGTCGTAACTTTGGTACCTTACCAGGGATGCTTATTGGAAATGCTTTGAAGGAAAGGAATATTCGATATGAAGACAGTCGTCATATCGTTGCTGTGAAAGACAAGTAAGAATGGAAAATATTTTTTATGACATAGGTTGAAAGAGAGAGTTTTTTTGTGTAGAGAAATTTTGTTTGAGGATAAGACTAGTCTAAACTATGCGTTTATAGTTTTATGTACAGGAGCGGAACCTCCCAAGATACTTGAAGGTATCCAATCTATATCCAAGGATAGTCAAGGATTCATTAAGGTTCTTCCAACCCTACAAACTTTAGAGTATTCCAATATCTTTGCATGTGGTGACTGTTGTTCTTTCGCAACAGGTCTTCCGAAGGCTGGTGTTTATGCCGTGAGACAAGGAGCTATTTTGGCCAAAAATATAAGTTTGTTATGTGAGGCCTATTTGAAGAATGTATCGAAGCCTGAACTTTATCGTTTTTGTCCTCAGAGATATTATCTTTCTCTACTGTCGACTGGTGATGGACGTGCAATCGGTATGAAATATGGACTGGCGTGTTATGGACGTTGTATGTGGAAGTTGAAAGATAAGATTGACCGAGATTGGATCGACCAAATGCATCGTCGTCCATAGAGCTCAACTCTCTCCATTCTTTTGAATAACAGTCATCATCTATCTTCATTATCATCATAAGAATAATAATAATAATAGCGATAAAAAGGAGGACGACGAGGTGCAGCGAAATCTCGTGTGGGCACAGCAATTGACGATGGACAAAGTGCACAAGCAAGGGACATGGCTGCGACCTTGTGGTTGGTTGATTCAAAGCAACAAGTATTTGTTAATAAATAATTGGAAACCATGTTTCACAGCAGTAACTTTTTCTTTTAACAATGTTTTCTTTCAAGAACGCCGTCGTTGGTTACGTAAACCTGTATTAGGAAACCTCTATGCTAGTACTCAACTAGAACCAGATAAGAGGTAAGTCATTCCTTGTAAGATAGTCAAGCCTTTTTCTATATGAACATAGAGTTCCCGTTGTCTTGCTGGCTTCCACTGCATTATGCTCCAGGCCTCTACTGAACTGGGAGTTGTTGGAAGTGTTGCTGGGAGTTTTGACCGTTGTCGCCTTTTTCCAAGTCGTAACGTATACGATAGAGTTTACAGAAAATGGCAAGTGGATACGGCATATATGCTTGTGTTGTGACACTTTGTTTTTAGACTTTCGCATTAGTCGTGGTGGGAGACTTATCCGAAGTTATCCATATACCCAGTGGCTTGGCTGGAGGTTCATTCCAAGCGCCTCTTTTCCTATTCTGCTATACTTTAAAGAATACAACGAAAGACGTGAATCAGAAGGAGGTCCGTTGACAAGGTGGCACTTGTTACCAGTGTTGTACAACCCCCGAGGATTTGTAAAGGTAAACAACAACAACAACATATTACATGTCTTTGAAAGATGATTGACACGTGATACAGATGCTCCAATCCCATAAACCACCTGGAAAACAATAAGTAATAAAGAAAAACAAATGGCTTTACATGTGGAAACGCATCTATGAATCTCCCTAATCTTGTTTAACTTGTTCCGTATCTTGCACAGATGCAACATGGAAACTTTTCCCATCTTTCCAAGACTTCCAATGCAAACAACTTCGAATACTTCTTCCCAAAAATACCAACAAGGGAACGATAGCAAATACCATACTGTAGAAAATGACTTGTTTGAGAAACGATAGTTCATGTTGAAACTAAAAGCCGTCAAAGTAGTATTGTTATCGACAGCAACGAAAACACAAGGATAGCTTACCGGATATGGCCAGTTCCAGTCGTTCAAATAAGCACATAAAATGGTCCAACAAAAATAGAAGAAAGCAAAAGACAAACTCCAACTTGCTTCCGTCCAAAATGGCTGTTTGTACCTGCGAACCACCGAAGGATCCAAAAATACCTTGACAGTGTTATTTTGGTATTTGCGTGGAGAGTTATCTTACCGCATCCAAAAAAACGTAAAGTAAAGGAAACCCGTGCAACCAGTGCATAAGTTTGTCAAAGTGCTTGACTTGGCTTGCAACTTTTCTCACTCTATGACAAGTTCAACGACCTCAGTTTCACGAAAACGAAGACTTACTCTTTATGGAAGTGTATGAGAGAATAGTAGCCAATACCCATAAAGGCACCACTTGGAAACGCAAGACCGCTCACTTGGTAACATAGCTTTTCCAACTTGTTGAACCATGGATATGCGCTGTTATCTGGCAACAACGCTTTCAAGCAGGAAGTGACGAGCGCCAATAAAGTGTATGCAAACAGAATAAGGTTGGTTTGTACAGTCAAGAAGACAAGTTTTCCTCCAAAACGCCTACGGTTACTACGAGTGGGAGAAGTAAAGAACTGAAGACGTGTTACTTGGAAAAAAATAAACAATGCTGTGAAATAGAAGAGCGGTCTGAAGAAGTATTCTCGCTTTCCCAGCACTAACATGTTGCTCAGGTTGAAATTGTTTCTCGCAGCTTCTGGATTTCGATTATTTGGTTGGCTGCTTTTGGCTTGCACGTGCAGCTACAACAATGACGAAACGATGGAAAAGTGACCCAAGTTTGGAAAATAGACGAGAAGACGTTGCTAGTATCCTATTCGTTATCCAACTTAGGTATCCTCTCACTATTCATTGATTCTGAAAACTTTGGCCTTTTTTTTGGGAGACAAGACAGGTGTCTATTGGGAAATGAGATTTTTTACAAACTTTCTCTATTTCAAGAGCTTCAAAATTAGATTTACTATAAAATATATTGAAGTGCAAAGATGACTAAATAGGAAAGAGATGCCACATTCCACAATTTACCAAGAAGATTTGGAGATTGAATTTTCGAGGCAACGTGCGGCTCCTCCACAGCGACTCGTAATGCAGCAAGCCTTTCTATTTCAAAGTCCATTCTCAACAGAATACAAAAGGAAGCTTTTATGGTGTAGAAACTGCCAAAGGACATTCCGGTACCCCTTGATAAAGCATACAAGGAGAAGTACACCACTGGTTTCTATGAAACAGGACGATGTGGAGGGGACGATGAACCCTAGCTTATCTGGAAACCAAGCCCCTAATAGTTCGTTAGATAACAACTCATCTTGGAAACAGAGTCAAGACAACACGTTAAATTACAACGGTGAATCCAGCCCTTGGTTTGCTACAACCTCAAGCGAGGATGCCTTTGCTGCTGGAGTTGGCGCCAATAATGCTTCTGTTGGAAATCAACTTTCTGAGAATGGATTATACAATATTCCCGACTGGCTATACAAATATTCAGTGGCAAGAGATTTTCCTAGACCTAGAGTGCCTGTTTCACCCGAAATCATTCACAAATACGAGCAAAGGCGAAAGTTTTTTAGTCCGTATCCTGGAAGAGCTGTCCTTGTATGTATAGGTGCCTTGATTACTTTAACGACTCCTTCGAAAGCGCCCAATTTTCTAACAATCCCCTTTCAGCTAGCGGCTCTCTCTATGATTGTGTTACACGTCATTTTACTCTTTATATGGTTGTTTGGCATAAACGGAGGAGCTGCCACTATTTATACTCCGACGGAAGAGGAGTACAACAAGATCAAGAACAAGTTTGCTTTTTCAGAAACGATGCCTATAACGCCTGCAGAGAGACAAGAGAATTTCGCTCAAAAAGTTCGTTCCTTTTGGTCCAACACGGTTCTTTCTCCGCCTACTTGGGCAGTTATACTAGGATTGTTGGAATCTGGAGTTTCTGCTCCTGTAGTGTCTTTAGCTGTTTGTATTGGTGGTGTCGTAGCAGTAGCATTAACCACGTTACTTGGGCATGCTTCTGTAAGATTTGGAGTTCCGTTGCCTATTATCTGTCATACCAGTTTCTCCTTTGAGCTCATTCATTTTCCATTGAATATCAAATTGATTTTAGGGTTGCTTTGGTTTGCATTGAGTTGTTGGATTGGAGGAGAGTCGCTAACAGGTGCACTTGCGATGTTTCTTCCCCATAGTCGCCCACTACTTATTCGAACTTGTGGCTATATGTTATTCTGGTTCTTTCATTTATTTATGGTCTGGATTTATAATGGAACGAGAAGAGCAGACGAAACCAAAATTCATTTTTGGAATTACTGGTTACCTGAAAAAGCTGTTCCTGTCTTCTTGTATAAATATGTCCACTGCTTGTTTCTTCTTCTTCTACTTGGAAGTTGTCTTTTATTTTCTTGGATGGGACATATGACACCCCTTACTTTGATTAGGGAAGCTTATCATCATACAACATTATCAGGAGCGATGAAGTTTGGTGTCTTACTTCCTTTGGTGAATGCTTTTGCTTCTTTATGGAGTTTCCAAATCCTTACCGCTCCTAACCTTTCACGAGGGCTTCCTTCGCAATTCAGTCATTTATCTTCTACCATAGGTGGAATTATTCCCAGTACCTTTTTTATTGCTCTATTGAGTCCACTGGTAGTATCAGCTATTGTACTAACTTTTGGAAGTATAACTTCCAAAGTAATTATGTCTTCTCCTACGCTGCTTGTTTCTGCTGCAGGACACGCATCGGGTTCTGTCGTTGTCAAAGCTTTGATGTTTTTGTTGTTAGCCGCAGTTGCTTATGCTTCCAATATGCGTGCTTGTATGGAAACTTTATCGCATACTATTCGTCTGCGCTTTCTTCGTCGCGTAACTTCCACTCGACTTTCTACGACAATTGGTATTCTGCTCTCTATCTTGTGCCCCTGGTATCTTTTATGTATACGTCCCAATATACTTTCGCGTATTTGGATTCCCGTGATGGGAACGATTGCCGGTCCATTAACTGGTGTGCTGTTATGTGAATACTTTATTATTCGACGAATGGACTTGGGATTTTACGATCTTTATAATCCTTATGAGGGCAAGTATGCATATTTCAACTATGAGAATCCAGTCGCTTCTACATCCATCCTTCTGGGTATGTTACCTTGTTTGCGAGGTCTATTAGGTGCTCTTGGTATCTATCCTGGTGCTTCTAAAGTTGCTCTTCAATTGTGGCATTCTTCTTTCTTTACTACGATGATGTTTGGAGCAAGTTTATACTACTTGATTACTATGTGGCATCGTCATTGGCACAAGTTGGTTGAATGGATAGTAAGTATGCGTTTTGATTGTTTTTATATGTATTCACCTCTTCTTTGCTCTATAGCTTTTCAAGCTGTACCCATTAGAATTGAAGAACGACAAGAAACTGTAAGTCTGTTGCTTGCATAGACTCGCGTGTTTTCTTACTCGGACAATAGGTTGAGAATGCATTTTTGATACGATTGGCTGCTTTGTCGTGTTGGTGACAATCCTAAGAATGAATAAAAACACACAAAGAGAGTTGAGCAATTGCAAGTTGTGTTTTGTGGGGTTGCATTGCGATGGAAGAAAAATGGATCGACATTTGTGGTGGAGACACTTTCGTCGTTCCCTTGCACAATGTCCTTTTACGAGTTTTCTTTTAGCAATATTTGCTGGTGCAACCACTTATTTTGCGATAGATACCTTTTACAAAAGGGTTACCGGGCAGTTGGTGAGAGTTGCGTGGTTCCAACCGCTGTCTGCTTACCGCGTGTGATAGGACGAGTCGATTCAACAGCGAAAAGAGTTTTATAGGCAAAGAAGAGAAGAAACCAGAAAAAAGTTGGAAGCTTTGGGAGTCGTCGTGGACGGAGATGACAGAAACACATCTTTATAAGGAAACTTTGGTGATATAGCTTCCAAATAAAAAAACAAACACAAACAGTTCAAACCTTGCCTGGTTGAACATAGGATTTGTTGA
Source organism: Galdieria yellowstonensis (assembly GCA_026122205.1). Lineage (NCBI taxonomy): Eukaryota > Rhodophyta > Bangiophyceae > Galdieriales > Galdieriaceae > Galdieria > Galdieria yellowstonensis. The sequence continues at coordinate 59,668 of JANCYU010000029.1, read as the reverse complement.
TAAACTCCCCATTCTCAACAATAAGATCCTCTTTCTTCTGCGGTTTCCCTTCCAAATATCGCTGGATAATATCCTATAACAAATTGGTTGGTTCATATGATTGAATTTTAACTGGATGAAGAAACACATACCTTGGTGCCATCGGCATAACGCTTTTGGGCATCTAAAGTCGTTCCTGAATAATGAGGAGTCATTCCATGACGAGGCATCGTACGCCATGGATGATCTTTCGGAGCTGGTTGTGGATACCAAACGTCACCTGCATATCCACGAACGATGCCTTTATTCACGGCTTCCACGAGAGCATCTCGATTCACAATTGCACCTCGAGCAGTATTCACCAAATACGTTCCTTTCTTCATTTTGTCAAAGACTTCCTTGTTAAATAGATCTCTTGTACTATCATGCAGAGGGCAATTGATGGTAATCACATCACACCTTTGAATGAGCTCATCAAAGGTCACTCGCTTCGCGCCAACTGCAGCTTCTCTCTGGGCGTCCAAAGGCTGATAATCACAATACAACAACTCTTTGCAGTCAAAAGGCTTCAACCTTTGCAAAACGCGATATCCTATCCTGCCAACTCCAACAGTTCCTACTACCTTTCCTTCCAAATCAAAGGCGTCCTTGGCAATGGCTCCAACATCCCATTCTCCTTTGATGACTTGGGTATATGCAGGAAGATAGTTCCTAACAAGTGCTAATATCTGCATAACCACATGTTCTGCAACACTGACCACGTTGGAGCCGGTTACTTCTGCCACAGTGATCTTGGCCTTGTTTGCAGCGTGCAAATCGATATGATCAGAGCCCACACCTGCTGTCACACACAACTTGAGTTTGGGAGCTTTTGCTATCCTTTCAGCGGTCACATATGCTGGGTGAAAAGGGGTGGTGATGAGGATTTCGGTATCCGGCAGTTCCTTGTCCAGTAACTTTTCCTTGTCTGAAAGAACAACATACTTGAAACCTTTTGACTCTAAGAAAGACCTCAACCCTAGTTCATTCTCCTTGCAACCGAGTAATCTAGGCTCCTTGGCAGAGTCACCAGCCTCGTACAACACTGCTACTGCTTTGCGAGACATTTCGACAGAGAGAAAATTTTTCGATGGAAGAAATCGAGAGATGGCGTAGAAAAAAGACCCCGTCCACGTGGTCTTTCAGAAGAATTGGCGCCAATTTTTGTGGTGTAAAGCGATTTTTTGGGAAAAGATGATTTCAAGTCGCGATGATCGTGATCAAGATGTGTACTGGAAATATTTGGAGTTTTGCGACCGCCACAAAGTTGAATATGACCCAACCGTTTGTATGTCTTTGTACGTACAAACTGGTTCTCTACAGTTTTCAAGGAATTCGGAGGGTCATCAAGTTATTCCTCTGTTGGAATTAGCGAAAGAAGGACACCTTTCATGGGTGGAGGAACTTTCATACAATTGTAATTGAACCGCCCATTTGCTTGTTCCGTTGTTCTTAGTTTATGAACAGGCCGTCGTTTATCTTCTCTCGTTTCAACCTTGTTGGTCAAGTTGTGTGAGGCACTGCCTCAGTTGAAGGTACCATTCCTTGTAACAAGATGCGAGTACAAAATGCCTATGAATAGATGCTGAATCTGTCTGGAACGTTTCTTGGTGACGAAAATTTTGTTGCACTATGTCAAGTCATATCCAAGTGCGAAAACTTGAGAGAGTTGAGACTGGCTCACTGCAAGGTATTCTTTGGCTTGGAATTTGTAGTTTAAGCTATAAAGATCGGTAGTTGAAGCGTAAAAGTGCCCAAGTCTTGGTGCAACAGTTGCGAAAGAACTGCTGGTCGCATTTGGAAGTTTTAGACGTTCGGAATAACCTGTTGAGTCAAAAAGACCTTGAAATATTGAGACATGTTTCCAAGGTAGGTAGATGAGGGGCATTTTTAAAGAGAGATGCGTTTATATTTGTCTAGACCTTGTCCTTTACGTTGCTTGATGACGGCAATCAGTTGAGGGACGAAGTTTTGAATAGTGTCACACATGGTTTTGGCTTTGTGTCTTCTATATTTGCTGGGTCGGTAAGCAAGAGTTGGTTACTTTTGTTTCTTATTCGTTGAAATTTTTCAGAGTCTTACATTTCGTGCGCAAATTTTACCTCCACTAGAGCGTACTGGAATTTATATCTATGTACTGTCGCTTTGTTTGATGTATGGGTTCGTTGTTGCTCGAGAAGCTTGTAATATTGTTTTTTTGATAGGTTTGCTTCGAGTACTCTTTACCACTCCTTTTTTCGCTTGGCAAGAGCAAAGAGAGTTTTTCGTGCCTTGGATCATTGTAGTATTTTCATTCTCATTGCAGGAACCTATACTCCCTTTGTACAAAAATTTTTATGGTATCAACGGAGAATATTAGGTAAATGTTGCTTCTCGTCTCTACGACTTGTGGTCCTATACTGACTGAAGGTTTCTCCATATTGACCACCATATGGTGTCTGGCATTTTTGGGTATCTTTCTTTCTTCCGGTTTTTTAGAGTTGCACACTTTTAGCAACACGGTGAGGACATTGGAATTTACTTGGTTCAAAGGGAATGGCGTAATAATATGTTTGTTTCTAGTTGCGTGTTCTTTTAGCAGTATTCATGGGGTGGTTAGTATTAGGAACAAGCAAGGTAAATGTCATCATCAAGTATTCGACAACCACAGTCGTCTCTTAATCTTATAGATATTACGAGAAGAAATGCCTAGTGCTTGCTTCTATTGGGTTCTTACGGGAGGTATATTCTACACTGTAGGAATACCATTTTATATAAAGGTAAAACAACAAAATTTGCGCGGACGGCAAGTGGACGACTCATCACTCCTCTTTTGTGTTTGTCTAGGGCCAAAAGATAACATTGTATCATGTCTTGTGGCATCTTTGGCTTATGATGGGAGCATGTTGTCACTATGTTGCCGTGGACCAATATGTTTTGGGACCTTTTCTGACAAGTTAACGCTTGTTGGTCCGGTTGACGTCTTTTGGTCTAACTTCTTCTGGTTTGACTGCGTGCAAGAGAATATAGTTCTTTGCATTGGGATCCCTGTTCTCTACTCCTTGGCTCCAGTCATAACCCACCGCATAACCAAATATGGTACCTAGAGTAAAGTTGATTCGCTTTCTTTGACTTTATCGCCAACCTACCATCATGATTGAAAGCCGTACAAGTAATTGGCTGATTCAACTGTTGAAACTGATGCAATCGCATTTTAGAGTCCTTATCCCAAAAGTTAAAGTATCCATCGGAGCCTGCAGTAGAAAACGTCCCAAACACCGGATGAAAGGAGATGGCATTGACTGCAAAAATCCGATTATTTCTATCTCGATGACACTTGTAAGCAAAACTAAGTTTCTGATCGGCTTCCTTTACCAGCACTTTGAGAAAGACATATCGTCTGTATGTGATATTTACCTGAATATATTCGATGCCCACTCGACCTTCTATACTTCCCAAAGCAAATCCTGCCATATCTGTAAAAATAGCCACGCAGCGAGACTGATAACGCATAGGACTTTCTTTATCACGATAAGGATTTGTGGGATTACGAATATCGTATACCAAAGTACGACGGTTTGCCGTTGCGACTACTAAAACTGGTCCTAAAAGATCCATGGCATATACTCTTTCTGGTAAAGAGACAGTCCTGCAGAAGAAAAGGCATGTTGTTGAAAAGAGACATAAAACCTCAGTACAACTTACCCCATTGGCGTATTGGTAGAAGCTCTTGGGTCCCAATACTTTAAGGTTTTGTCCCATGACCCAGTAACCACCGCAGGAGAACCCGTTCCCAAGTCTGAAGCAAAACGTACACAGCGAATGGGTGCTTCGTGTTGAGCAATAGGTTGGACCTACACACATTTTACAAGTTGTTTTACCGTTGCTACACACATTCCAACCTGATTGGTGGCAGGGTTCCACATTTTTCCTATTCTTTCACAGCCAACAGAAAATATCGTCATTCCATCAGCACTCCACGCCACGTCCAACACAGGAGCTTCGTGTTGAATCATCCCGATAGGACTTGTATCTCCGGAAGACTGAATCTGCCATAGTCGAACTTCATTATCCCAAGAACCGGCAACCAAAAAGTTGTTGGGAGCCAGAGCTTTTGGGGAAAAGGCAATAGAAGAAACGGTATCATTCGGTGGTTGGTTGACTAGTTTGTCGTTGTTGGGATTGTGATATCCTGCTGTTGTCCCTGTAGCAGCGACTCCTAACGAAGAAGCACCGGCGCTTCCAAACGAACTTGCAAAACTTGTCATGGTCAATTCTCATCCACCAGTCTCCTCCTCAAGCATGAATGACCCATTATGTACTCGCAAAGAAAGCCTCGTCATAAGCAAGCATCCAAGAACAAGGACACTTTTGGATTGCATGGAATAGCCAACGCATTGCAATATTTCTTACTATCTCAGCAAACTTCATCCATCTTATTGGATAAATGGCTCCTCATCATCATCCAGTGCCTCCTTCGACCATCGCTGCTTTGGCCTCGGAAATCTTCTTTGGAGACCACGACTGAGAAAATTGATCGTGTGTGTCGCGACGTGTGAACACTAAACAATCACCATGTTTGGTTTTCTATATGCACTGGGATATGATCACACAAGTACAAAATGGAAAGGTTTATACTGTCCATCGAATGCCTGGTATAAGAAACGGCAACTTGACGGCTTATCGGGAACCTTTATCAAAGCAATCCCACCGTTGGTACCCAAGTACCACTTGAAAGTTACAAGGATTCCATTGAGAAAGATTAGTGTGCAGACAATTGTTTGGAGAGCTGCCTTGGAAACCAACAAAGTTCATACCAAAGAGATCTTTATGCCTGCTTTGAGTTCGACCATGACAGAAGGAAGGATTGTAAAGTGGCTGAAGAAAGTGGGAGAAAGAGTATGTTGTTGAGTTCTTTGTATGTAATTGTAACGTTGGTTTTAGATTGAAACTGGTGACATTGTCATGGTAGTAGAATCGGATAAAGCGGATATGGAAGTAGAAGCTTTTGATCCCGGTTATTTGGCAGCAATTCTGGTGGATGAAGGAGGTACTGCTCCAGTTGGGAAGACGGTTGGTTTGGTGGCAGAGAAAGTAGAAGACATTGAGAAAGTCAGAGAGTGTGGATTGGACTGTATTGACTCGGGTTCGTCGTCGAGGCACGATGGAACGACTTCCCTGGAAACAGTGGAGTTTATCCGTTCCAACGAGTCGCAAGTGGAACAAGAGAGTTTTTCTGCAGCGTCTAGTGCACAGCATGCGCCACCTGAATATACTTGTATATTGATGCCCACATTGAGTTCTACGATGACAGAAGGCAGAATTGTAGAATGGTTAAAGAAAGAAGGAGACTATATCACAAGTGGAGATATGTTAATGGTAGTGGAATCAGACAAGGCAGATATGGAAGTAGAATCGTTCGATGAGGGCTATTTGGCACATATCGTGTATGCAAAGGATACGAGTTGTCCCGTAGGCACTACCGTGGCCTATTTGGTTCCTGATGCGGCAGATATTCCTCGATTGAAACAATGGATAACTCAACAATCAAATCAAGTGCCTTCCTCATCTTCTTTATCATCGAGGAAGCAACCTACCAAAGACTCTTCGTCATCTCCTCCTCCTCCACCACCACCCAGCGCGGTATCTTCGTCCCAACAAACAACACCTTCGCGTATTATAGCTTCTCCTTATGCTCGCAAGATTGCAGCAGAGAAGAATATCTCGTTGGCTGGTTTAAAAGGCACTGGAGAGGGTGGCCGTATTGTAGCCAAAGATGTACTCCAAACTGCGGAAGAACAAAAGACGCACCACGATAGTCATGATAGAAAACCAACTGTGGCTACTCCACAAGCCAAGAAATTAGCAGAATCCTTTGGTATTTCCTTGGATACGATATCCGTTGGATCAGGTCCATATGGACGAATTATACCAGCTGATGTGTATAAAGCAGCTGGGAAAGATGCCAGTGAGACGGAACTTGCTCCACCGCATTTCGTCGACTTTAAAGCTCCTGCAGCACCTAAACACGAGGGTGCGGCTACAACACCTGACCCGAGCGGAAAAAGTACGAGCGCTCCTTCGAAGACTCGCACATCGGATATTCGCAGTGAAAGTACAACTAGTCCCAAAGGAGAAGTTGCGATGAATTCCATGCAAAAAGCAGTCGTACACAATATGAATGCATCGCTTCAAGTTCCAGTCTTTCGAGTGACATACACTGTTCAAATGGACGCAGTGGAAGCCTTGTACAAAAAAATAAGTGAAAAAGGTAAGATAACAGCGGAAAAGAAAGAAGAGAAATGAACCACAAAGCAGGAGTCTCCATGTCTACACTATTGGCGAAAGCATCTGCGCTTACTCTACGGAAACATCCCATCCTGAATGCAAGTTATGGCAAGGATTCGATTATTTATCACGATGGGATTCATATTGCAATGGCTGTAGCATTACCAGATGGAGGTAAGAGAAGAAGCGATGCTGTTGGATGGATATTTATTGAATTTACGTTTTTCAGGGTTGATAACTCCTGTTTTAAAGAATGCCGACCAAGAAGATATTTATACCTTGTCCAAGTCATGGAGGGTAGGTTGTTGTAATATATTCAAGTATCTAATGCCTTATTTGTGGCAAGGATTTGGTGAAGCGAGCATTGTTGAAGAAGCTAAGTCCGGATGAATATTCAAGTGGCACATTCTTTATTAGTAATTTGGGCATGTTTGGTGTCACTCATTTTGAAGCTATTTTGCCTCCTGGTGCAGGAGCCATTTTAGCTATCGGTGCATCGAAACCTGTAGTTGGAATGCAATCGAACGGTAAGTGAAATATCTGCTGGTTGTATGGGATCGATTTATGTTGTTTAGGGTTTATTGGTGTTTCGAAACAAATGCAAATGACGATAACATGCGATCATCGACACATTTACGGAGCTCAAGCAGCTGCCTTTTTGAAAGACCTTTGTTCTCTACTGGAAGATTGTCCACAAGAACTAACGCTATAAGCATAGAAAAGAATTGGTTATTTTCTTTATTGTAGGGTACAAACCAAGTTGTTGTGTTTTAATGAAGGATAAAGCAATGCAAAGCGTGGATGACGGTGAGCACATTGCTGTTTTTGGGATTTTGGAGGTGATTTCCACCAAGTCACAAAGAATCGTAAAAGAGAAAATGACGATAGGTTTTGTACATCCACTTGGAACTAGTGTTCAATGTAACAAACACTACAAAACTGCTACTTGTTCTTCCCAGTTATATTCCAAGTCTTCATCGTTTCTAGGGAGAAACCATGGGGGTTGCAAGTCGTGGTCTCTTGCCTATGGAAGCAAGGTGGATCGGAACAAGTACACTTACAGTCATCCCAATTCCTTCAAACAAGGAAGAGGACCAACTATGGTTGCTTCGAAAACAGAGTTGGAACAACAAGTAAGATCCAGACTAGTCAAGTTGTTTGAGCAGACACCTTGCATGCCCATCATGGTGAGACTTGCTTGGCACGACGCTGGAACATATGATGCACAGACGGGTACAGGTGGAGTGAATGCATCCATCCGATTCGATCCCGAGTTGAAACACGGTGCAAATAATGGACTGAGAATAGCTCTAGACTTGTTGGAACCTATCAAAAAGGTGAGGGTGGATGAGTTGGTTTAGGGGGGAACAGAGTGCTCATCAGGTTGTGATGATTAGGAATATCCAGATATAAGTTATGCCGATCTATTTCAACTTGCGAGTGTGACAGCCATAGAGTTTGCCAAAGGTCCAAAGATACCGTTTCGCATGGGTCGCAAGGATGCCACTGGACCTGAAGCTTGTCCCGAGGATGGAAGACTTCCTGCTGCCGAAGACCACATGCCGCAGTTGAGGAAAACATTTTATCGTATGGGATTGACCGATAAGGATATTACTGTATTGAGTGGTGCACATACTTTGGGTCGCTGTCACAAGGTACATCATAATTGTATTCGTGTTGGAGGAGAATAATAATGGTGTGTTTGCTATATAGGAGCGTTCAGGTTATGAGGGTCCTTGGACACATCAACCTTTGCAGTTTGACAATACTTACTTTATCGAAATTTTAAAACCGGTAAGTAGTAGGAACAATGGTTGTCGTGGATAGCATAAGCATGTTCTCAAATGATGGTTGTGTGCTGTTCAAGGAACCTGACCCTGGTTTGATTCGTTTGGCTTCTGATTTATCTTTGTTGGAAGATAGCAATACTCGTCGTTTGGTGGAGACTTATGCCGCTGACAAGGATGCGTTTTTCAAAGATTATGCCGAGTCGCATCATAAACTGAGTGAACTCGGAGCCGTTTGGGAATATTGAAGATGCGAAGAAGTTTTAAAGGGATAGAAAGGAATATATAGTTGCCTCGTCGAATAAGAGGGAGTTGTATTGTGTGTGTGTGTGTTTGTTTGTTTGAGTGTGTTTGTTTGTTGGTGTGTGTGTTTTGGGATAAAGCGAGTTTTGCAAGACGAAGAAGATTGGAGTGGAAAAAATGGAGGACGAAATATTTTTTTTGGGTTGGTCGATTGGAATTTCTTCGAGGCTGGTTTCTCCCATGGTCTCGTGGGTAGACATGTGGAAAAGAGCAACTGTCCCAACACTAGGAAGAATATATTACCCTAAGCGGTTGGTAGAAACTTTTGCCAAGAAAGAAACAACCAAGTTGCCAGTTGTTCACAACTTTGTGGGAGGAAAATTTGTGGCAAGGTAAGGAAGCCAACCCAAGCGCGCCCTTGCTGCCTTCTCATCCCACGAATTCTTTGTCATAGTCAGGGCCCTATTATCCAGACAGTGACCAATCCTGCCACTGGAGAAAGCCTTCAAAGCGTACCTTCCACTACCAAACAAGAAGTAAGGAAAAGAGTGCCAACCAGTGACACTGATAGTGTCTAGGTGGACCATGTAGTGCAAGTAGCCCAAGAAGCGTTTGAAAGCTGGTCCAAAATGCCTATGGGAAGGCGTTTGAATTACATTTTTCAGTTGCGAGAGGTATGCACGAGGTGACTGGGTGTTGTTGTTTTTGGAATCTCAAGGACTCGCTTTCAGGGAGTCAGGAAAAGATCCGCGGAAATTGCCCAAGTAATTACTCGAGAGTTGGGAAAGACTCCTGCTGATGCGCAAGGTGATGTTGCACGTGGATTGGAAATTGTGGAATATTCGTGTGGAGCAGTAAGTTGTGGCATTAGATGGTTTGGACAAGTTGGGGTGACTAGTGGAAAAGGCAGGAAAATTGGAAGGAATGTTTCAAAAGAATGTAGCAACCAATGTAGATATGATGCAGGTAAAGTAGAAAGGAGAGATGCGGATGTGTGCCGAACTTTTCTTAGATGAGAGAACCGTTGGGTGTGTGTTTGGGAGTTTGTCCTTTCAAGTAAGTTGTCGTCGTTGGACCATTCTTTTTTTTTGTGGTGGTTGGTAATGAACAACGATGTAGTTTTCCAGCGATGATTCCATTGTGGATGCTTCCCATGTCCACAGTAGTTGGGAATACGATCGTCTTAAAGCCTTCCGAATTGGTTCCAGGGGCAGTGGAATTGATTGCTCAAGTTGTAGATGAAGCAAAGTTCCCACCTGGTGTGTTTAATGTGGTTCAAGTAAGTTGTATCCCTATCCCAAGGAGAATGATCTGAATACGAATGAATGTGGATAGGGAGGAAAGGAGACGGTGGATCATCTCTTGGAACATCCGGGTATCAAGGCCGTAAGCTTTGTGGGAAGTACACCGGTTGGTCGTCATATTTATCGCAAAGCAAGTGAAAGAGGAATTCGTGCGCAATGTAACATGGTTGGTGAGATATTTGTGTCTAGTTGTGAGGTGTTTATGGTTTCCATTAGGGAGCTAAGAATCATGCGGTGATAATGCCAGATGCAGCAAAAGATACTGCGTTGAATGCTCTCGTTGGAGCTGCATTTGGAGCGAGTGGTCAAAGATGTATGGCAATATCTGTCGCTGTATTTGTACGTGTTGTTTCTTGTCGAGTGAAATGTATGAATGTTGGATTGTTGTGTCTGTTAGGTTGGAGAAGCTGGAAATTGGATACCGGAATTGGTGAAAAAAACCCAAACATTGGTACTAGGTACTACAGAAAAGAGTGATTTGGGTCCGCTAGTTACCGAGAAAGCAAAGCAAAGAGTGGAAAAGTTGATACAATCGGCAGAGTCTCAAGGTGCAAAAATAGAATATAGAGCTTCGGTTCCTTTTTCTAGTGGCAATTGGGTGGGTCCTACCATCATTTCTCAAGTACAGCCACATATGGATGTGTATCAACAAGGTGAGTAGAATATTCCAATAGTTCTAGTTCTTATAGTTGGTGGTGAAATAATAGAAATATTTGGACCGGTATTATCCTGTATTCGTGTCGATACATTGGAGGACGCAATCCAACTCATCAACCAAAATCCATATGGAAATGGAACCAGCATATTCACGCAATCAGGCGTTGCAGCGAGAATGTTTCAAAGCAATATTCAAGTAGGACAAGTGGGAATTAACTTGCCAATTCCTGTGCCTGCACCACCCTTTGGTTTCACAGGATCGAAAGACTCCATGTGGGGAGATTTACCCTTTTATGGATCGACAGGATTCGAATTTTATACTCGTCCCAAGACAGTCATCACTCGATGGGATGAGAAAGTATTGGATGCTATTCACACTTCGATGCCTTTGCATCGTTAGATAACTAAATATTTGCTATGGATGATTGTGCTCTTGTCTTCTTCTTTCTCGTCTCCTACCACTCTCAGGACTTTGCCAATTCATCAAATATCCAACTTGAGGATATTCTTGGGTAAAGTATTCTACCCAATGTTCCAAATCTATCCTCTGTTTGTCTGTCAAGTTGTTCAAGTCCATGTTCTCCTTCGATACGCTATTCAAGTCACCGGTAAGAAACACCCGACTTGCCTCTCGTCCAACCAAACTATGATATGTTTCTCCTTTACGATAATGTCTTCTTCCCTAGTAATAAGTAACATATCGTATGCTTGAATATCCTAGTTGGATAACTGTGCTTACTTTGGTAACATCAAATACTATACCACGTATGGAGATATAGATTGGCTTGTTCGGATCACTTCCATCGTATTCATTCAATTCTTCCAAAGTAAACATCTTTCTATTATCTTTGACGGAATTTGTGCTCGTGGCAGATGACGACAACAGTTCGTTGCTCGATTCATGCGCCCTAGTGCCATCTGCTCGTGGAAACCCTCGTCTACTCAACAGTCTATTCCATATTTTGAGCGAAAAACAACCGACAATATACCCAAACACACATACTTTTTAAAATAGGTCCACGAAGTTTCATTAGGAGTGGAATAATTGGTAGGTGCATCCATATATTGTGGATGATATCGCTCTACAAACGTTCGAATCTATTTTACATACACACACACACACATCAGATATCCTCGTGCCCGCAACCACCACAAAGATGATTCTCCTTACCTGTGGACTTAGATCCTCGTATCCTCTTTCTAGTCTCTTTCCTCTGCAATGATATAAAAGTCTTCCCGGTCTATCTCCCATTTTCATAAAAGGCAACCATTGACCTATGCGAACCCAAGAAAACTACGAGCCAATCGGTGAATACTTGAGGTTGTTTCTGTACGTACTTGTGAAGGTGAATAAGGACAATCCGCTCGTTTCAAATCCTCTTCTTTTGTATAAAACTGAAACAACTCTGCACTTTGGTACTCATCGTTCTGTATACCTTGAGGAAACATTTCTCTTTTCAAAGGAGAAGGATATTTCAAAAATATTTCGGCATGCCAAAAGATATCGGAACCATTGCGAACGATCGGTGCCTATTTGTTGTTGTTTTTTCATACTCTCATGAGACAAAGAAAGATAGGATGACGACAAGAAACACTTACTTTGAACGATCCTCGCGGTCCACGCAATAAAAACTCTTGGTTGACTGGGTCGTTCAACACATGTACCACTTCACATAGTTCGTCGGTAAGAGGATTTTTCCAATGTTCCAGGATTTCATGCGTTTTGGGGTCCTTGTAGACTGCCAATTCTCTGGTGAGTAGTCTCCAACCACCATCTACTCTTTTCATTCGTCCAATATTGAATCCTTCAAACTCAAAAAGGTGTCTACAAACGTAATCCCCGGTAAACTGGCACGTCGTCGGGTGGACACTCCTTACCTACTAGGCTCATCTTCTATCAACGAATAGATATCTCCGGACCTTTTTTTTTCTCTTCAGTGGACACAATTTTTTTTTCTCTCTCTCTCTCTCTTGTGTCTTTTCTTACCACCAAAATACAAACGGCACATCAGGAGTCAAACAACCTCTCGTTTTAATAAACCCTTTCAAGTTCTCACTCGAGTCGGACTGCAATAGGTCTGTTTGAACGGCAAAATCTTGTCCTAGGTGCTTATTGGATGGTTCTTGTTGTTCCACAAACCGTGAAGCGATGGACAAACGACCATGTGGTGCTGGTTTCCGTTGTCTCATGGGGCAAATGCGGTGTTTTACATACCACGCAAAAAGAGGGTTGGTGGTAATAAAACTTTTGTGTTGGGATAAAAATGGACAGTTGGTGACGTACAACAACGATAAGCTATCCATCGCCATAGTCTGTGTCTCACTCCAACCAACCACCACCACCACAAGTCATCCAACGCAATGGAAAAAGAATGGACGGTAACTGTCCACCATATAGACAAAATGGATTGCCCAAATGAGGAAACAGAGAAAAATAAAAAAGAGAGAGAAAAATAAAAAGAGAGAAAGAGATATTTGAAGCATGGAGGTGTCAAGAATTGTTCTGTGTAATGGAAAGAGAGAGAGAGAGAGAGAGAGAGAAAATTGCCGATTTCTTGATAGGATATGGTGATTACCCATCCAACCAATGAGACCTATTTATACGTAGGTTTAGAGTTTGATACCGTTTCTGATGTAAAGGATTGCTGGAATCAGATACAAGTAAGTGTTTGCGTATCGTTGACATACTTGTGATATTGAACAAGTACAAAACAAGACTACGGGATTTGACTTTATTTCGATCCCTTTGGCAAACGAGAGACGAGATTGCCGCCAAGTAAGACGTTTGTCGCCATCTTGTCGAGTTGATATCCATATATATATATTCCTATAGGACGACCAAAATAATGGATTCTCCAAAGATCTCTTATTCGAACCTAGTGTTTCTTCCGATTTGGAACTTGCTGGAAATATTTGGAGCACTGCGGTGTTAGGAAAAATACACTATTACCCGTCATCAACTGCAGAGGCTATTCCTGCCATAGAGGCATACGTCCGACAAGTGAGTTATTTGGTTTGTCGACGACTAGATAAACACGCTGAAATTTTGTAGCAACTTGATTGGGCACAGCACCTCAACTTGCGAACAAGTTTTGTTGCAGTGGACGTCTGTTGGAGTGAAGAACAACATATTTTTGTCGCCAATATGATTGCTAGTGCTCTCATTTCATTTCCACGGCAGTCGATATGTATTCGAATATGTATCGATGGTACTTGGACGGACTCCCAACAGAACCATCACAACTACAAAAAGGTTGGAGGCGGTAAAGTTATGCATCATTGGGATATATGGAATCTTTACCGACAATGTTGTGATTATCATCCTTGTTTAAGTGTCGCTTTGGAATGTTTGGATTGTGCTCGTCCTTCTCCATCGCAGTTGTTTTTCCAACAATGGCTTAGCGAACCTGTGCACTATCTTATTTTGGACACCAAAATATTCTTAAAGAATCGACAAGGTTTTCCAGTTCTTTCCAAGTCATTTCAATCGATGTTGAGTCGATTTCTTCCATTTTCCGTGTCCATCCTTGTTCGTGGAGAAGCACGACATCCGAATGGATATGCATCTTATTTGCAGTATCTCGGATATCTTTATTCGAAACAGCCGACTATGGAAGATTCATATCGTGTAGAGATGCCATATTTTGATTATTTACAGGCAAGTGTATTTTATCGTATGTTATTTATTTCTCGAATAGTCGATAGGCTCCATTACAACCTTTGGCGGATCATTTAGATAGCCAAACTTATGAGACATTTGAGAAAGATCCCGTAAAATATCGTCTATATGAAGAAGCATTGATTCATTGTTTTCAGGATCGTGTAAGAGACGACAATGTTGTGGTAGTTATGGTATTAGGTGCAGGTAGAGGTCCTTTGGTCCATGCTGGGATTCGTGCTTCGGAACAAGTAGGAGTGAAGAATATTCGAATATATGCGATTGAAAAGAATCCTCATGCCGTTCGTACCTTGAAAAGTATTCAACGGAGCGATTCTCGTTGGCAGCAAATAGTAGAGGTAATTCACTTGCATAGTTTTTGATGGCGTTGTATCGTGGATTCATTTTCCAAAGGTTATGGAGGAGGATATGAGATATTGGAATGCTCCTGAGAAAGCGGATGTTATTGTTTCCGAGTTACTTGGAAGTTTTGGTGATAATGAGTTGAGTCCAGAATGTTTAGATGCCGCACTTGCAAGAGGTCTTCTTCGACCCGATGGCATTTGTATTCCTCGTGAATATACAAGTTTCTTATGTCCGCTTTCATCGCCCAAATTGTTTCAAGAGGTACTCGATGTTGTTTTTTTTTCCATGTACTCGCAGTTTGTAAATGGTGGGATAGATTCGAGGTTATAAGAATCCAAATATTCCGTCTCCTTTCGAAATTCCTTATGTGGTTCGTATTCATCACGGTCAGTATTTGGCAGATCCTTTGCCTTGTTTTCATTTCGAACACTTGCCAGTAGTCGACACATCGAGTCATTCTGAGGTGAGTAGATGAAAACTCTGTAGACAAACCACATGAAATGACCGACGAGTAAAAGGATCCTCCATCATCATCATCATCATCACCTTGCCGACATTTTCGATATCGACGTTTATCATTTCAAGTCCATGGCCCTATCATGCTTCATGGATTTGCCGGTTTCTTTGAAGCTCTGTTGTACGATGACATTAAGATGTCGACCAATCCTCAAACGTTATCGCATGGCATGTTTAGTTGGTTTCCTTTGTTGTTTCCTCTTTCTCATCCCATGTAAGCATTTTATACAACCATCATATACATTGTCCCAATCTATGACGCTGTTTATTTGTCTAGTTGTTGTAACGATAGTGAATGTAGAGTAACCTTTCATATTTGGAGAAAGGTAGTTCCAGGAAAAAGAATATGGTACGAATGGATGTTGACGGAACCTATAACTACTCCATTGCACAATGCAAACGGACATTGTTATTCCATGTCTTCGAGTACATCAACCTTTTCTTGACGAAACAAAGAGAGATGGGATGAGGAGCGCAATATTGCTTGTTTTTGCAGAGTTGTGTAGGGAAAAATGACACGAGATGATTGCATGAGGAGCCTTTTTTGTTTAAAAACCATAAACATAGTTTGGATTGTTTTCTGACAAGTATTGTTGGATTTTCTATGTGGAGTTGAGAGACTTGCAGATTTTCTTGTCCAATTGTGTGGGATTTTTGGGTTGCTTATGATGGATTGGGAGAATAGATCAGAAGAGAGCACTAGAATGACGCTTGGCTTTGTGTACCAACCTATTTGTTGTTTCTTTCGACGTCAACAACCACAACAGTATCGTTGGTCGCCTTGTAATAAATGGTCTCGGTCGACGACTCGTACGAGATACAAGTTTTGGGTAAGTAGCATGTATGCGACTCAGGCTCTTTGGTTCTCAGTGGCACTTTTCAAGATGGCAACTCCAAGTAAAAAAGGACAAGAAAATAAAAGTGAGCAACAACAACAACAGGTTACTATACAAACAGAAGCAGCGTTGCCTAATCAGCACTGGATGTGGTTGAAGAGAAAGTTCAATTCTCCGTTTGCACTGGCAGGTTTCCTCATCATAGCAATAGTATCATTAACGATGGGTTCTAAGAAACAAAAAAGAAGAATAACCGGACTCGAAGAAGAAAGGGTGAAACCCCAGTCTTTTATCGACTCGTTGAAGAAGGAACAAGCACCAACAACAACAACTACTACAACTACTAGCAATAACAACAACAGCAGCACCCAAACAACAACAACAACAACAACTCGAGGAGATAGTGGCTTTCGAGCATATCCTGGTAAAGCTGTTACTAGTGATGAAGCATTGGATCTGTTGGAAGATAACCGAAAAAAGTTCATTATCGTGGGAGGGAAAGGAGGTGTTGGGAAGACGAGTATGTCTTCAGCTCTAGCAACAAAGTAGGAAGAATTGTTCTTATTCCTATCGTCGTTGGTTTCTCAAGCATCGAATAGATTTGCAGATGCAGGGAAAAAGACGCTGATTATATCTACGGACCCTGCACATTCTTTATCCGATGTATTTGACCAGAATCTTTCACGTGGAGAAGCAATACAAGTAATAGGAATAGATAACTTGTTTGCTATGGAAGTTAATCCCAACGACCTAAAGGATACATTCAAGTAGGCCAGGAGGGAAGAAATAGTTTCAAAACACTTACTTGCTATTGTGTTGTATCTATAGATTGTTACCAGCTAGTCAAAGAAATGAACTCTTAGGAATGGGAGATATGGGATTGGATGAGTTGGATAGTCTTTTTGAGACTTTGCCTCCTGGATTTGATGAAGCCGTTGCATTGGTGGAAATTATTCGTCTCATTCAGGTATGCTATGAAAATAATAATGAATGAGAATATTGTCCAAAGAATTATTTTAGGGAGATCCTCAATATGCAAAATATGAAAAGATTGTCTTTGATACAGCACCAACAGGTCATACATTGCGCCTTCTTTCGTTGCCGGATTTCCTGGATGGATTTGTGGGAAAATTTTTATCGATGAAGAACAAATTTTCCAACGTGATGAATTCTTTCAAAGGCATGTTTGGAGGCCAAGAGAAGGATAGTAAGAAGGGAATCATAAGGGTGCTTGATAGTACTTACTTTGAAAAGATTTAGATTCTGCTGATTTGCAAGAGTTGAAAAATTCTATGAAGATTGTTCGAGATTTGTTTCGAGATGAGCAACAAACCGAGTTTATTGTAGCAACAATACCTGTAAGTACAAGGTAGAAATAGGAATGACGGAATGATGACATGTTGCTAGAATATGATGGCCATTTCGGAAAGTGTACGTTTGGTAAAGGAGTTGTACAAGGAAAGAATTCCTGTTCGTCACTTGTTTGTGAATCAAGTTCAAGTGGAAAACAATCACTGTTCCTTTTGTTGTGCTCGATATAAGGAACACAAAGCCAATTTGCAATATATTCGGGAGCAGTTTCAAGGCTTGAGAATAACTCCTGTTCAGGTAAATAGATGCATATATACGCATATATTTAGGTTTGGACTCACACACATATGCAGTGTTTTGATAGAGAGATTCGAGGTTTATATGCTTTGAGAACGATGGCAAATCAGTTGTTTCCAGCACACAACAAACAACCCACAGTGGCTTCCAATGATAGTCTTACAAGTCCACTTTGAAATGTGTGTGGTTTTAGCGTCGACGGGTTTTTTTTATAGAAAAGGAATCCGTTGTCGAATATTTCTCGCAGCCTTTTCAGGGTCGTTAGATGATAGGATTGCTGAAATAACAGCAACTCCATTGGCTCCATTTGCAATACACTGACTTGCATTATGTTCGTTGATTCCACCAATGGCAACAATAGGAATAGTAGAAACTGCACTTGCAATACTTTTGAGAGCTTCTAATCCAATAGGATTTCCAGCATCTGGCTTACTACTGGTTGCAAAGATGGGACCAACTAGAAAGAGCACATTCATATCCATCAACTTGCCAACCATCTACTTACCTCCTATATAACTTGCTCCTTGTTGTTCAGCAAGTCGAGCTTCTTCTTCATTTCCAACAGATACTCCTATAATCTTGTCCTTTCCCAACAACTTTCTAGCAATCCCAAGTGGCATATCATCCTATATACACACACACACATATATACATTTCTATTCTTCCATACTCTTTGGTGTTTATCAAAACTACCTGTCCAATATGAACTCCATCGGCATCCACAGCCAAAGCTACATCTACTCTATCATTCAACAAAAAAGGAATTTGAAAGCGACGAGCAATCTTGAAAAGTTCCGTTCCTATTCGTATCATATCTCTCGTAGTATTCTGTTTATCGCGATATCTAAAAGATGAGTATAATGTGATAAACGAGAGAAAAGAATACCAACTGCAACAAAGTTACTCCTCCACGCAAAGCTGCTTCTATCATCTATAGCAATTGTTTATGAGAGACTAGATGAACAGAAACCAACTTACCCGCGTATCCACGGCACCCGCAACCAAATACAACGAATAGTCCACACAACTGCTATTGCTTTGCGTATATAAAGCTCTTACTTTCTTCTTGTGTCGAATATATGGAGAGCCATATCGTCGTCTATTCCAAGTGGAAATAAATAAAGTGCCTTTATATTTTGTGGGAAGCAACGACGCGGAAGAAATAAAACTCATCCAAACCATCCTCCATCTCTCCGTTCTTCCAACATGTCCTTGTCTCTCGAAAGACAACCCTTGTTGAACAAAAAACTTGTTGAACCAAATAGAATATATTCAGAAAGAGATCAAGGATTAGATGTGTTTCGAGGACTTTGTATCATTCTTATGATATTGGGAAAGGACCAAGGTAACTGGAGTGTTTCTTGCAAAGGGATGCATCCCTAAAAGGAAGAAAAAGGAAACTTTGACAATATGTATTCCGTTTTTCAACACGAATCGTGGTTTTCTTGGCACATTGCGGATCTTATATTTCCATTCTTCTTGTTTATGGTGGGATCATCCATCTATTTTGCCTTTCGCAAGATACCAAGAGAAACTGGTTGGAATGCAGAAAAGGACAAGGCTCTACGTAGTATGTATAGATGGTGGATGCTAGATGAGGGTTTACTTGTTTTAGGCATCGCTAGTCGTACCGTGAAACTTTTTCTAGTTGGTGTGTTGTTGAACCTTCCTTTATCCAGTTTTCGACTAGAAACCTTGCGTTGGATGGGAATACTGCAGCGCATTGCAATATGTTATGGTGTGGTTGCCTTTTTATTTCTTTATACCGACAATCGATGGTTTCAGTATTTCGTAATTGCAAGTAAGTGAATAATGTACTATGCGCAACTTTTTGGTATGGCTCTCTATGTTAGTGTTGTTTTTATTGCATAGCAGTTTATTATATGGCCTCGTGGTGCCTGGAGATTGTTTTGTGTCTCGGCAATTGACTCGAACTTGTAGGTAAGTGTCGATACATCTTTTGTCCGTTTATCTCACAGCATCTCTAGTGCACAATCCTATTTAGATACGGTGCGTGTATTCATCTTTTTTTTGTCCACGGATGATAATGACAAGGAAATGTTGAGATGTTATTGGGAGGAAAACATCTTTATTTCCATTTAGAGTACGACCCTGAAGGTATCTTATCCACTTGTATGGCAATCATCAATACCTTTGCTGGTTTGGAGTCGGTAAGAAGAGTTGAAATGATATTCATTGGCTGAGTTGCGAGGTATTAGGCTAGATTGATTACTTGTATGGAAAGTGTCAATCTACGTATTTTTTGGTGTTTCTTGATAGGAAGTGTTTTTATTGCCATGGAAATATTTTTGGTGAATCGCTTTCCCGATATTGCTCCCGTTAGCAAGCCATTGTGGACTTGCAGGTAGGATATGTAGTATTATGGGAAAATATGTAGATGTGTACACATCTCTTACTTGCTAGTTTTCTATTTTTGACGGTTGGTTGTTCTTTTTGGTGTCTCGCACTGTGTGGGTTATGGGCCAAAGTCACTCCAAGTACGGAAATAACAGTTGTTTTCCTATTCACTAACGTATCGACTACTGTAGGAATGGTACTACCTTGCTTGTGGGTGGGAAGAAATAGTTTTTTCCTATTTGCTGCGTCGTTTTTGTTGGACTATGCTGCCTTGTTAAGTATCCACGTACGTAGCGTCCAATCATCACAGCAGAGTATTACCTACAAATATGTGCTCTAGGTTTCTGATATGCCTTTGAAACAGTGGCTTTATCGTCATTCTGTGGTAAAGTGGTTGGGAGACACCAAAATAGCTAGTTTGACATATGCCAGTGTATTCACTTGTGTTTGGGTTCTCGTTGCTTGGTATCTGTATGAAAGAAAAATATTTATAAAAATATAAAAACAACCCATTTATTGCAAAAGGAGAAAGAGGTGCTCTGCTCCTAGTGCAGTGCAAGACTAGGGCAAAGCGCGAGTAGTGTCACTGCAAGCAGTGACGAACCTACTCCCTCTCGAAAAATACTTGTAACAACGGGAGCCCAAGTGGACCCCAATCAAGTTGTTACACTTGATAGAACAGATACTACACTTGATCTGAGCCAATAGACTCGAGAAGATCATTGCTTGACAAGAAAGGCATGGACCGTCCCTTTTAAAGCACGAGGCCAATTATTTTTGATGTTGGGACAAAAAGGGCCGAAATGATTTTGATGTTGGGAGACGGCGTTTTCGAGGACAAGTAAATGTTGTGGTAGTTGATAGCGGGTGGTGAGAAATAGACGACAATAGGCGAAACGACACACACACACACACACACACACACACACACATGTATATATATAGTACTATCAACAGTGTTGCAACGGAGCTAGACACCTTTGTCTTTCGTCACTCGCTTGTCAACATGAAAATTACGGGTGCTTTTATTTCAAAAATATGTACCTAAATAAAGTCGTATACAAGTTGCCTTATGCAGTTTCAAACGGATTGTCTATTTCTTCTGCACCTTCTACTGGAAAAACGCTAACAAGACAAGTACCTCGAATAACTACAAGTCCTAGTTTTCTCTCCTTTCCCGTTGTTCTATAAGGATCATCGGGGTCTATACAATACGTTCATATTTATGGTTGAAAAAAAAACCCAGGGAAACACTACAGACCACGAAGCTGTTCAACTGCTTCATCCAGAACCAAGTTCACCAAAGGATCCCAACCTTTTAATACTCCGGATATTTGTCTCCCTCCCAATAACTTGACATATACTTTCACGTCTAAATACTTGGAAACGTCTATAGCACCTGAACGTGCAGAAGTGGAAGAAGAATGACTGACACTCGTCATCGTAAAAGTTTTGCCTCCATCCTCGGTTGGTTTGTCGTGGAAATGCATCCCATTCGACTCGATGTTCAGTTACAAGCAGCTGGTTTTACGCCATGTGCAGAGTTTAGAGCAAAGTTGATTATCTATCTGAACGAGAACCCTGAGAAACAACAACAACAAGTAGGCAGAGATCAACATAAAGTAATAAGAAAGTTGTCTCCCGTTCCTAGTCGTGAATCTTCACCCCGTGTCGACTTGGATAGGAGAGAACTTGCCTATGTGGTTTGTCAATTGGCGGGAAGATGGATGGCAGAAAGGAATTGGATAGTTCCGTTTGTTTACAACTCCGAGGAAGAAGGAATGTTGTCGACTACTAGCATTGTCGGTAATCAGCCCAACACGGATAACAACAACACGACCTCATCTACTCCCAAGACTCCAACACCTCAGCTTGTGTCTAGTAAAAGTCCCGTTGCTAGAGTTTCTTCCTTGGAAGATTCGAATAGTAAAGACAAGGTCGAGTCGGATATTCCTGCAGTTTGTCAAGCTGCTTTAGATGACGCTTTACATTGGGGAAGTTGTGGAGTAGAAGGATATTCCGGTTTCATTTTCAAGTACCCTCCTCAAGTTATTATTAGTCACCAAAGTGTAACTTCTGAACAGTCACTTGTCATTCATCTTTCGTGTAAACTTCCGGATTGTATTCCTCCAACATTTCGCGGTGTCACCATGAAATATCAATATTTATTGGCTGTCGTCGCTGCAGATGCTAGTCGTGTAGATAAGCCTCAAGTCTTGCGCATTCCTTTGATCATAACGACAAGTCACGCGAATAGTGTCGTTGAACCTATTTACATACCGCGGACAGTTGGGCCAAACTATTGTAATAGAAAGATATCAAACAGCACTTTTCGAGTTCATATCTGCACTATGCCTAGTCACAACAACATTCAAAGAGCAATTGCGCTATCTCCGAATGGAAGGATTACTCCTTTTTGTAAGAAAGAAGAAGATCCGAGACATTTTGCCGTCTCTTATCCCATATCGGAAGAAAGTATATTTGATGATAGGGAAGATCAAGTGAATGATGAAATGTTGTGGCTGATACAAGAAGACAATCAAAGCTCGAATAATACGTTTCCCTATTTATCGGAAAAAGATATTTATGCTGGAGATGAAAATTCCAATAGTTTGTATCAAATCAAACAAGATTCCGATGTTGTTTGTCGTTTATATATTTGGAAACGCGCATTTCGTTGTGGAGATTCGATTGTCGGGTTTATAGACTTTTCCAATTGCAAGGTTCCTTGTTATCGCATAACAATCAAGTTGGAAACAGAAGAACGAGTCCATCCCAAAGCCTGTAATTATGTTTCTACAACGCCACTTATCTTTCGAAAGACATATGGAGAACGCGTCGAATATCCGAGTTTTGAGCAAAATGCGCAATTCATCTTGACGATTCCTTTGGATGCACCAGTGAGCTTAGAGAGCCATGCAGTGTCTTTATTATGGATATTGCGTTTCACCTTTGAGATACCGGATGGCTCCATCGATGCACGCGATATGAAGTATAGTGAATTGTTGCCTGTTCCTTTGTCGGAAATGGACTATCTTTTACAGAGAAATACCAAACTACTACATTGGAATCTTCCTCTTGTTGTGTACGGTGGAGATAGATTTGCTTTTGCTCCAGATACTATTGTGGGTCTTGACTTGTCGTATAACAAGGGATGACATTTACCAATTTCTTTACACCAATTCCAATAGTCACTACATATATATATATATAGATTTGTCTATACAGAAACTTATTTGGGAAACTACTACTACAATTTTAAACAAGTAACTAGGTAATCTTGTTCTGTCTCAACAACTTGTATCTGAACGAAACCTGCCATTCTGCATAAAAGACCAACCTCTTGGGGTTGCATTGCCAAGTTTTCTCCAGGTCTGTCTTGGTTGCCCTCTTCTTGGTGCTTTGGTAACGTTACACACATACTTCCTTTGGAGCGAAGACAAATATATGCTCTAGCCACAACTGCTTCCAAGACGGGCTCGCTCACCACGCTCGACTCCAACTTGATATGAATGCTCGAACAACTATCAGACTGTGGAGGAAAAGTTAAGCCCATATCATTCGGATGACTATTGCGTAGGAGTATCTCAATACTTTTTCGGGGTGAAGACGGCTCTTGGTATAAAAAGTTGGAGTCATTCGACGAGTTGCTTCGTAGTGGTGAACCTGCGTGCGACATGAGAATTGCAACAATTTCTCCGCTTTGCACCTCCGATGATGATGAGGATTGGGACTTTTTGTGCGGTGAGGATTTTTTCCTCTTTTCTTGGTGGGTTTTCTGCTCTTCCCAACTCAGGAACAGAGTCAAGAACAAGACAATGGACTTTTTGCTAGACTCTCAAAGACTATTCAACTGGATAGTACATCATGGTATACAAGGTAAATATAGATCGAATAACACTGCCATTACAACTCCCCACTTGAAGCACATCTGTACCATCCCTCAAGAGGGATGTAGGAAGATAACCTCAGCGCCAACAGTCACGAATGACTGGGCTCTTCCAACACCCAACAAACTGCGAATTCCAGACTCTAGAGATATCCATGTTTTCTGGTATAGAGCACAGCTCTTAATCTCCAAATTGGATACACACAACTAGAACGTTTCTTCATTCGCATTCAACCTTCATAATGTCACGTGACTTGTGTGTGCAACTGAATGACTTGGACAATGACAGTCGTGTGTCGCGCGCTCAATATTATGACTGGCACACAAAACACGCCGATGATCCTTGCCATGCAAGTTGCACGACCATGCTGCAAAAAAGTTCAAATATTCATTGTGTACCTGACAGTAGAACTGCATTGAATGGAGAAAAGGATTGTAGACGTGCCTTTTGGCACATGATATAGAATGACTGCTGCTGCCGCACTCACTGCTTCTTGAGCTTTCCAATGTCACTTGGCTCCACAATCCTAGATAGGATTCTTTGACAAGATATGTAGGGTATCCATTCCTCCCTTATCCATCCTCTTCCTGATAATGGTCACTCAAAGGTTGCTTTCAACCAAGTACTCTGTGAGAACAATTCCGAAGTATTTTTTTAAGAAGAAAATTTGTGGAGGCGGCCTGAAAGCTTTGACTCGGCTCTGGGTCGATACAGAAATGATGGCAAAATTTTTAGGATGAAGAACAAAAGCAAGGATCGAGACGAGGATCTATTGTCATCAATGCAAAAAACGATAAAAAGGGGAGTTGATGCCCTTATTAAGAGAAAGAGAAAGCCGAAAAGCCGTTGCCCCAGTCAATCCGTAGAATAGTTCTGGAGCGAAGAACGAATGGGTTCTATATGTGTTTGCCGATACTTCTTAAAATACGAAGCAAAGAGAACCAGGCTCCCATGTTAACGGATGTGGTTGCTTTGGATCCAGGTATCCGGACATTTATGGGTGGATACTCCTGTTGTGGTGAGGTGCTTCAAGTAGGCAAAGGAGATACAGCGAGAATCTGTCGCCTTGCTTATGCACTAGACTGGTTACAATCCGAATGGGCGCAGCTAGGTATAAACCATAAGAAAAGATAGCACATGACAAAAGCTGGTGCAAGAATAAGTGCTTAGATTTGGCCAAAAATCTTTGCACCAACTTTTCGGTCTATTGACTTTCAAAATTTGCAACCAGCGCAATGAATCGCTGCGGTCAACGCAAGCTTCGAAGCGAAACCGCTAGAGCATTGGCCAGGAGATCGTCTTTTCGTTTCGGGAAACGCTTGATACAGAAATCGAGAGAATATCCTTGATGCCAAGTGAATAAAGCTTATACCAACAAAACCTGTGGAATGTGTGGCAAAAAAAGAATTCCACAATAGGAGGAAAGACAATCTATTGCTTGCGAGTCAACGTGACTCGCAGTATCTTGCCGCGCTTCTTGAGCGAATAGATTGAAATTCTTTTGTCTTTCCGCAGATAGAGAGTCAAACTTAACCTTTTAAACTCAGCGTCTAAATACTTGTCGATTCCTAATATCACCAAGATAGAGGAAATAAAGGCAAACTCGAGCGAAGACGGCGTTTCGGAGGTCACAAAACTTCAAAGAAATAGCAAACCATTCGTATCGTACGCTTCCCAACTTTCTTATGAGATTCGGAATCTTTCGTATGGAGATTCCGCCGATGCATTTCATCCAACATAATATTACCACTTTTCGCGCTATTCTTTTCGCTAAACAATGCTGCGGATATTTCTGTTGGTGCTTGCATTAGTATTTCTTATTCGCAATACGTGGGGAACACAACGAAATATTGCACTATCCAGTTCTCATGTTGCTCTCCCTTCAAACGGCATGGAAGCGTTGGTAGAGATGGGAATATTTTCTCCAAGTAGCTTTGAATGTCCTCGCAGGAACTTTTCTCATATCCAAAGTAAAGAAGGTCTAGAACCTTTTGACCATATATTCATATTCATGATGGAAAACAGTGGCAATGAAGTGATTATCGGAAATAAGAACATGTCTTTTATTAACTTGCTGATAGAATATTTTGGTTTTGCAGCAGAATACTATGGAATAACTCACACGAGTCTTCCCAATTATATTGCTCTAACTTCAGGAAACAATTGGTGGAGTTACAATGATTCTACAGAGCAAGTATTTGACCACACTTGTATTGCTGATAAATTGGAAGAGAAAGGACTAGGTTGGAAAAATTATGCACAGTCGATTCCTTACGCAGGTTACAAGGGTAGCTCCACCTATCCTCCAAATAGTAGCTTCCTTTGGTTTCAGGACCACGTACCGTTCTTATTTTATCCTCAAATTTTCTCCAATCCTGTTAGAGCTGCCAATATCCAACCTTTGGAAGAACTTGAGAAGGATTTGTATTCCTGTAGTGTTCCAGAATATGTTTTCATTTCTCCTGATGCATGTCATGATATGCATGGAGGTTCTGACTTGTGTCCATCGGTTTCTCTGTATCCTAATAATCCAGAGAAACTAGCATATTGCTTTAATACCCAGAATACCTCCGAAGATTGTGTAAATATTAACAATTTGTGGAAAGCTGCGGATGATTTCCTTCGAGAGTGGATTCCCAAGATAGTGAACTCTCCTAGTTGGACAGGAAATTCAGTCATCGTAGTAACTTGGGATGAATCCAATTTTAATGAACAACTGGATGTCTTTATCCAAGGAGGACCAGATACACCTTACGTGTCTTCAACCTTCTTTACTTTTGATGGTCATTCTTTCCTCATTGATGGATTCTATGGAGGTGGCCAAGTTCCTCTCATCGTAATATCCAAAAAGAAACCATATCACATTGTAACTCGTACAAAATATAATCACTACAGCTTGTTAAAGTCCATCGAGGCCGCATACGGTTTGGATTACTTGGGATATACTAGTGACGATCGTCAAATTAAGGTGATGCACGAATTCTTTGGATAGCACTTGACTTGCTCTGCATTGCTATTCCTAGGTTGTGATTATTGCTTGTTGTAAATGAACTTTCAATCTCACGCCATGACAACTCCCCAGTTGAAGCACATCTGTTCCATCCCTCAAGAGAGATGTGGAAGACGACCTCAGCGCCAACAGTCACGAATGACTGGGCTTTTCTAACACCTAACAAACTGCGAATTCCAGAATCTGGAGATATCCATGTTTTCTGGTATAGAGTACAGCCCTTATTCTCCACATTGGATACACACAACTAGAACGTTTCCTCATTCGCATTGAAATTTTGCTAGATCACGTGACGACATTTGCATCCTATACGAAAGCTCACTAGTTCTATCCATGTTTTCTTGTTGGTAGAGAACAGATAACTAGAACCTTTCCTCATTCGTATGAAACCTTCATGATGTCACGTGACTTGCGTGTGCAACGTAATGACTCGGATAACCATAGTAATGTTTCACCTGTTCAATATTGTTATCGGCGCATAAATCATCACCCAATCGTCCTTGCCATACAAATCCACTATCCCCAGTTAATGATCACATGGAACGAAGAGCATGTACTTGCGGTAGCATGTCGTACTGGATATGAATAAAACTCAAAGAAGGGTAACCATGTATTAGGATTACTGCCAAATTTCTGCCAAAGAGCATTGTGTTCATCTACAATCAGGAGGTTTTTTGGCGCCATATTCATAAAATTTCGTCGAAGTTCATTACATAGTACAATATCACCCTTTACGAAAGCATAATATGCAACAAATTTTATGGCGAAACCTTGCAAGAAATCATAACGAGGCCTCCCAGAGTAAAACGGTCCTAAACTGTCCAAGGTACCTCAATTCATAAAAAGTAGCATAGCCGAATATTTACGAGCAAGCAATTTGTAGTCCAATTTTTTTACGGAGCATCGACCCCGTGTTTCCGACATAATTACGGACAACCAAATCGCCTTCGTCTTCTTGACCAAGCAGATTTCCCATGTTTCCAATATACTGCAATGGAATTCCAAAGTGTCGGGCAAAAACAGCAATGAGATAAAGATACATACTCTTGCTTAACCCCCTAGCAGCAGATATAACCTTCAACTCGTTAGTATTTTCATCATCCACTAGTCCGTTCCACAGGTTTATGAAGTCCCGTCTCAAAAAAAACCCTTGAAATTTTACTGCCGCAACTCTCCAAAGGAAAATCTTCTCCAAACTTCTTTGGTAACAAAAGTGAAGCAGCAGCCTCCAGGGATGTGTTCTCGGTAGAAAATTCTTCGCTTCCAATTTTGACTCTTTCTCCCAGTAACTCTGAAACTTTACTTTCTGAACTCTCTATCGCAAGGATGGGCACATCTTCCAACCAAACACAGACATATTTTCTGTCAAATTTCTTACTGTTAGGAATAAAAATCTTTGTCCAACGAAAACTTTCCAAACCATCATCCTTTTTATTCTGGTCGTTTTGTACTGAAGCAACAACAAGTCCACAACGTCGAATATGCTTGCACTGGTAAAGGAGGCTCCACTGGTTGAAAAAAGAGCAAACATATATAACCCGTGCACCTCAAAAAGTATTCCGGGTTTTACAATTCAACTTTGCTTCCAACTTACAAACAACGCTGCTTTGACAAGTCAAGTGAAAAGTCAAGGACAAGCGACTGTACACCATGGCAATAGCTACAAGAAGTTTCACAAACAACAATTATTTCCTCATTTGGTTGTAAAGGAAAAAATGGCGCCAAGACGTGCCAATCGATTTGGCTCTCGTCAATAGTCAACAATTCTCCCAAATTGCGAAAAGCATAAATATGAAAGATGACCAAGTGCCTTGTTGATGAATAAGATTAGTTGGATAAGCAGGGCAATGAAGTAGTCAAATTTACAAAGTATTCTTACATCTTAGAATGTTGTGTAAAGTCGTTTTTACTGAAAAGCTCACATTCAATTTCTGCTCAAATTTGACTCTAACTCGATACGTAATATATAGAATTCCGAGAGTATGCTAGTTTTGAGGCAATAAAGTGTCTTGTTACTAGTCTTTTTACAGGTAATGGAAATTTAAACAATTGCGATGGATAAAGTCAGATGTTACATAATCTGAGAGAGAATGAAGGCAAAAAAGGAATATCAGCATTCAACTGTGTCCAAGTACAAGCTATCTAATAGGCCAGAAGAGTAGTAGACATAGTTTTTGGACATTTGGTTGTGGTTGAGATAGCTTATGTATCAACTAGTTCACAATTACTCTTTCAGAGGAAAAAGTTTTGTTTCGACTTTGCACATTTTGATAGTACTACCTGTTTCAATCTAAGCGAGAGAGGTATGGTAGTTCTTTTTTTTGGTTTGTATCGTGAAACTGCCTTTGGAAACCAGATGTTTTGAAGCGGCTTTAGGGTCAATAGAGTATTTTACGTTTTCAGTGTCTATACTTGTCTTTTTCCTTGTACCTAGTCAAAACTCTGCGATAATTGATCTTCTAAAGGAGAGCAAAGGATATCGTCTTTGAACTATAGTTTCCTCCGTTTTCTCTTCCACTTAGACTAGGTTGGAAAATACTTTCTTCTCAAAGTTCGAACCTTAGCAGAGTATTGGAATCTACTAGTACACGACAGTCATTTCTAAGAAAAGATGCTTCAAAAAAAAAGTCTGGTAAGACGTGACACATTCAGGAACTCGGTATTCGCACAAAAAGTGTGTGATGAGAATGAGTGGACACCTTGACGACTCCAAAGCAAAAAGTAGACACAGAAAAAGAATCTTCGCTATTCCAGCGACAAACATAAAACTTGCTCCATGGGTTGATAAAAGCAAACTGTTTAGCTTCAACTATCACCATGTGTTCTGGAGTTTGTGACAAGGGTCTTGTTCTTCTTAGCTCGGTCCGAAGTCGATTTCTCCTGTCACCGAAGAATAAACATTCTCAACTGTGTTTGCTCCCTTTCTCCAGGTGAATATGT
The DNA here is from genome assembly GCA_026122205.1 of Galdieria yellowstonensis. NCBI lineage: Eukaryota > Rhodophyta > Bangiophyceae > Galdieriales > Galdieriaceae > Galdieria > Galdieria yellowstonensis. Next base: position 30,210 of record JANCYU010000029.1, on the reverse strand, counting down.
AAGTACAACTAGGAACTTCTTGGTGCTACTAGCACAAAAACTAGTAGGCTGGTGCTTGTTGGATGATTGCAAACTGCACAGTCCAAAATCTCACTACTTCTATTCCGTGAAATACTTTTCCCATAGTTTGTCTGAAAAAGTCTCTAGATGGACTAGAGGTGTTGGTTTACGAGACTCTGCCGAATAGCGGTAGCTTTGCGTCCACTATACGAGACTCCACAAAAGAACTCAAAGACCTTTGCATCGTTCTTCAAGATGTACAATTTCCTTGGTAATCATAGTTTGTGTATATAAAATTGAAGTAGGACCATAGAAGCACCACATATTACGAGTGTTTGTGAGTGAGAGCGAGCAAAGACAGTCTTCCACAGGCTATTTCCAGTAGCCATTCTGCAATACTCGCAAAGAATGACTGACAAATTCCAAAATTGAATATCATATTCTTTGAAATTTAGAAACATAAAGGAAAAGAAAGGATGCTCAACATGAAAATGAAAATAGGATACAGTGGATACTGTTTATATTGCTGTTCTCTTGGCGTAGTCTGCATGAAAAGTGTTTATTCAAGAATACAACAGAGCTGAATGTGAAGATTGCTTTTCAGACAGAAGCAGCAGAGTCCATAGTAAGGATTGGAGTCTCTTGTGTCGCTCCCATGGGAAAGTATCTCTGAAGACTTGTCACACCTAGGCGTAATTTGAGGTCAGGAATAACAACCCGACACATAACAATACCGTGTCTCTGTTTCCAAGTTGTACATTTTTTGTCAGATAGAGACTATTCGAGCAATATTGATCAGTTCGATGCAAATGATAAAGAATCTGCATAGAGATAACAGTTTTTCGATTATGTCTTGGTATTTGCGTTGGAACTATTTTCAGCTGTTCGTCATTTGAGCTGTTTGAATGAGCACTCACCGCAAAAATTCTGCATTGAATTGCAGGTATTTATATATTACACAGTTGTACTCGTGCATGCATAGTTGCTTTAACTTTTTCTACCTTCAGAACCTAGTCGATTCCTACTATAGTCCCTGTGGCATAGTTTCTTTCATCTCATCATAAAAGTTGTAACGATGCTTCATGGAAAGGACCTCATGTTTTCAACTTTGACAAGGACAATGTTTCATCTGCATGACTTGAAGCAACTTGACATTTGAAAGCACTATGATTCAATAGTGGATAATAAGACCTGGTGAAAGAAATCTGCGACTGCGATGGATAGTGCAATTAAAGTCTTTACACAGTCGACAAGGAATAAACACACTCTATGGCGACATATGTAATAATGATATTTAGAAAACAAATGAATGTTCAACTGAAAACTCTAGCAGACAATAGCATTGCGTCCGATGGAAGAATGTCAATATTCTCAAATTGATTGATAAGGGTAATGCGTTGCTTGGAAAGCTCCATTTCTACCCGACAATACATTTTTCACGAAAAAGTTTTCCACATTTCGTTTACAAAGAATAATCAGTGGACAGCTTTTAGGAAGATCAAAATCTTAAGGAAGTTTATATATAAAAGAATAGAAAAACGACAGGACTGGTCAAATTCAACTGTTACACTTTCCTCTAAATTAGCTATGAAAGTAATAAACATACACTGCATTGTTACATGATTCTTCAGTATTTGTGTTCACGAGTAGGTATCAAACTTTCCAAGCTTCCTCTTGAATTTCGTCCCATCCGAATACTGTTGCAAAGTCATCGAGCCTTTCAAACAATACCAACAAGCTTGGAATAATTAGTTGTCGCTAGTTGGATTCAACCTGAATAATATCATGGAGCAGTATCCCAACCATAGCATTTTGGTTTCATGGATAAATATATTGTTTTCAGAATCAACTCGTTTTCACTTTATTCCAGGGATTTTTGAATTCTACTTGCTTTCTCCTCTAGTTTATCCATACAATCAATAGCCTTGGCAAAAGTCAACTTGAAGTCCTTTTGATTGCAGATAAAATATAACTGAATACTAGTCAAACACACCTGATGTTGGAATCCAACAAGGCATTCCACGATGATATACAATGCACTGGAAACAGCAAAGCGGTTCATTGATCTTATCCAAACCTCTGTTTCAGACATCAGCTCATAAGTTTAGTACCTTTACGTGATATTTTTCATTCTGTTATCAACAAAACCGTTCTCAAAAAACTTTCATAGGCTTGTTCTCTACAACTTGTCTGTGATTGATGCAAAAGAATAGTCAAGGATCGTGTTGAGATATCCGAAACGCCACCTAGATTCGTCTATAGATGTGTCAACGGATCTGTCCAAAGGGCCTTGATACTTTGCATATACTTGAAACCGGTATCGTGCCTATTGTGGCTGTTTCAGAAATTCGTCGACAGTGCCTTTTCCTCATTGTCGTTTTATGTTACGCTGTTGCAACGGCAAAAGAGAAACGAGCTCCAGCGCAACTCTGAAAGACCTTTAAGACTTGATTTTTCCAATAATCATAAAAAACACTGGGTTTTACATACATCTCACGATAAATTGATATTGTAGTCGATAACATTGAAACGTATTGAGACTTCCGGCAAAATTGTCAAGCTGTATCTAATAAGACAAACTGCGGAATCTTTCAACGCTCAAGTCTATCAACAGAAACAGTTAAAATGCCCATTCACTACTCGAAAAATCATTTTGTTTCGATAAAAAGGGTAACCTCTGCAGAAACTCGGGAGGTCAGGTGGAGTCGATAAAAGATTGCAAATATACTATGAGTCAGCGAGTGCTGAAAAGATTGTCTACAACTAAAATGTAACAATTAACATCTAGAAATGGACTGGGCATATTAATCAAAGCATGTGGTACTGTTTCTCCTGTAACCCTAAGTAGGTATCCATCGTTCGGTCAATCTGGGAAACTATCAAACACGACCAAGCACGACGACACATACTTTTTGTTCTTCAGTATCATCTTTCGAAAATGAATTCCCCGAGAACCTTTGTTATCCTCACCTGAAGAGGCAAATGCGAGCGACCCTTCCCTCGCAACAGAAGCGCCAAACTACAGTAGTCTACCTGAAACTCTTGACAGACTTGAAAACACCTCATAAATACCAACTTATTCTGAGCTTTGGCGGATAGTAGTAAAAAATGGGGACATGTAACATTCTTAAAGCATTCCTTGCAAACAAGAGAAAAACAAACTACGTAACCCAGAGTTTGGAGAATCTACTACTTTCATAGAGTCACTCGCTGCGAGAGAAACTTGGTTTCGAGACAATTACAGCTTGACACAGGTGCAGAAACAAGAAAGAAGCAATTTATCGTTTCCACAAACTACTTCCAAACATGAAAATACACTCAACCAAGCCAACACAACAGCTACAATAATCACTGCCAACTGTTGGAAGGCCAAATTCCGCAAAGGCTCGGGAGGAAAAGTTGTAAAGCTCGACAGCGTCTTCACACACACACACACACACACAAGGTTTCATGGCGGGAAAATACTTGCGACAACTAGAGTATATACTTTAAAGGGAAGTGTGAGAGCATTGGTAAAGCTTTAGTAAACGTGTGCTGCTATTGCTTATGAGAGCCAACCTGTTGTGTCAGTTGTATGTTATGGCTTTAGAGGAACACTTGCAAAAGGACAGCTTTGCCTCATTGGACACGACAGTTGTACCGAAAAAAACACTTGTGACAACCTGACTCGGATTTACTGATAGATATTCTGTCTGGTGGTTTTGTTACAGCTTGTCAAGTCTTGAACAGAGCTGGTTTGTATATTTTGATGACAAACGGGACGACTTTTTTTGGTTTTTTGAAGTAACTTTTTCGTCTCCAAAACTGTAGCAGCCTACTTGCACTGGAGTGTATTGTTTGTTAGAAAGTCCATAGAAAGTTGCCCAGCCAACGCCATTGTTTATATGGGAAGAGTCGCGTCATTTTGTATTGTCGTCCACAGTAAGGTTCTATTTTGATGATTTTTCGGTTCTTACGAGTTATTGCAGTGTTGAGAAGTAGCAGTGCTTTTGAAGTGAGAGCGAATTTCTTGTCATTTTGTCTCAAGACAACCTCTCTTGTCAACTCATTTGTCTTTCTCTTCTGTGGAGTTGCTCTTTACAAAGGAAGAAACTTTGGATTACATTTTTCCAGTAGTGTTGGTCTCGTATTTTCGCTGAGCTGCTGTATTCCATGTGTCTTTTGGATTTTCCTATTTCTAGTCCATACTGGCTTTGTATTTTTAACTGCCTTTTTGGTTAAAGTAGAAGAAAATCTAACTATGACAGTGCTATTGTTGTTTCCGAGGAGGCAAAAGCTACTTGGTCAATTTGAAGGTTTTGTCCTAATGTCCTTTCGAAGATGAAATTTTGTCTTTCCTAGCCATAGTTCTATATGTGAAGACTGATTGAGCCTGCAATCAAAAATACAATTACGGTCTTGTGAAACTAGAAGTTGAGTGTATTTGTTGAGTTGGAATGGAGCGACGGCATGTTATATTTTGTGATGATATCCTTTTGAATTCCTTGACAAGTCTTGCGAAACCTTTGAATTTTTGTGAAGTTGAATATTTGTTTTTGTACTTGTTTCTGCATTGACTTTTTGCATCAATGGAAACGCCATATCTTTTAATAAAAAGTAGAGTGCAATTTATTTGCTGACCTATTCACCGAGTGTTATCGAAGAGTTGCTGACTTTCACTGAATTCTTCCGAAACTTGGTGGATGAAACGGACGATGGATTTTTCATGTTCGATCTCTATCCATGTGAATAAGAAAGATAGAATAGTATCTAATTGCAAGAGTCACCGAGAACAATTGTTATGAGTGGTAAACTCTTTTATGTTAGATACAACAATAGTTGTTTTGAATGTATCGTTGGATACTTAGCTTCAGAACTCTGCCTGTCATAAAGGCAACAACGGTCGCATCAAAGAAACTCAGTGAAGTGACTTTGTCCTTGTAAGTAAATATAGCATCTTTTGACGCGAAATAAAATTGCAAATATACCAATATATACTTATCTTCTTGCCCTAGGCGATACCTAATCTTGCAAGAATAGTAACGTTGGCGTCTCTTCGAGTCGCTGTTTGACTCGTAAGTTGCTTGCAAGCAATGGATCGAACAAGTGAATTGCAGTATTGTTTGGCTCCAGTTGTAACCTTGTGCTGATACTTTTCATACAAGTGACGTGACCATGCGCAATCACACAGCTTCAGATTCTTCAAAGTTACTGCAGAAAGGACTTGTTCGTTTGGCAGAATTGAGCTGTCTTGTTTACGAGTTTTCGTGGTACACTCTTTGGAGAGCTGAAAAGGAATTGTGGATATACGTTTCTCGAGGTAACACACACTTGATATTCTATGGCCACTCTCGAAAGGACAAATATCTGAATTCGGAGTTTGAATTGCCCTTGTCATTCTACAATTCTAGACACGAAGAACTGTGGTGACTATCATGGAGTTTCTAACACTGAAAATTTACAGCAAAAAAGTAAGATAACTGGAAACATTATATAGTCTGTTTTACAGTCTTCACGCAAACCACCAATTACGACATCAAACTCTTCGCTTCAAATTCAAGGAATCTTTTGCGTACAACTCTTGTGTGTTGGAACTTTTGCATGTAGTGTTTTTTTTTCGCTACTTGTTTATGTATTTTTGAAGAGCAAACGATACATCAAAAAGACTATATTGGTACTTTGGAAACTCCAGTTGGTTCTTTCACAGCACACGCAAATTCGAACAAATGTTTCTCGTTAAGAAATTCCGTTGTTATACCTTTCGCCGTATTGATCAACAAACTTTTCATTGCGGTTTTCCACTGTCACGAAACCACATGACTGCTAAAAAAATTACCTTGTGAACCTATTCCGGTACTTGAGACCATTCATTTCATTTGAATTGTTCACCTCAACTCGGCAAGATGCACCAGTTGTACTAGGTCAGCTTTCAAATACAGTGTTCTCTCTTTTCTCTTCCACATAGACTTGAACAAAAGTTGACGGAAAGACATTTGAAGTAAACTGGTCGAATTTTCCAAGAGCACTTGTCTGTATGAGACAAGCTTATCGTCCCTTGTGGCGTCATTACTATTGAAGATAAGTTGCTTTGAATTGAAACGTTCTTTCCACACACAACTCGAGACGACATTCTCTCCCAAGGAAAGAATGCTTCAAAGCATTCTGAGAAGATAGGGACTCCTTCAGACCCTCTGTGTTTGTCACAAGAGTGTTTGCACAGATTGACTGGGCACGTGTTCTATTTACCAGTTTCGCTGCGCGTTGTTGACACCAAAATAAAAAGTAGACGCAGAACAAGAATTTTCGATATTCCAGAAACAAGAATCGCGCAATTGGTTGGCAACAATAAGCAGTTAGCCTGAACAGTTGATCTTTTTTTCTTGTGTTTGTACAAAGAGTCTTACTCTTCGTAGTTCAGCTCAAAGTCGAGTTCTCCATTCGCCTCAAAATAAGACATTCTCAGCTGTGTTTACTTTTTTCTTAACGTGAAGATGTGAGTACAGTGTGAAGCTTTTTCGTGCTACAAGCACGACAAACTAGTCGTCTGGTGCTTGGCGGACAGTTGTAAATGGACTGTCCAAAATTTCAGTACTTGTTTTCAGTAAAATATTATTCCCATATAGTTTGTCTGAAAAAGTCTCTAGACTGCCAGAGCTATTGAATCACAAAACCTCTGCTAAACAGTGGCAACTTTTCCTCCGTATCCAAAAGGACTCTTCACTGAAGGCTCCAAAGACCTTTGCTTCGTTCTTCAAAGTATACAATTTCCTTGATATTTATAGTATGTGTATATAAACTTGATGTTGACACAAAAAAACTGCATATTGCCATCGCTTGTCAGTACAAGAGAAAAAAGGTGTCTTGAGATAATTTCCACTGACCAATCTACAAATGCATTAGATTGGAAATTTTGCTAGTGGATGTGACGACATGTGCAGTCCAATACGAACTCTAGGCTCTAGTTCTATCCATGCTTTTTTTGGTACAGAATAGTTAACCAGAGCCTGTCCTCATTCGCTTGAAACCTTCACTTTGTCACGTAACTATGCAATTGAGTGGTTCGGACATCGGCATTCCGTGTCGCGCGCACTCAACGTTGTTATTGGCGCACAAAACACCCCGATGTTTCCATACAACAAGTTTCTCTGTTATTTCTGTAGAAAGTTTCAAATGTTCGCTTTGTTCTTCATAGAGTTTTCATGGAAATGCTCACCTATGGAATACATCGTCCATACTTCGTGGCCCGCAACCTCAGGCTTGGTTCTTCTCGAGGTGATAATCCACGGAAATCTCAATTGCTGTACGTAGTTTCTATTATCGCCTCGCGCTAGTTGAAAAGGACAGAAGTTTTGCGCGTTCAAAGTTTTGCTCCTGACAGTTTCGAGACAATCCTACACAAGTACCCCAGTGCGCATGGTGTTTCCATCCTACGACAAAACACTCGTTGGAACAAAAAACTCGTAGCAGTTGCAAACGTTAGCTCTGGAAGCGTTACAAGTTGTCGACAGTTTGATTACCCAACGGGTCTTTCGTAATCTCCACCAAGTAGAAACAAAATTCTTTTGTTGAGGAGTTGCGAGTTGTCGGGTCTCGTGGTTGTTCATTGTTTACTTTGGAGCGACTGGTTCCAACTTGTCACATATGCACAATCTAGTTTGTTTCAGAATTATCGAAGGAAAAACGCCTTTAATGGTTTTTCAACGAGTCACATTCAGTCATGCCAATTATTTCAAGCAAGCATTGGTTCAATTGAAACAAAAAACATAACAAACATTTAAAACTTTGCGGAATAATGAAAAACACTATACTCTTCCATTAAGGCGATACTAAAACAAAGGATTCAAGTCTGCGACTTGTTTCTAACATAAAATCTTATACCGGAAACAACCTTGGCCCGCAGAGTCGTGTCCTCAATACCAAGCCTTCTCACCACATTCGAGTCCATTCCTTCCAAGTCCGACTCGTTCATCACTTTAAGCATATCACTACATACCCTTGCTTCAGACTCTGTCAAATCACAATATGTTTTCAAGAACTCCATCCAATCAAACTCTCCTTGTCGCACTGGGACAACAGAAGAAGAAGATTTGACAGTTGAATCCACTCTATTCGCATCAATATTCTTCTCAGTAGACTTTCCGAGATACGCTTCAGGTTCCGCAGATCTACCGCGTGCCCATCCATGTTCGAACAACGTTCCTATCAGACTGGATAGAGGAGTCACATTGGTCAAAAAGTTTTCCCTCTCCGAGCTGCGAGCTTTCTGGATTTGGTCATAAATTTCTTTACCCAAGAACTTTTCCAAGTTTTCTATCGAGCAAACTACAAGTTGGCAGTTCCGGCCGATACGGAGACCCTCTTGATCGGAGTTGGAGTAATTCATATCATGCGAAGGAGTAGATGACGAAGAAGAAACCTTTTTTCTGGTATCGATTACCCAGTTCTGCTTATCTACAAAATGATTGGATACTTCATTATTGTAACTTGTACTCACGACCAACTGAATAGCCCAAATATCGTTCTTCTCCAATTCCAATTGTGAAGAAACTGGAACTAGAAACTTGTCAACTTCCTCCTTAATCTTAGCAACGCCGACACCAGACGTTCCATAACATTTCAATGCTATGCCAATTAAATAGACTCTTCTCTTCTTGGAACTTGTATCCATGGATACTTGGGTCAAAGAAGACTGTCTCTTCATGGCAGTGGAAGAACTAGCATCTATAGGCACAGACACTCGAACAAGAATGTCAGGTCCAGCAGAATTATTTCTGTTGGGTAAAAATATTCCATCTTCTGACAAATATTTGTCATAGAATTCTTTCCAAGCACTTGGAGAATACAACTCTTCATTAGCACTAAATTTCCTGTTCAGAAGGACATTAAAGGATGGAACAACCTCAACACGGCATCTCTCCGCCTCTAGCAAAATATTTTCTACGAAACTCTGACGAAATATATCTAGCTCTCCCAACCGCGTACACAAACTACATCGAACATAGAGAATAAGGGCAAATATTACTTCGAATCTAAATCCCAAGGAAGAAGGCGACTCTGGGGGAACATGCAACGGGGACAAATAATAAATATAACGCAGAGGAAGGTAGTCCAAATACTCTTTCTTAATACCTTCGAAAACAATTTTCGGAAATATTAACTTGAGCATTTGAACATTTCCCTCGTTCATCTCGTCCATTTCCTCTTCTTCCATTTTGTCGTCTGATAATATTCCACCTGTGCAATACTCATAATAAAAGCCAAAGTTATTGGCAACATCTAAAAAATATTTCGAGTTATCTCCAATAACAGAACCACCGTAGATAGTCTCCGTAATAGTAAAACGATACTCGAGCATGGAAGACAACAGTAGAGTACAAAACATGCTAAGCGCTTTCGGTTCCATATTTTTTGGAGTTGCTATATCATCGCGCTTAGGAGCAATTGTTTCTACCAGTCTGCGCATCTTTCTCTCTGAAAGATTATACAACTTGTTGTGGACACATGTGTCCACTAACACTTGAATAACATGGCGAACGTAAATAGGTACACCACCTGTATAATTATATACCTGTTTGAAAAACCAGTCAGGTCCTTCTGGATGCCTGGGAAACAATAGTTGCAAAACGATTTCTCCCCCGCTTGTCTTCATTCCTCGTATAAATAATTTTGTCGTTTCCTCCGAAAATGGATCCAAGCGAACAAAGTCTAAATTCACCCGCGAGGACATTGCATCCTCCTGTTTGGTAATAATAGCATCCGACCTTCCCGCTAGATAACAAATGACAAAACGTTGAATAAGAAGCGAAGACATAATTTCAAAAAACAAACGGTAGACGTTGGGTTTGTGAGGATTTCTTTGTGGGTCCAGGTCAGGAAACTCATAAAATTTACGGGATGGTAACTTTCCAATTTCATCAATAAACAGAAACAAATAACGCTTGTTTGTGACTTGAAATAACGATTTTAACCACTTCCCGGGGTTTTTTCTGTTCTCCAAGACCTTTGCAAGCAACTCTGACTCATTTGGTAGTGAGCCAACTGCTTTCTCGCTTATCGTCTTTATAAGCGTGGGTTCAAAATCTTCCCCATCAAAACGGGGAAAGTCCCTGAGATCTACATTAACATATAGGGTTTCGTTTAACAGGGCTTCCACTGCACGTTCTCCAACACTCTCTCCAGAGTCATCAATCCCAGGAAACTCACTTATACGCTGTGCTAAATATGCACGGTTCAACAATACAAACGTTCTAAAGTGAAGGCCCACCGTCGTCTTTCCACTCCCGTACATTTGGGGAGCATACGAAACGGCTGGGCGAATGACGCTACTGTCCTGCTCTACAGGAGAATAAGACCTCTTAAAGTTCCTCAGTATTTGATGAACTGCAGCACTCCTGTTTACCCAGCTCCACTTTATGCTTGTGTCTTTGCTTGGCCTATGTTGTCTTGTGCCACTTGAAGAAGCAGCTTCTTCACTCTCTTGCCTTCTTTCCAATCTACCTTCCGTCGTGCCACTTTGGTCGTTTTCTACTGAGGCAACAACAAGTTCACGTTGTCGAATAAGCTTGCCCTGGTAAAGAAGGCTCCTTCGGAAGGAAAGAGGGCGAACACACAAAACCCTTCCACCCCAGAAAGAACTCCGTGTTTGGCAACTGAATTTTGCTTCAAACTTACAACCAACAGTGCTTTGAAAAGCATATGTTAAATGAAAAGACAAGAACAGGCAACTGCACGACATAACAACCACCAATTCCCACAACGAACAACCAACAATGAATTTTTTTCAGATTGGATTGACCTCCGCTTTTAAAGGAAAAAAATGAAAATGGCGGACAAAAAAAGGGGACGAGGCAAGCGATTGGCCCTCGTTGCCAGCCACCCAAATTACAAAAAGTATAAATCTGAAAGATGATAACAATGCGTGTTTTGGTTGAATAGGATTAGTTGGGGAGTAGTCAAATTTACAAAGTATTCTTACACCTATGAATATCGTGTAAAGTTGAAAAGCACACATCCAATTTTTCCTTAAACTTGAATCTAACACGCTACTTACTGCATAGAATTCCAAGAGTATACTAGTTGAAGATAGTTTTTGCAGCAATAAAAAAAATGTCTTCTAACTACTCTTTTACAGGTAAATGGAAATGAAAGCAATTATGATATGAATAAAGCTAGGTGGGACTTAAACTTGAGAGAGAATGAAGAAAAGGCAAAGGAATATCAGCATTTAGCTGTGGCCAAGTACAATCTACCTAGTAGTAGGCTAAAAGAGTGCAGAGTACTTTTTGAACAATTTGTTGTGGTTGGGACAGCCCATGATGCAACTTGTTCATAAGTAGCCTTTTAGAGAAAATGCTTACAAATCGCACGCCGATAGCACTTTTCACAAGGAAGAGTCACGGAAAGTTTCATTGCTGAACATTTTCCTTTCACTAGTTCTGTTCAGTGCATGCAAATTCCATCAAGTCCAAGAAAGTGAACAATATATTGGTTTCAGGAAACAGAAGAGCGGAGTCAACCATCGCAATTGCACACTCCATGTAGAGCCATCTATTCTGCTTTTAAAGGTGAAAAAAGAAAGAAATCAAGAATCCAATTTATTTTCAAGGTATTTTCCTATACCAGCAACTATTTTGATTCTAACCTGTAGATCTTTAATTCCGAGTTCTTCTAATAAGTACGAGTCTATTCCTTCCAAATCTTGTTCTCTCAATCGTCTTAGTCGATAACTAGATTCTCTTGCTTCAGGCTCTGTCAGCTTACAATATGTTTTCAAGAACTCCATCCAATCAAACTCGCCCGGTCGTACTGAGCCAGCAAACGAAGAAACTGCCTTCATCTTTTTGCCTTTTGCTAGCGTGACATTCGATTCGATTGTTGAATGTTCATGTGCTCGTGTCACTGCACCAGCATCTTGCTTCGATTTCTCCGATGATAAAATTTTCAAAGATTCTAACAGGGAGTTTTCCAATAAAGTCCAGAGCAACTTGAAGTGCTCCCACCATGCTTGACTATTACAAAAGAGTCTCTCAAGCTTAATATCTGGAGTACCACCAAGAAACTCTGTCAAGCTCTGAGGAGAACAAATAACCAATTGACAGCGAGAAGGAATGGTCAGCCACCCTCTATGAGAACCAACAAAAGACTGCGAAGAAAGTGAAAGATTTGTCAACTGTCCATTACCATCTTCGTAATAAACTCCACTATCCAATATCCAACTCTGATTATCCGTTAAATAACTACGGACATCAGCCCCCATCAGCGGTATATCTGTTACTAACAATCAGCTGAATAACCGTGACATTGTTCTCCTCTAAATCCAACTGTGAAGACACTGGATATAGAAACCTGGCAACTTCCTCCTTAATTATATCATGGCTTACAGTGCAACTTGAATCATCATAACATTTCAATGAAATACCTATCAAGTAGGTCTTTTGTTTCTGTAAAGGGTTTGATATTTGTTCCGAGGACGGTTCTCCCTCACAAGTAATCGAAGAACTCTGCATGACATCAGATATTCGAATAAGAACCCCAGGCCCATAAGAGTTTTCCTCTTCATGCAAATAAATTCCGTCTCTTGACAAATAATGCTCATAGAATAGTTTCCAAGCATTGGACAAGTCAGCATTATCAACTGAATCGCCAGCTGTTGTGCAAAATGCAGGAACATTCTTCACCTCAAGTTCCATATTTGAAATGCTGTTGCATTCAACAGATCGCATCGATATATTTTCAGCTAAAGTACGACGAAAGATGCTCAATTCTCCCATTCGCTTACAATAACTCAGCCGAGTATACAGAATAAGAGAAAATACAATTTTGAAAAGAGATTTTCTACTGTAATCAACGTGTCTGTCACTAATAGATGCAAATAAACACGAAATAAAACGGAAACAAGGGTTTTCCCAATATTCTTTTCCAATATACCTCAACACAATCTTTGGAAACATCAACTTAAATACAGGAAATATCGGCAAGTCGGAGTCTGCTTCATCGAATTCGTCTTTGTCCATTTTTACAAAATGAAATCCAAAACTCCGGGCAGTATCCAAGACATATATCACGTCTGGAAACAAATTCAATTCCTTTCTAAAGGTCTCTTCTTCAGGAACGGGAAGTTCCCAAACACCAGCAAGTAACAAGGCACAAAACTTTGTTGTTTCATTTGGTGTCATATCAAGGGAAGTTACACTAAGCGATGGATCCGGAAGTATTTTCTCCATTGTTTTCTTCATTTCATCCCGTGAAAGATCTGAAAATTCCTTGGATTCAGTACACAAATTTGTCAATTCTCGCATGACACGAACCACGTGAGCCGGAATACCTGCAGTATAATCATGGATCATTTCGAAAAACCAATTAATACCTTGAGGACAACTCGGAAAAAGGAGCCTTAGCACAGAATCATTACCATAGGTTGTTCCTCGTACAAAAGATTCGATATCATTCTTCGAAAAAGGATCTAAATCAATAAATTCAACTGACAGAGGAGAGAGAGCATAATATTCTTCAGCGTCAACTATAGACTTGGGAATTCCTGCAATTAGACATATGACAAAACACTGACAGGCAAAATAATGGACACTCCTAAAAAAAGAACGAAAGGGATTGGGTCTGCCAGTAAATTTATCAATCTCCGATAAATCATCAAAACTACGTAATTTCTCCTCTTTCAAAGCTCCATTTTCGTCTATAAATAGAAAGAGATATCGTTTGTTCGTGGCATGTAATATATTCTCTACAAAACGACCACAAATATCCTTCGAAAGTAACTCTGAACAGTTCGGATACTGAGAGACGACTTCCTCGGTTATCCACTTCTTAAGTGTATTCTCAAACCACTTTCCACGAGGACACTGTCTAAGATCAAGAGAGATGTAGAGGGTTTCGTTTATCAAAGCATTCACAGCAAGCTCTCCAAAGTTTGATTCAGCATGGAAACCGGGCAAAGAAACTATGTGCCTCACGAAACGCTCCCTATCCGTTAAGAGAAGTTCTCGGAAACGTACTCCCAAGGTAGTCTTGCCCATTCCACAACACTGAGTTGCAAAGGATACGAGAGGGCGAACGACAGGCTTCGTATCTATTTCTTCCCCACAATAGATGTATGATCTAAGAAAATTCTTCAATACTTCAGCAACTGGTTGCGATCTCCTGATAAGGGGATACTTGAACATTTTCTCTTGCATCGCTTTTGGCCCCCTTGAGGAACCTGGAGAACCTTCTACAGATATTGAATCTGCTTGGTTCTCCGGATATATAGTACAGAGCAAACGTCGAGACCCTGTATAGTTCCACTTGAAGGGCAAAGTACTAGTTTTCGAGGTAGGGACAAAACCGCTTTTGGTTCCACGTGGAACCTGCGCTTCAGCTTTCTTTTCCGTAGGCATTGAACAAGGAATCAAACCGAAACCAAACCAAATAGAGTTTTTCGTATTGCGAAAATCTTTTTCAATAGATGAATATCCACCAAGCAAACAACCGATAACAAACGCGAAAGGACAACGACGAAGGAGAAAATAATGGCAAACGGGACAATCTTCAATGACGAATCGAAATCGATCCACATGGATAAACCTCTCCATTCCCATTTCAGGTATCCAAGTGACATATTATTTTTGGAGAATTACTATGCAAATATATATTATGTGACCTTGGCAAAAATTGTAATATTTGTAGGCACTCGCCTTGCTCCTTTAAAGCAACAGGCAATTTTTGGTCATAAAGTCATCCCCTTGAGTCAGCGCATGTTATTAGCTAAGCAATGGCATTTTGAACGATACCACAGCAAAAAGGAAAGGGAAATAGTTGTTACAAGAATAAAGTGACACCAAAATAAAGACTTTGGAAATATACTTGACGATCAGAATATTGAATGAATCCAAGTTCATCCTCAACTGGAAAGCCAAATTCTAGAAGAGCTGCTTGGTAGATGTCTTAAAATAAGACTGAATTGCACGTTTTAAAAGCTTATTTTACCTCTTATGATGAGTTTTTTCCGTACAAAGACGACTAGCACTATGTTTCGGTCACTTCCTTTCAGATGTGTTATTTTTCAACCAAGACCTTTGAGTGTTGTCTCTTAGTTTGTTAAGAAGCTGAGAATGAACGTTTTGCTCTCCACCTGTATGTTACGTACCATTCAATCAAGTTACATAGGAATTCATTGTGATATGACCTTTGTTCATAATTTATCATAATCTCTTAGCTGTCTATGTTTCGATGCTTTGATACGTCTCTTCTCGCAGCGATTTTTATGGCTCCCTCTATTACATACTGTTAGCCATTCATTTGTCTGAAGTGATAACCTGAAGGACTCTATAGATTTAAGGTATTAACGTGTTCAATTTGATCATCTGACTCTTGGCATAATCCGAATATATATATATATATATATATGACTTCACGCAGATAATGTGTTAATCCTTTATAAGAAAGATGCTCGTTGTAAAAGGGGATCGAGAACTGAAAATAAAACTCGATTCTTAAGATCTATTTCTACGCTTGCCAGAACGATGCCGCAGCTCGAAAAACAGTCCACCTCGCCGATACTCATCTATAATAAACTTGATATGCGCAGGATAGTCCTCGAAAGTAATCAATTCCACAAACGCAGGAACGTTACTTCCTTCTGCTTCCTGTCTTGTCAAGAAAGTCACATAAAAAACACGTATGCGGTCCCTGTAAGATACACCATGACAATCTGTTACCTGAAAGTCCACTATTTTTCCTTCCCCATTAAACGTAGGGGAAACGTGAAAAGACTCATCAAAGAATGACTCTAGTAATAAACCAAGATGACAAGGTTCAGAACTAAACAACAGCTCCAATAGAGTCGGGTCGTTGTTGTGATAAGGGAATAATGAGACAGCAGCCATAAAAAAAATACAATGTCCAACCATTGTTACTCATATCAACATAAACATAATCTAAACTGGCATCATTCTTGCAGAGTCTAACCAACAACTATCCATAATCTTCTTAAGAGGTGGATCAAAAAGCTTTCCATCGAACCTCCACAATTGATTGGTCGTAAATTGAATCCGTGCAGTGCAGCTTCGCGAATGAAGCTCAATAACTGGGCACTCATAAAGACACCAAAGGAAAAATACGTCATCAGAACAACCACCTTTGCCACGACGTACTTGAGTGCGTTCAAGCATCTTCGACAGCTCAACTTGACCAGATAAAGTAGAATAAAACCTTGAGAAAGTTTGAAAAAGGATGTCACACGCTATACTGTTATAAAAGCGTAAGTAAAAGCAATTCACAGGTATCAGAAGACCTCGATCTAAATAAGAACTTTCGCATAAAATGCGTCGTGGGTTCTCATTGCTAAGAAACAACCCATAAAGCATATCAACAAATCTTGCCTTAGAAATTTCGCCACTCAACGACTTGACATATTGTTTATGCTTTTTTTTTTCATTTCCTTCGCAGTTTTCCGATAAAATTTATTAGCCAATTGCTCGAAACTAAAGTGAGGAAACATTCTTGTCATTTCCACAAATTCTGCAATCGACTCGGAAGCAAAACCGCTCAACGCAATCACTTTTAAACAATTTTCCTTTAAAAGCATGGGATAATCGTCCAATTTTTGCCATATTGCAAAGTCTTTCATGCTCAAAGGTTCGACGTATTGAATACAATCTAAATATCCACTGGGTCGCTTGTCTATAAACTCCCGATGCTGTGAGCCACCCGAAATAAATTCAAGATTAATCTAATCAAGACTTAGCGACTCGAGGAAAAGGACAAACTATTCTTACTTTATGACTCCATGGGTCTGCGAAAAATCTAAAAAACGAAGGCCAACTGTTTATGTTATCGCCGAACTGCTGCTCATCCACAATAAAAAGTTTTCCACGTCTCATATTCGAGATTTCCCGTCGAAGTTCCATACAAAGATCAACATCGCCCTTTTGGAGAACAAAAAATACGGCAAGCTTCATTGGAACACCATTTAAGAAGCCACAGCAGAAAGTACCCATGTTATCCAAAATCCTTGCATTCACAAACAGCAACATTGCAGCGTATTTACGCGCAACAGTATGTTCATCAGGTAATCCCTCAAGCAAAAATGTTGTGTTCGCAACATACTGCACTGGGATTTGGAAATGCCGCGCAAAAACCGCAACTAGATAAAGATAAACGCTCTTTCCCAATCCACTAGCTGCAGACACAATGTTAAAGTCAGAACAACGGAATTCTATACTAGGATCGAAGCGATCCATCCATCCATCCATTCCACAGCCTTATTAGATCTTGTCTTAGAAGAATTCTCGAAACTCCAGTTTCAGAGTTCTGAAGAGGAAAAGCTTCGCCGAACTTCCTTGGAACAAGCAACCTAGAAGCATCTGCAAGTGATAAGAGTTCGGTGGAAAATTCTTCGTTTCCAATTTTGACTTTCTCCCCCAACAAATCTGCGACCTTCGTTTGTGAACACTCTTCTGAAAGGTTCGGAACGTTCTCCAACCAACAGTTGGTGTACCTTTTGTCTATCTTCATGGTTCCCGGTATAAAAATCTTGTGCCACTCGATGAACATATTTGAAGCTTCCTCCTGACTAGAACAGCTTTCCAAAACCGAACCATATTCAAGACCATGAGTACTACTCTCTTCTACGGCAGTAACGACCATATTGGGACACGAAACAAACACCGACGAATCAATTTGCCCTAAGAAAGAGTCGATGGCCACTTCCTCTTGAGAAACTTCCATTTCCATTCTGCTCTCACATTGACTGTTAAATCTCCTTATGTTCCATTTCTACAAATAGACAAAAGTGTCACTTGACAGATTTATCAAAGCTTTTGGAATTTTAATTTGCAACTCCGCATGTAATGACGCTTGGCAAAAGTCGGTCGTATCAGTACATAGAGGTTCTTTCCTATGAGTCAAGACTAGGTATAGCTTTCCGGACTTGGACTGGATACAGGAAAAGACAAAAAGGTTAATTTTGTTTTGAGTATTACCCTTTACTTCTCTCCGTTTGATTCTCAACTTGTGGTTGAAGGAAAACTTCAGTATGTTGCATTACTTTGTCCTACTTTGCAACGTATTCTTCTTGACACCGTTTTGTTACTTCAACGTCGTGGTTTGCCTTTCAACGAGATTAGAGTTATTCTTGTATCCCTATTTGTTGCATTTCCTTGAATTGAGAACAATATGCCTAAAGAGAGGAGATGAAGAGGTTGATAAACTTGGAATTTGTATAGTCTTCATAGGAATTTCCTAGAGAATGAAACTGTTCATTCCTTGCTTGGATGTTCAAAGAGTTGGACTCGCGAGAAAAGAAGGAGTCAACAGTCAAGATCTTAAAAATATGTGCTATCAGCAAGCCTGAAATAAAGTTCGAGCAGCAAATGATTTTGTAAATAGCAAATGTCTCTTCAAAACATAGTTACGTTAATGTGAAGCCATATTAAGCTTGATGACCTTTTGTTTATGCTGCTGGTTCCAATTTGACACGATACGGCCTTGATGCATCAGTAGTTGGAAAAAACCCAATATTTATGAACTGGAGGGATGAGCCGTGGTAATCGATTGTCCTCGTCGCCAGCCTGCAACTCTACCAAAAGCTAAAAGCATAAATACTGAAAGATGACCAAAATAGCCGTTTTTGATGACTAAGGTTAGTTGGGTAGGCAGGACAATGGAGTAGTCAAATTTACAAAGTATTCCTACATCTAAGAGTATTGTGTAAAGTTGTTTTTACTCAAAAGCTCGCATCCAAGTTTTCCTCAAACTCGAATCTGACACACTACCTACTGTAGAGAATTCCGAGATTGTAGTAGTTGGAGATAGTTTTTGAAGTAATAAATCTTCTTGTTGCTGGTTGTTTTACAGGAAAATGAACATGAAAGCAACTACGATGGATAAAGCCAGGTGTTAATAAACCTCAGAGAGAGAATGAATACAAAGCAAAGGAATATCAGCATTGAGCCGTATCCAGTTGTAATCTACCTAGCATGTCAGAAGAATTGCAGACGTAATTTTTGGACTTTTTTGGTGGTTGACACAGCTTATGGATCAACTGGTTCACAAGCAGCCTTTCGAGCGTAAATAGTGTTGTTTCGGCGTCCTGAGCACGTATCGATAGTGCTAGCTGTTTCAGCGTTAGCGATTCTTGTCTGATTTGTTCTTCTTTTGTTTTGTATCCTGATACAAACTGCCTTTGGATACCAGAAGTTTTGAAGCAGCTTTAGGCTTACTAGAGTGTTTTATGTTTTCAGTAGCCATATTGTCTTGTCTCGTGTACCTCGTCAAAACTATTCAATGGTTGATCTTCTAAAGGAAAGCAACGCAGGTCATCTTTGAACTATAGTGTTCTCCATTTTCTCTTCCACACTGAGATGACCAAAAGTCCTCGAAAGAAACTTGAAACAAACTAATCGAATTCTTCCAACGGTACTAGTCTATATAAGACAAGGGATCAGTTACTACCGACGATGAGTTGCTTGGAAAGAAAGCTCGTTCTCCTCAGAGTTCGAGCCGAAACAGAATATGGGTCCATACTAGTACATGACAGTAATTAGTAAAAAAGATGCTTCAAAATGTGACTCATTCGGACTCTCTCTATTTGCACAGGAAGTATGTGATGAGAATGAAATGGCACCCTGGCAACACTAAAGCAACAAATAGACACAGAAAAACAATATTCGCTATTCCAGCAATAAACATAAAATTTGCGCGACTGGTTGGTAAAAGCAAACAGTTTAGCTTGAATGTCACTTTTTGTTCTTGAGTTTTAATAAGGGTCTTATTCTTCTTAGCTCGATCCAAAGTGGAGTTCTCCTGTAACAAACGTTCGCAACTGTGTTTTCTGCCTTTCTACAGGTGAATATGTAACCACGGCTAGGTAGTTTTTCGTGCTAAAAGCACGCCAAACTAGTAGTCTGGTGCTTGTTGGAAGACTACAAAAAGCACAGTCCACAGTCTCACTACTTCTATTCCGTTTTGTGCTTTGTCAAGCTTGTCTAAGTAATGAAAAGCGACACTCCTAGTTAAATACATGGCGTTTTAATCCATATAAGTATAGTTCAAGTCATTCTCACTAGTACTCGGAACAAGTAGTCGATAGTTTTCTACTTGATTTTCCAGTGAGAAGTTTGCAAAGGAAAAGGCAAAAGCGGTAGGCATTTTTAATACTGGAAGTGTTACATGTACAAATGAGACTTTTTGACGAAAGCATTTCACTGTTTGAGAAAACAACCTAGGTGACTGCTTTCCATATACCCAACTTTGCAACGAATACTTTTGCTTCAACAGTGACGGCAGAGTTACAACCTTTTCCAACTTTCCGCTAAAAGTCAAAAGAGTTTATTCGAACAGACCATTTCAATTTGAAAGTTCCTTCGCTGTGCCCTCTCCACAGACAACAAAGTGAAGACTGTTGGGCACCATACTCGGTTGCCTCTTCTGTCACCAAAGCTTCTTTGCAGTAGGAACTTCGAGCTAGGCGAAAACGAGATTGGGTACGCCATTGTCGGTTTGACATAGCTTATCAATAATATTGCACTCGTACAACTCACTCTACCAAAGCACGTTGTACTCAGCAACTAGTTGTTTTGCCTATAGCGTAAAATGTATGTCTTTTGCACTTGTTTCAATGAAAAGGACCAAAAGACGTCTGTCCAAGTCCACATTCTTATCACTCTATCATAGCAAAACCTCGCTCGATTGGTTCGGTTTCACTGTAGGTTCCCCTGAGCACCTACAACACTAGCAACCAAAGAAGGAAATGAGAAGATAAAAGCCAAGCCGTACTTGAGTTACTTTTTTTTCAAAATAAACTTGAATTATCAATCGACATAAAGCCTGAACGATTGCAAGAAGGCTTGGTAGCCTTGTTATACCGGAGCTAACTCGCAGGAGACAATGATACGACCGGCTGGCTATGCAAAAGACGAACCAGCGGTTGTTGCATTCCCAGTGTCACGCATGTTTACTCTTTATCGAAAAGCATTCCGTCTTTTGCCCTAGTTATTCTCGTTTTGTGTCGCCCGAGCGCATAGACATGCCGTCTTGGTAGCGCAACCCCTTATCACTCTCTACCGACAGAAAAAGGGGTAACTTGACACTCTAGGTTTCCTTTGCATTGCCAGTCTAGATACAATCAAAGCAGAGTCCAAAGAGTTTAGACCCCTTTTGTTTCTTCTATTGGCACTGGCAACCAAAGTGTTCTGCACCAAATGGTTCCAACCGATTGAATGTGGTGGAAAGTTGACGTCTGCTTTGCCGCCTCTTTTTGGTGTCTCTCGTTTGTTTTGCCTTTCGAAGCTCAAAGACTATTTACTTCCTGCATGTTTTAGAGGATTCTCCAGATATTGTTTGTACTAGTCTTATTATATGCTTCCTGGTGCGTGAATGGCTCTATTGAGGCAGGGTTGTCATTTTCTTGCCAATCTCCACCGCTTCAACTGCCAAATTGTGTGCGTGTATATACATTTATTTGTAGATTCGTGGTGTAAAAAGAAGAGTGCAATAGTTGAAAAGTAAGAGCAGAGTACTAAGGTACCTGTAGAGGAGCACTTGAGAAGTGGTCATGTCCTCTTACATGTGTGCCTTTAAAAGCTGTTTTTGATTGTAGAGATTGCAAGTTTAGTGTAGTTGAAAAGATATGCAAGTATCATTCAGTGCCTTTAAGAGCGTGTGAGTGTACTTGGAACTTTTCAAGTTGAATAGGTACATTTGGTTGACGAAAGTATATGGAAAAATTGCAGCCTCATTAAGCCAGACGAATTTACAATATTAGAAAAGTAAACTTGAAATTTTCCTTACTACTATCTCCAGCGCAGCACACGCATCGGCTTGTCGCGTTGCAAACTCTACTATCGATGACGCCATAGCCTATTTTGCGGGTTGTCCTCCTTTCGGATCACTGCCCATGGCGAAGCTGCTGGTAAGGATCAAATTGCTATGGAGTTTTGGAAGCCGATTCTTCTTCCGCTTATACTACATCAATTTCATCATCTTCAGAACAAGGAGGATTCCATAATTCATCTGTAATGGATCAGCCGATAAGCTTAGTGCTGCTCTGCTTGCTCAGTTGGACCTTTCAAAGTGGAAAGATTCCAAGCTCACTGAACACATCTCTTCTAGTCTACGTATCGAAAATGGGAAATTTGAGTCTGGAACAATTATCCAGGCATCAGTCTCATTGTAACTTTTTGAAACTTTTGAGTGCTTTGTTACCAATCGTAGACTCAAAGCGGTCGAAGGCTCACAGCATTTTAGTACGAGAGCGAGTCTGCATTAGTACTCGCGAGGAATGTGCAGCTCAAGTCACTGCTTTGGTAGAGTGTGTTCAACGCCGATGGAACAAGGAAATGCGTCCTACTTATGCATGTTTCATCGATTTACGTAAAGCTTTTGATCGAGTTCCACATGAAGCCTTGTTTCGTAAACTGGAAAGTTTAGGTATTCGAGGTCGATGTTTGGAATTTTATCGTGGGCTTTATCGTAGTTCATGGACACAGGTATCATCACGGATATCTGATACACTCTCACCTGCCTTTCCATTTTGTAGAGGTGTTCGTCAAGGTGATCCTTCCTCTCCATTACTATTCGATCTGTTTATCTATGATTTACTTGAACAATGTCGACCATTTGGTATTCGAGTGGTTGGGCTGCCTGAGAGTTGCATTGGTACAGAGAATCGATTACCTGGATTGATGTTTGCTGATGATGTGGTATTGTTATCGCCTAGCCGACATTGTCTTGAAGCCTCCATGCGCAAGGTAAGTGAATATTTAACTCAACTTGAAATGGAAGTTGGTGCATCCAAATGTGGTGTTACTGTCTTTCATGGATGTGTAGATAAAGTTCGAAGGAGGCAATGGCAATTACAAGGCAAAGACGTACCTGTTGTTGAAGAATATCGTTATCTTGGTATCGATTATTGTAATTTGGATGAAGGATTTACGGTGCGACGTCAAATCCAACGTTATCGTCAAAAGCTTCATATGGCAACTCCATTTCTACGTAATGGTAGGATACCAATGGATCTCCGTCTGCGTGTTGTCAAGAGTTGTTTGCTACCTAGTTTGCTCTGGGGCTCTGAATGGTGGGGTATGCATCAACTACATGCCAAACGTTTAAGTTTGGTATTGAATCAAACTTTACGAATGGTGGTAGGAGTGAGTATTCCTGCTTTGTATACTGAATTGGGTATACCTAGTGTGGAATCACTTATAGCAGGACGCCGGGCACGTTTATGGGCCAAAGGTCCTAGTATGCGTACATGGATTAGTCAATTATGTCAATGGATACCTACATTTCGGAAAGGTACACGGGTGAAAAATACCAAAGCATAGTTGTTGAGGAGATTAGGTAGCTCGGCGGTAAGGGAGATTGAAAGATCACCTCGTGGTTTCAAGGCATTGCAACGAGCAGTGCAACAAGTTATTCATCAAAAATGGTTAACTACTGGCAAAATGACTCAAACCAATACATGGAAAGAATATTGTCAGTATGCATTACAAAGCGGTAGTGCATTATTGCGTGACAGCTCCCTCGACTATCCTGAATATAGCAAAAGTCTATCCTGGCTGATGCGTATTCGGGTTGGTGGATGGAGTTCCTGCTCTAGGCTCGCCAGAATCGGTATCTTTGATGAACAATGGAAGACTCGTTGTCCTTGTTGTTTGGTCAATGTACCTGAAACATTGAGTCATTTACAACAAAAAAGGTCCGTACTCTCATGCTCAGCCGAATCGCAGCTGTACACCCAAGAAACCAATCAATTGCCAGCAAGCACAGTTGATTGCAATTTCAATGGGACTAAGGGCACTACGGCTTGTTAAAAAAACTTAAACTACAAAAATACAAGTATGTAAAAAACATTCTCATTCCTTGACAAGTTTTAGTTAGGAAACTACAAAATCATTCAACAATCCTATAAAGTATCCACGCCTAGGAGAATGCAGCATTGAATTGATGAAATCCTCAAAAATAGCAATCCCTTTAGAGATTTCAAAGAACATGGTAAAGCAGTTTGGAAACAACTGCCTCCCTTTGCTGGTCCGGATTCAACCATCTTACCTTTGTCCACTGTTTTGACTGTCGCATATTGAGAATTAGAGCAAAGACAAGGTATAAAGAAGGAACGATATCCAACGTATAAAAGCCACACAACGCTGATGAAGTAAATGCAAGTTGTTAAAAAGCTCCAAGATAAAACGCAGCGCACTGTGTCAAGTCAATCCTGCATAGACAAAGAATTGTATAATCGAACTAGGTATCATCCAGACCTGCTTAAATGCAACAAGTTATGTTCATCTACAACGGTGCCGGGCTTAGAATACTGACTGTTGCCAGAGCAATTTAGCGTTATATCAAGGCTGCTACGCTGCATTTCCAACTAGTCGATTCGCAATAAAGAAGCATTATGAAAGAGTGCAGAGCAATTGTAAGCATACAAATGACAAAAACCGCCCTAGCAATGACAATTCTCCAAGCTATTTATAACAATGTATTACAAACGTCAAGGAAGGACTGTTTCCGCTTGCAAGTCACCACTCCTCTAATGCTTCCTTTTGTCCAATGCTTCATTTGTCAAACATTTAAAGTTAACGCACGAAAACTAAAAACAAAATTCCATCCGTTGCGTAAAACAATGAAAAGTAACAAACTTGAACTGCAATTTGTAATAAATAGGCCCAACGATTCCGTGTCTTCAGAGATAATGTAATGACCTAAAGTGACAAAAATCATTCATAATTGCAATCCTCTCAGCGATCTACAACGAAAGATAAGAACTGTTTAGGAATAACTGCTTCCTCGTGGAAGTCACGATTCAAGCAATGCTTTTGGGTCCAATGCTCAATTTGACATCCAATTAGAAATAAGGCAAGAGGAAATATATGAAAACGGCAAACTGTCCAGCTTGAAAACACACACAAAGGAGATAGTGTAACTTCAAATAAGTAAAAACTTGACACAATGTAAAGCAGCAATTGAATATATGTCAACCAACAGTGCTGTCGTAGAATTTATCAATGTTGGGCAACTCAACCGGCTTACCCTGCAGCAAATTAAACCTACCCACGATGGTGTTGGGTACAGAAGAATTACTACCGTCAGAATACTTTTTACGTTATACAAGGATTATTCGCTTTTTCGACGTCTTGTAGTTGCAATAAAAACTCACTGATTACATGCCATTACAGGAATTGTACCGCAACAAAATTACAAAAAGACCTCCAAAAAGGCAGTCCTTTCAGCAAAGAACATTAAAAAAAGGTTACAAGGCAATGAGAATCAGTGCAATCATGCATAGAATAACAGTGGTACTATAAAATTGAGAATCGTTAGAAAACCGAACTAGCTTGCACTGCAATAATTTGCATGTATTCACGAGGTTGTTGGGGAAAGAGCAATTACGATTGTCAAATTGTGGTTACTTCACTGCTTCTCAGAATTGTGGACTTTAATAAGGAGACGTAGGCTTTTCGAAACGCTAGAAGCATTGTAATGCATCCAAATGACAAAAAACCTTCATACTAGAAATCCTCCCAGCCGATTGTGATAATTGATTAGCATTGTCTAGAGACCACTGCTTCCTCGTGCAAACATCGGTTCTACAATGGTTTTCTGTTCTTTACAGTTATAATAAAATTAAATTATCGAAAAGAAACCCATCCCAAAGTGTGAA
Organism: Galdieria yellowstonensis; assembly: GCA_026122205.1. Taxonomy (NCBI): domain Eukaryota; phylum Rhodophyta; class Bangiophyceae; order Galdieriales; family Galdieriaceae; genus Galdieria; species Galdieria yellowstonensis. Next base: position 4,574 of record JANCYU010000029.1, on the reverse strand, counting down.
TACATAAGAAACGATGTAGAGTAAATGCTAACTGTTAAAAAGCAGTACAGAAAAAGGCACATGGAACTGTACTAGTTCAATTGTGCATAAATTAAAAGCAGTATCTCCTCTTTGGACATCGTTGCCAACAAACCAACGTAGACTGCATTAACCCTTATAGCGTTACGACAGAATTGGCTACGGAGTATAAAGCATTGTCGAGGTACTATTTTTCGTTATATCACTGTTAGCTGACTAGAATTTAGGAGTTGTGTCGGTTTGTAAATAAGAGGCATAATGATAACATGACACTACAGGTATTGTAACACGGTCATAAGACCAAAGCCAATAAAAATGGCAATCATCTCAGTGATTTGAAACAATGGATTTGAACTGCCTAGAAACAACTGGTTCCTCATGTAAGTCACGAAACAGCCAATGTGTTTTTGAAAACTGATCCTCTAGTCACACATTTATAATTAGCTCAATAATAAATTAAAAAAGCTCATCATAATAGTTTATGAAAGACAACAGAAGGAAAATGCTGTAGCCACAAATTGTACAGAGACATTAAAAACAGTCACCAAGCACTGAGTCAATCCAACAAAGCATAATAGGCTAACTGTACGATCGAATCCAGAATCAATGGGCATCCAAGCGGGCCAAAACAACAATAGGTTGTCGCGATCAACGACGATGTTGGGCGTAAAATTTTTACCATGGTCAAAACATATTTTGAGTTATATCAAGGTTTGTTCAACGTTTCAAATTCGTCGACTTGTAACAAAGAGGCTTAATAAAAACATGCCATTACACATGACTTTTACTTGCAGTAGAGGTACGAAAAAGCATGACAAATGGCTATTCACCCAGCAAAAAGCATAACACGAAGAGGTACTGCACTAGTTCAATTGTGCATTAACCAACAGTGGTACCCTCGAAAATTTTTTAATTGCAATCCTCTCCGCTGTTTACAATCATGGATCAGAACTGTGTAGAAACAACTGATTCCTTACGTGCAACAATTCAACCAATGCATTTTGGAGCACTGCTACGCATGTCTCACATTTCGAATCTATAGTTCATAAAACACACAATAGAGGGAAATAGTGGCATTAAGAAAAAAATGCAATGCACTGTGTCAATCTAATCAAGATAGATGAATAATTGTTCGGTCAAATCGAGCATCCACTGGTATAAAAACGAGCCAACACAGCAATAGCCATATCAATCTACGACTTTTTGGGCAAGGAAGATTTACTGTTGTCAAAGTATATATTAGATCAGATCAAGGTAGCATCATTAATTCAGAGTTTTTGACCTGTAGTAAAAAGACATGATTAAATGGAACCACAGGTATTGTACTGCACTATGTTTCAGAGAAAACACAAAGATTGCCACTCTTTCACCAGAAAAGCATTACACAAAAGATACAAGGCACTGCATCAACTAAATTGCGAATAAACCAAGAGGGTGCCATCAAATTGAGAATCATTGGGCAACCGAACAGGCTTTGACAGCAATAGATTCCATATACCCAAGAGTATCGGGTACAGAAGAATTACTATACTCAATTTAAGGTCACTTCGCTGCTATTCAGAATCCCTGGATTTGTAATAAAGAAAGTCATATTTTGAATGACACGAAAGGCATTGTGGTACATCAAATTGACCAAAAAACACTCCTTAATGGAAATCTCTCTGCCAGTTCTAACAATAGATTACGACTGTTTAGAGACCCCTCTGTTTCCTCGTGCAAGACAATTTTCAATCACTGATTTTTTTGTCCTTTGCTACGCTTGTGATACAGTTAGAATTACAGTCAAATTAAATTATGGAAACGGAACAATGCACATAGTATAGAAACAAAAAGAAGAATGCAGCTTAAACGCAAATTGTTAAATAGCATTACAAAAAAGGGGCATTGAACTATATGAGTTCACTTATGCATAAACACAGCAATATCTTCTCATTGGACAATGTTGTCAACAAACATACCTGCATTGCAATGATCATTGTAGCGTTACGACCAAATTGAACACAGGATACTAAGCAATGTCAAGGAACTTTCTAGTTATGTCACTGTTCTTGCACGGCATTCCATTGATGTCTGCTCAAAATGAGGAGCCATGACAATTACATGACACAATAGGTTTGATAAAGAATTAAATGACAAAAAAATAGTATTGGCAATCTCAGCGCTTCGCAACAATGGATTTGAACAGTCTAGAAACAGGTAACACCTAGTGCAACACAGAAACAACCAGTGACAATTTGACAATGGCAACTCTAATCTCACATTTAGAATTAAGAATAACACATAAAACACTTACCCTACATACTTTATAAGACACAACGGAAGGTAGATGGCGTAGCCGCAAATTGTTAAACGCAGTAGGGAAGAAGTACCATGCACCGAGTCAATGCTGGAAAGTATTGAAAAATAATTGTACAAGCTAGACGAGCATCGGTGGGTATCCAAACGAGCTAACACAGCAACAGCTTTTATCGGTTTTGATGGTGTTCCACACAAAAGCTTAACAGTAGTCAAAGTACATTTTAGAGTATGCCAAGGCTGTTTTATTGTTACATAGTCTTCAACTTGCAATTTGGAGGCCTAATGAGCACATGGCATTAGAGGTATTGTACTACAATAAAATTACAGAAACAAAGGATAATGGCGATCCTTTCAGCAGAAAACCATCACTCAAAAGTTACAAGGCACTGCAGCAGCTCAATCATGAATGAATCCAGAGTGGTAAAATCAAATTGAAGATTGTTGGGCAACTGTTGACTCAATAAGTTACATTTATCCACCACTGTTGGGCACCCAAGATTTACTATAATCAATTCGTGGTTACTTCATTGCTTTTCAGAGTCCTGGAATTGTAATAAGGAGAATGAAGCTTTCACTGACACTAGAGGCATTGTAATGCATCGTAATGACCAAAATAACCCTTCATAATGGGAACCTCTCAACCAGCTCTAACAATTTATGACAACTGTTTAGAGATCCCACTGCTTCTTCGTGAAAATCATTATTCAACCAATGTTATTTTTTCATTTGATATACTTGTGCTCCAGTAGAAATTATATTCATATTGAATTATAGAGATGGAACCCTGCACATATTATAAAAACATAACAATTCGTGTAGCGTAAATGCAAATTTTCCAAAAGAACGACAAAAAAGCTACATTGAACTGTGCTAGTTCAACTATGCAAAAACTACCAGGGGTATCTCCTCATTGGACACGTTTACAACAAGTCAACTTACACTGCAGTAGTCATTGTAGCACTACAACGAAGTAAAGCATGGAACACAAACTATTGTCGAGGCACTTTTTTACTTATATCACGATTATTGCACGACATTTTAGAGTGGTCGACTTGAAATAAAGAGGCATGATGATTAAATGACAATGTAGGCTTTGGAAAATATTCAACTGACAAAAAAAAAAGCAATAATAATGGGAGTCGTCCCAACGGTTTGCAGCAATGGATTTGAATTGTCTAGACTCAACTAGCTCCTGGTGCTACTTACGAAACAACCAATGATACTTTGACCACTGCAACTCTAGTAACACATTTAGAGTTAAGGTAAAAGTGCTATCTAAACGCTTACCCTATATAGTTAATAAAACACAACAGAAGAAAGCTGCTATCACGCAAATGGTTAAAACACATTGACGAAGAGGTACCATTCACCTACCCAATTTAGTAAAGTTTAGACAAGCAATAACTGTACGATGATAGCAAAAATCAATCGGTATACAAGGCGAGATGACACTGCAACCGCTTTTACTAACCTAGGACGGCGTTGGGTACGAAATCTTTACAATGGTCAAGATACATACCACGCTAAAGTAGCTTCATCCTCTCAAAGTAATCGCCTTGTAATAAGAAGGCCTAATAAATACGTGCCATTACAGTCATTGTATTGCAATGAAAGCAAGCAAAAAAAAAGAGAAAACGGCAATTTTTTAAGAAACAGCATCACATAAGAGTCTGAGAGGTACCACCAATCCACTAATGCTTAATGCAACTATGGTGCCATCGAGTTTAATTGGGTTGGAAAAACGAAGCTGGCATACACAGAAACAGCAGTAAGCACCTTCGTCAAGGTTGAAACAGTCACACATAGTACAGCAATAATTATTTTTACGACGTCGTCAGATTGATGCGTTTGGAAGGCGGGTAAGAGACTAAGAGGTTTACAAGGTTGTTAGGTTTTCTTAGGTTTTCTTAGATTTTCCTAGGGTTTATTAGGGTTTATTAGGGTTTATTAGGGTTTATTAGGGTTTATTAGGGTTTATTAGGGTTTATTAGGGTTTATTAGGGTTTATTAGGGTTTATTAGGGTTTATTAGGGTTTATTAGGGTTTATTAGGGTTTATTAGGGTTTATTAGGGTTTATTAGGGTTTATTAGGGTTTATTAGGGTTTATTAGGGTTTATTAGGGTTTATTAGGGTTTATTAGGGTTTATTAGGGTTTATTAGGGTTTATTAGGGTTTATTAGGGTTTATTAGGGTTTATTAGGGTTTATTAGGGTTTATTAGGGTTTATTAGGGTTTATTAGGGTTTATTAGGGTTTAT
>JANCYU010000028.1:0-271506 GCA_026122205.1 Galdieria yellowstonensis | reverse complement strand
TAAACCCTAATAAACCCTAATAAACCCTAATAAACCCTAATAAACCCTAATAAACCCTAATAAACCCTAATAAACCCTAATAAACCCTAATAAACCCTAATAAACCCTAATAAACCCTAATAAACCCTAATAAACCCTAATAAACCCTAATAAACCCTAATAAACCCTAATAAACCCTAATAAACCCTAATAAACCCTAATAAACCCTAATAAACCCTAAATAAACCCTAATAAACCCTAATAAACCCTAATAAACCCTAATAAACCCTAATAAACCCTAATAAACCCTAATAAACCCTAATAAACCCTAATAAACCCTAATAAACCCTAATAAACCCTAATAAACCCTAATAAACCCTAAATAAACCCTAAATAAACCCTAAATAAACCCTAAATAAACCCTTAGAAAAACTAAGAAAAACTAAGAAAAACTAAGAAAAACTAAGAAAAACTAAGAAAAACTAAGAAAAACTAACAACCTTGTAAACCTGTCAGCCTCTTACCCACCTTCCAAACGCATCCATCTGGTGACGTCGTAGAAATCATTATTACTGTAGTAGGTTTACCTGTTTCAACTTTGTCGCAGGTGCTTACTGCTCTTTCTTTTTAAGCCAGCTTGATTTTTCCAACCCAATTGAACTCGATAGTACCATAGTTGCGCTATGCATTAGTGGATTAGTGGTACCTCTCAGACTCTTATTTGATGCTCTTTCCTAAAGAACTGCCGTTACTCTTTTTTTTTTGCTTGCTTTCATTGTAATACAATAACTGTAGTGACACGTATTTATTAGACCTTCTTCTTACAAGGCGATTACTTTGAGACGATGAAGCTACTTTAGCGTGGTATGTATCTTGATCATTGTAAAGATTTTGTACCCAACGCTGTCCTAGGTTGGTAATAGCTGTTGCAGTGTCATTTCGCTTGGATACCCATTGATGCTTGCCTTCATCGTACAGTTATTACTCGTCTAATCTTCGTTAAATTCGCTTAGTGAATGTTACCTCTTCGTCAATGCCTTTTAACAATTTGCGGCGATAGCAGCTTCCTTCTGTTATGTTTTATTAATTATAAAGGGTAAGCGTTTAGATAGCACTTTTGCCTTAATTCTAAATAGGCTACTAGAGTTGCAGTGGTCAAAGTATCATTGGTTGTTTCGTAAGTAGCACCAGGAGCTAGTTGAGCCTAAACAATTAAAATCCATTGCTACAAATCGTTGGGACGATTGCCGTTACTATTGCTTTTTTGTTAGGTGAATATGTTCCAAAGCCTACATTGTCATTTAATCATTATGCCTCTTAATTTCGAGTAGACCACTCTGAAATGTCGTGCAATAATCGTGATAAAATTAGAAAATGGCATTGATAATATTTAGCGTTCCTTGCTTTACTTCGTTGTAATGCTATAATGGTTACTGTATCGTAAGTTCGTTTATTGCCAACAACGTCCAATGAGAAGGTACTGCTGATAGTTTTTGCATGATTGAACTAGTACAGTTCAATGTAGCTTTTTGTCGTGCTTTTGAAAAATTTGCATTTACGCGACACCAATTGTTATGTTTTTATAATATTTGCAGGCTCCATTTCTATAATTTAATTTGAATGTTATTTTTACATGAGCACAAGCATATCAAACGAAAAAAGTGACATTGGTTGAATAGTGGCTTACACGAAGAAGCAGTGGGGTCTCTAAACGGTTGTCATCAAATTTTTAGAGCTGGTTGAGGGGCTTCCATTATGAAGGGTTGTTTTGGTCATTACGATGCATTACAGTGCCTCTACTGTCAGTGAAACTTCATTTTCCTTATTACAATTCCAGGACTCTGAAAAGCAATGAAGTAACCACGAATGGATTATAGTAACTCTTGGGTGCCCAACAGTGGTGGATAAATGTAACTTACTGAGTCAACAGTCGTTCAACTATCCTCAATTTGATTTTACCACTCTGGGTTCATTTATGATTGAGCTGCTGCAGTGCCTTGTAACTTTTGAGTGATGGTTTTCTGCTGAAACGATCGCCATGATCGTTTGTTTCTGCAATTTTATTGCAGTAAAATACCTCTAATGCCAGGTACTCATTAGGCCTCGAAATTGTAAGTTGAAGGTTATGTAACAATAAAACGCCCTTGGCATACTGTAAAATGTACTTTGACTATTGTGAAGATTTTTTGTGGAACACCATCAAAACCCGATAAAAGCTGTTGCAGTGTTGGCTCGTTTGGATACCCACTGATGCTCGTCTCGTTTGTACAATTATTTGTCTATACTTTACTGCATTTACTCAGTGGATGGTACTTCTTCCCTAATGCGTTTTAACAATTTGCGGCTACGCCATCTACCTTCCGTTGTGTTTTATAAACTATGTAGGGTAAGTGTTTTTTGTGTTATTCTTAATTCTAAATGTGTGATTAGAGTTGCAATTGTCAAATTGTCATTGGTTGTTTCTGTGTTGCACGAGGTGTTACCCGTTTCTAGACTGTTCAAATCCATTGTTGCGAAGCGCTGAGATTGCCAATACTATCTTTTTGTCATTTAATTCTTATCAAACCTATTGTGTCATGTAAATGTCATGACTCTTCATTTTGAACGGACTACAATGGAATGCGGTGCAAGAACAGTGATGTAATTTGAAAAGTTCCTTGACATTACTTAGTATCTTGTGTCTAGTTTTGTCGGAACGCTATAATGGGCATGGCAGTGTAAGTCGGTTTGTTGACGATGTTGTCCAATGAGAAGGCATTTCTGTGGTTTTGCCATGGTTGAACTCGTATAGTTCAATGTACCTTTTTTGTAATGCTATTTAACAATTTGCGTTTAAGCTACATTCTTCTTTATGTTTCTGTACTATGCGCATTGTTCCGTTTCTATAATTTAATTTGACTGTAATTCTAACTGTATCGCAAGCGTAGCAAAGGACAAAAAAATCAATGATTGAAAATTGTCTTGCACGAGGAAACGGAGGGGTCTCCAAACAGTCGTAATCTATTGTTAGAATTGGCAGAGAGATTTCCATTAGGAAGTGTTTTTTGGTCAATTTGATGTACCACAATGCCTTTCGTGTCATTGAAAATTTGACTTTCCTTATTACAAATCAAGGGATTCTGAATAGCAGCGAAGTGACCTTAAATTGACTATAGTAACTCTTCTGTACCCAATACTCGTGGGTATATGGAATCTATTGCTGTCAAAGCCTGTTCGATTGCCCAATGATTCTCAATTTGATGGCACTCTCTTGGTTTATTCGCAATTTGGTTGATGCAGTGCCTTGTATCTTTTGTGTAATGGTTTTCTGGTGAAAGAGTGGCAATCTTTGTGTTTTCTCTGAAACATTAGTGCAGTACAATACCTGTGGTTCCATTTAATCATAAGTCTTTTTACTACAGGTCAAAAACTCTGAATTTATGATGCTACCTTGATCTGATCTAAAATATACTTTGACAACCGTAAATCTTCCTTGCCCAAAAAGTCGTAGATTGATATGGCTATTGCTGTGTTGGCTCGTTTTTATACCAGTGGGTGCTTGATTTGAACGAACAATTATTCATCTATCTTGATTGGATTGACACAGTGCATTGCATTTTTTTCTTAATGCCTCTATTTCCCTCTATTGTGTGTTTTATGAACTATAGATTCGAAATGTGTGACATGCGTAGCAGTGCTCCAAAATGCATTGGTTGAATTGTTGCACGTAAGGAATCAGTTGTTTCTACACAGTTCTGATCCATGATTGTAAACAGCGGAGAGGATTGCAATTAAAAAATTTTCGATGGTACCACTGTTGGTTAATGCACAATCGAACTAGTGCAGTACCTCTTCGTGTTATGCTTTTTGCTGGGTGAATAGCCATTTGTCATGCTTTTTCGTACCTCTACTGCATGTAAAAGCCATGTAGTGGCATGTTTTTATGGAGCTTCTTTGTTACAAGTCGACGAATTTGAAACGTTCAACCAACCTTGATACAACTTAAATTATGTTTTGACCAGTGTGAAGATTTTACGCCCAACATCGTCGTTGATCGCTACACCTATTGCAATTTTTGCCCGCTTGGATGCCCATTGATTCTAGGTTCGATCGTACAGGTACCCTACTATGCCTTCATGGATTGACTCAGTGCTTGGTGACTATTTCTTAATGTCTCTGTACAATTTGTGGCTACAGCATTTTCCTTTTGTTAAGTTTATAAACTATAATGGTAAGCCTTTTTAATTTATTATTAAGTTAATTCTAAATCTGTGGCTAGCGGATCAGTTGTCAAAGAAGCATTGGTTGTTTCGTGACTTGGACAACGAATCGGTTGTTTCTAAACAGTTCAAATTTATTGTTGCAAATCACCGAGATGATTGCCATTCTTATTGGCTTTGGTCTTATGAACGTGTAAGAAAGCCTGTAGTGTCATGTTATCATTGTGCCTCTTAATCACGAATCGACAATTCATAACTGCCATGCAACACTAGCGATATAACGAAAAAAAAGTACCTCGACAATGCTTTGTACTCCGTAGCCAGTTTTGTCGTAACGCTATAATAGTTAATGCAGTGTAAGTTGGTTTGTTGCTAACGGCGTCCAACGAGAAGGCAATCCTGTAAGTTTACGCATAACTGAACTAGTACAGTTCCATGTGCCTTTTCTGTACTGCTTTTTAACAGTTTGCATTTACTATACATCTTTCTTTATATATTCACACTTTGGTCCAGGCTTCCTTTCGATAATTTAATTTTATTATAATTATAAAGAACAGAAAACCATTGTAGAACCGATGTTTGCACGAGGAAGTAGTGGTCTCTGAACAGTGCTAATCAATTGTCACAATCGGCAAGGAGGATTTCTAGTATGGAGGTTTTTTGTCATTTAGATGCATTACAATCCCTCTAGTGTTTCGAAAAGAATACGTCTCCTTATTAAAGTCCACAATTCTGAGAAGCAGTGAAGTAACCACGATTTGACAATCGTAATTACTCTTTCCCCAACAATCTCGTGAATAGATGCAAATTATTGCAGTGTAAGCTAGTTCGGTTGTCCAACGATTCTCAATATGATTGTATCACTCTTATTCTTTGCATGATTGAACTGGTTCAGTGCCTTGTGCCTTTATCGTAATGGACTTTGCTGAAAGAACTGGCTTTTTTGAGGTCTTTTTTTAATTTTATTGCAATACAATTCTTGTAACGGCATGTAATGTAATCGGTTAGCCTTTTTAATACAACTCGAAAACTCCAGAACTGTAAAGCGGCCTTGGTATAATGTAAAAACTACTCTGGCGTCAATAAATCTAATGTGACCAACAACATCGTGGGTAGATTTTAATTTATTGCAGGGTGAGCCAGATGGATTGCTCAACGATGATAAATTTGACGACAGTTCTGTTGGTTTACGTATAGTTGAATTGCTGCATTGCATAGTATCAAGTTTTTAACTACTTGCAGTTACATTGTATCCATTTGTATGTTTTTATAACCTGAGAAGTGTCATGTTTTCATATTTTTCTTCTCGCCTTATTTCTAATTGCGTGACAAATTAAGCACTGGACAAAAAATGTTGGTTGAATCGTGAATTGCACGAGGAAGCAGTTATTCCTAGACAGTTCTAATCTGCCCTTGTAAATCGCCAAGAGAATTGCGACTATGCATGGTTTTTGTCACTTCAATTCATTACAATATCTCTACAGTAGTGAATACGTTAGGCCTCTTTGTTACAAATTGCAGTTCAACTTTGTTCCTTTTTATGTTTTTTTATGCAACTAATAGATTTTCGTTTATACGGTTTTCGTGCGTTAACTTTAAATGTTTGACAAGTGAAGCATTGGACAGAAGGAAGCATTAGAGGAGTGGTGTCTTGCACGCGGAAGCAGTTCTTTCTTGATAGAGGTAACCATCGTAATAAATCGGTCGGTAAATTGCCATTATCAGGGATTTTGTCATTCGTGTGCCTTACAATTGCTCTGCTGTCTTTCGTATCGCTTTTTTATTGCGAGTCGACTGCTCGGGAATGCAGTGTAGCAGCCTTGATGCAACGGAAGTTGCTCGGACAACAGTAATTTTTCTAAGCCCGACACAGTCGTAGATCGATATAAGTGGTTGCAGTTTAAGTACAATGCCAGGTTCGATTGTGCAATTCTTTGTTTATGCAGGAGCGACTTGACACAGTAGGCTGCGTTTTTATCTTGGAGCTTTTTAGCAACTTACATTTACGTCATCACCGGTATTTGGCTTTTATACATTGGATATTTTTCCTTCTATGTAGCATGCTTTTACCCTAATTCTCAATGTGCGACAGTCAAAGCAGTCGACAAAGGTACGATGGTTGAAGTGGGACCAGCTAACGGAGACAGTTGTTTCCAAACTGCTGTCCTATCTTCTTTGAAATCGCTGAAAAGATTGCTATTATTGACATTTTTTCATCAACTCAATGCTGCATTCTCTTAGGCTTGATACTTTATAGGATCGTTGAATGATTTTGTAGTTTCCTATATAGAACTTGTCAAAAAATGAGAATGTTTTTTACATACTTGTATTTGTGTAGTTTAAGTTTTTTTAACAAGCCAAAGTGCGCTTAGTCCCATTGAAATTGCAATCAACTGTAATTGTCGGCAATTGATTGGTTTCTTGGGTGCAGCTGCGATTCGGCTGAGCATGAGAGTAACGACCTTTTTTGTTGCAAATGACTCAATGTTTCAGGTACATTGACCAAACAACAAGGACAACGAGTCTTCCATTGTTCATCCAAGATACCGATTCCGGCGAGCCTCGAGCAGGAACTCCAACCACCAACACGAATACGCATCTGCCATGAAAGACTTTTGCTATATTCAGGAAAGTGGAGAGAGCTATCACGCAACAATGCACTACCGTTATGTAATGCATACTGACAATATTCGTGCCATGTATTGGTTTGAGTCATTTTGCCAGTAGTTAACCATTTATGATGGATAACCTGTTGCACTGCTCGTTGCAATGTCTTGGAACCACGAGGTGATCTTTCAATCTGCCTTACCGCCGAGCTACCTAATCTCCTCAATAACCAAGCTTTGGTATTTTTCACCCATGTTCCTTTCCGAAATGTAGGTATCCACTGACACGAGTGACTAATCCATGTACGCATACTAGGTCCTTTGGCCCATAAACGTGCCCGGCGTCCTGCTATCAGTGATTCCACACTAGGTATACCCAATTCAGTATACAAAGCAGGAATACTTACTCCTGTGTGTTTCGCATGCACATCTACCACCATTCGTAAAGTTTGATTCAATACCAAACTTAAACGTTTGGCATGTAGTTGATGCATACCCCACCATTCAGAGCCCCAGAGCAGACTAGGTAGCAAACAACTCTTGACAACACGCAAACGGAGATCCATTGGTATCCTACCATTACGTAGAAATGGAGTTGCCATGTGAAGCTTTTGACGATAACGTTGGATTTGACGTCGCACCGTAAATCCTTCATCCAAATTACAATAATCGATACCTAGATAACGATATTCTTCAACAACAGGTATGTCTTTGCCTTGTAATTGCCATTGCCTCCTTCGAACTTTATCTACACATCCATGAAAGACAGTAACACCACATTTGGATGCACCAACTTCCATTTCAAGTTGAGTTAAATATTCACTTACCTTGCGCATGGAGACTTCAAGACAATGTCGGCTAGGCGATAACAATACCACATCATCGGCAAACATCAATCCAGGTAATCGATTCTCTGTTCCACCAACCATTGTACTCTCAGGCAACAAGACCACTCGAATATCAAATGGTCGACATTGTTCAAGTAAATCATTGTTGAACAGATCGAATAGTAATGGAGAGGAAGGATCACCTTGACGTACACCTCTACAAAATGGAAAGGCAGGTGAGAGTGTATCAGATATCCGTGAGGATACCTGTGTCCACGAACTACGATAAAGCCCTCGATAAAATTCCAAACATCGACCTCGAATACCTAAACTTTCCAGTTTACGAAACAAGGCTTCATGTGGAACTCGATCAAAAGCTTTACGTAAATCGATGAAACATGCATAAGTAGGACGCCTTTCCTTGTTCCATCGTCGTTGGACACACTCTACCAAAGCAACAACTTGTGCTGCACATTCCTCGCGAGTACGAAATCCTGCTTGTTCACGTACTAGTACATTGTGCTTTTCAACTGTGTAACGAATGCGATTGGTAACAATCGCACGCAACCGTTTGACAATTGTACTTATGAGGCTAATGCCTCGATAATTGTTCATGTCCTTCAAATCTCCCTTTTTCGGAATAGAAATAAGAAGAGATAAATTTCATGAACTTGGAATCTTTCCCCTTTGAAAGATCCAATTGAGCAAGCGGAGCAGCGCTCGGCTCATCGGATGTTCCATCATAGATGAATTGTGGAGTCTTTCTTCTTCTCGAGAAAAAACTGTTGAAGAAGAAAAAGAGATTGGAAGAATCAAACTCCATAGCAAATTGATCCTTACAAGCAACTTTACCATGCGCAGTGAACCAAAAGGAGCACAACTCGCGAAGAAGGTTATGGAGTCATCGATAGGAGAGTTTGTAACGCCACAAGACAACGCGTTTGCTGTGCTGGAGATAAGAATAGTCAGGAAAACTGCAGGTTTACTTTTCTAGTATTGTCAAATTTTTTTGGCTTAATAAGGTTGCAATTTTTCCATATGCTTTCGTTAATAAAATCTACCTTTTTAACTTGGAAAAGTTCCAAGTATACTCATACGCGCTTAAAGGCACTGAATGATACTTGGAAACCTTGTCAAGTACACTAAACTTGCAATCTCTACGAGCAAAAACAGCTATTATAGGTAGATATGTACAAGGACGTGACCCTTTTTCAATTGCTTCCTCTACAGGTACCTTAGTACACTGCTGTTACTTTTCAACCATTGCACTCTTCTTTCTACACCACGAATCTTTACAAATATACTTATACATACGCGCACAAGTTACTAGTTGAAGATGTGGAGAATGGCGGGGTCATGACAACGCTGTTGTGAAAGGAGCCTTTCACCCACTACGAAACACGGAAAAAGACTAGAACAAAAAACCTCTGAAGAAACTTCTAAAACATTACAGAATAAATAGTCTTCAAGCTTTGAAAAGGCAAAAAACACACGAGAGACACCCAACAAAAGGTGGCAGAGCAGAGGTCAACTTCCCACCGCACTCAATCGGTTAGAACATTTGGTGCAGAATACTTTGGTGCAGTATTGCCAGTGCCAGTAGAAGAAACAAAAAGGTGTCTAAACTCTTTGGACTCTACTTTGTTTTCTACCTATACTGGCAATGAAGAGTAAACCGAAAGTGTCAAGCTGCCCTTTTTTATCCTTGTAGGGTGACAATGGGGTTGCGTTACCAAGACGGCATGTCTACGCAGTCGTCGACACAAGAAAAAAAGACCAGGTCAAAAAACCGAATGTGACTCTATAAAGAGTAAACAAGCGTAGTTCTTGTAACGTAGCAACCGCTGATTCCTCTTCTACATAGCCAGCTGGTTGTGTCATCGTCTCTTGCGTAGGTTGGCTCCGGTATAACAAGGCCACAAAGCCAATCTTGGAATCTTCCGCGCTTTATGTCGATTGATGATTCAAGTTTATTTTGAAAGAAAAACAACGCAAGGACCGCTTGGCTTTTATTATCTTCTCGGCTTTTTCCTCTTTGGTTGCTTCTGCTCTACTGCGGCGCTCAGGGAACCGAGAGTGAAACCGAACCAAAAAAGCAAAGTTTCGCTATGACAGTGCGATAAGAAATTTGAAGTGTGCAGGTACAGGTGTCTTTTATTCTTTTTCATTGCAACAAATGCAAAAGTGTTCCGCTTCTGCCGCAGGACAAAACAAACTTTCACTGAGTACAACGTGCTTTGGTGGAGTGAATTCTACAAGCACAATGCTATTGATGAACTAGTGCGAAACAACAATGCCATACCCAAATTCGTTTTGGCCTAGCTCGAAATTTTTTACTGCAAATAAACTTTGGAGACAGAGGAGGCAACAGATTACGATGCTCAACAGTCTCCACTTAGTTGTCTGTGGAAGAGGCACAGCATAGGAACTTTGAAGATGGAATATTCTGTTCGGATTTGCTGGACTTCCAGCGGAAAGTTGGAAAAGGTTGTAACTCTGCCGTGACTGCGATGAAGCAAAGGTATTCGTTGTACAGTTGGCTAGACGGAAGGCAGTCATTTCGGTTTCCGGTCGGACTGTGAAATGCTTTCTTCAAATGTCTCACTTGTGACACTTGCAGTGTTACGAAGTGCCGATCGCTTTTACCGTTTCCCTTGAAAAATTCTCTCTGGAAAGTCAAGTTGAAAACTAGGAACTTCTTGTTCAGACTACTAGTAAGAGTAACTTGAACGAACCTAATATGGATTATAACGCCACGTTTCTCAACTAAAAGTGTCACTTTTTATTACTGATACAAGCTTGACAAAGCACGAAACAATCACAAAACTACAGCGTCTGCATTCGATCCTCGCGGTTGCCCACTGGCCATTGGAAATGATCTGTTGCAGACATGCGCTCTATTATAAGGTTACTCTGTTCTCACTTCAAGTTTATATACACAAACTATTTCTGCCAAGGCAATTGTATACTCTGAAGACGCAAAAGTCGTTGGCTTCTGTTGGGAGAGTCCTATAGTGGGCTCAATGAAAGATGGTATTCTTAAGCAGACGTCTCGTGATTCAATCGCTCTAGTCGTCCAAGGGCTTTTCACATAAAATATGGCAAAAGCATTTCGCGGAATAGTATTAGCGAAATTTTGGACTGTGCAGTCTGCGGTCGTCCAGTAAGCACCAGACGACTAGCTTTTTGTGCTTTTGGCACGAAAACGCCCCTCGTTGTAATCACATATTCACCTTAAAAAAGGAACCAACACAGCTGAGATTGTCTTGCTTTTAGGTGACACGAGAACCTGACTTTCGACCGAGCTACGAAAAATACGACCCATATTACACAAACACTAGAGCAAAAGGTCAAACAATACAAGCTCAACTGCTTGTTTTTACCAACCAGTCGAGCAGTTTCTATGCTTGTTTCTGGAGTAGCAAAAATTCTTGTTCAGTGTCCCTTTGCTTTGGTGTCACCAAGGTGCAAGCGACTAAGGTGAATAGAACAAGTTCCCATTCAATCTCGTAAAACACTCTTGTGGCAACATACAGAGGGCCTAGATGAGTCGCCATCTTACAGATTGTTTTGAAGCATCTTTCCTAAGGAATGACTGTCGTGTCCTGTTCTGGACCAACAGTCTGCTCTGGTTCGAGTTTTGAGGAGAAGGAAAGTTGCAAGTCAAAGCAACCCATCCTCGATAGTAAGGACGCCACGAAGGATGATAAACTTGTCTCACTATAGACTAGTGCTCTTGGAAAATTCGGCAGGTCTGTTTCAAAATGTTTTTCCGTGACTTTTCTATGTGGAAAAGAAAAGAAAGGACATTATATCTCAAAGATGATCTACCCGTGATGGATTACAAATTCATCTTGGTGAGTTGAACGATTCATATGAAATGAAGTCTCAATTATGGAAATGACTTGCCAGGTTAATTTCTTAGCATTCATTTGGTTTCCTTATACTGGAAAACTCCGATGAAAAGTTCGTAGATAAATTCAGTAAAAAGTATAACAGCAGAATACTCGAACTGGAAACATTTATCGAAATTTGCGTTTTGTGAGAAAACGACTGGAGTTTTCAAAGAACCGTTGCAGTCTTGATGTATCTTACGTTCATTAGAATAGAGAAATGAGTAACAAAAAGACACTTTGCAAAAGTTCCACTAGAAGAGTTGCACATAAAAGGGTTGAATACATGTAACAACTTGACAAGGACAGAAGACATACGATGGATGCCTTTTTCTGTTTGCAGTATACCACGGACAATTTAAGACGAATTATGCTGTAGCAGTTTGTAGATTTAATATTGCATATATCTCTTTGGTAACAGATTTGTGTCTCTGCCTTCGATAATGTTCAAAGAAGAGTGACGCAGAAACATATAGAATACGGACTCTATGCGGATGAAATTATTGTTCAAAAGTAGAAATTTAAAACGATCTACCATATTGAGTTTCGTAAAGCCCCATGCACAACCGTTTAATCGCATATTTTAGTCAGTGCTATTTCTAAGTAGAGTATCGGCTCGAGGAACACAGTCAGTCGACTGCCACGATCGAACTTGTGCCTTTCTGGTCAGATTATATAGAATTTTCAAGTTTACGTGGAAAGTCAATACCTTCTTATTATTGTAGACTGTTAGGAGCAACCTTCAAATTAGCATTTCCCAGTTGTTGAAGCAACGTTTTCATGTAACAAGGTGCATATTTCCTTTTCCGTTAGGGCTTGTGTTTTCAAAAGGAATGTTCACTAAACGCTTTCACATGATTACTAGTTTAAACGAAAGAAAGAGAAACAATCTTGACCAATGGTCTCATCATTTTGTACAAAAGCGATTCAAATCGTTTGCAAGGTTCTCTCGTTAGGACATTCGATGAGAGAAGAAGCAAGCAACGATAGTGCGGCGTCTCAAAGTAAAAGGAACAATTCCGCTTGTACCTCTACATCTCGGCAATACAAAAGAGGAATCGTACTTGCAAGTTTTTCGGAAGCTACGATACTGCCCTTCGCTTGCATTAAATGCAAAGTTAGTGAGACATGTACACATCTTTAATACATAGATCTCTTCATTTCGTCCTTTAAACAACATGCTTATCTATTCAACAAGCACTAAAAATAGGATGGAGAAGCGACTATATGACACGTTAAAAGACACAACAAGCGAGATCAGAGCAACATTGTAAGCAGTCGTAAACGATAGAATACAGACAACATTAATAAGAAAACTGCTTTGAAAAAATAAGCTAAGCTATGTAAAAAATCAAATTTTCGTGCAAACACGAACCTATGCAAGTTTATATACGAGCTACGAGCAGTCCTGAGTAGAATAAAACGACCTAACTTGATATTATCAATTTGTACGAAGCATTGCGTCATAGAAAGATCGCAAATTACAAGCAATGTTGTCACTGACAAGAACCGTCCTTTACTCTTCTAAAAATAGAGCAAATGGAGAGGAAAATGCCACATGGAACCAAGATGGAGCTCAGAGACTCCGCCTCATGTGGAATGCTATAAAAGTAACTACCTTCGGCAAACTATAAATTGATTGTTTGTTCGTGGGGATTGTTTTGTCTGAGATGGACTCTGCTTCCTCAAGGGAGGAGAGAGCTTGCGGTAAACATATGAAGTGGGAGCATGTATTTGACCGAGTGACCATGAAAATTGACAGAAAGTACGCCAACGTTTGGTTGGAAGATTTACCCGACCTCTCCGTGGAGTGTTCAGTAACTAAAGTTTCGGAGCTCCTTGGAGAAAAGATCAAGGTCGGAAGCGAAGAATTGTCAACAAGGGACTCATCACTGGCGGATGTCGCTTCTCTGTTGAGACCAAAGAGAATGGCGAAAAATTTTCCTTTGAAGAGTTCTGGCAGTAGAATTTCTAGAGTCTTTTTGAGACAGGACTTAATAAACCTGTGGAACGCACTGGTTGACGAGGAAAATACTGAAGATTTGAAGGTTATATCTGCTGCTAGTGGGTTAGGCAAGAGTATATATCTTTATCTCGTTGCTGTTTTTGCCCGACACTTTGGAACCCCAGTGCAGTATATCGGAAATACAGGAGATCTGCTTCGTGAAAAGGTTGACGATAACTCGGTTTCTCGTAACTACGTTGAAAACGCGGGAACGATGCTCCGTAAAAAATTTGACTACAAATTGGTTGCTCGTAAATATGCGGCTATGTTGCTTTTTATGAATTCGGGTACCCTGGACAGTTTAAAACTGTTTTATCCTGGAGACCCTGGTTATAAACATCTTTGAGGCCTCCCTATGAAACATGTTGTTTTTTATGCTCACCGAAGAGGCGATTTGGTGCTTTGTGATGAACTTCGACGAAATTTTATGAATATGAAACCAAGAAACTTCCTGATCGTAGATGAACACAATGCTCTTTGGCAGAAATTTGGTAGTGACACTAAAACGTGGTTACCCTTCTTTGAGTTTTATGCAGATCCAATAGCACATGCTACCGTAAGTACATGCGTTTCCTTCCTTCTGATCATTAACTGGGGATAGCGGTATTGTAAGTTTGTTATCGCAACTTCGCAGCTTCACCAGTTCAAGCTGCCTAGTGGATATGTATTTTCTATACAATATGTTAAACCATTGAGCCGAGAAGAATTTGAAATATGGGAAAGATTGGACGACTACCCTAAGATATTCCGAGATAATGAAAGCACCGTTGTGGACCTTACGGGTTTTGTTCCAGGAATGATAGCCGAACTGATCGGGATGAGTCGCAGTTTTCCTAACTTGAGTTTCGGGGAAGTGGCCGCGCGGTTTTATGAAGAGTGTTATGCAGATATGCAAATAGTACACAGCGAGTATATCAAGTCATTGACGCATGAAGTGGATAAGAAACAGCTTTATGACGGGCTTCACAAGCTCTTTCGTGGTAGGGAAACTCCGGCAATTACATTATTTGATGGTGCCTATCGAGATCGAGGTCTCTTGATAGCAATGAATGATGGATCCTTACAATTTTACAACAGCATAGCATGTGACATTCTTTATGAATCTTTTTCAAACTATTATGTTACGAAAGAGCGTATACTCGAACTATCCAAGAGGTTTAAAGAGTCCCAAATGGCTGATGCCGATGGTGGTGAATTTTAGGAACTACGTTCGGATTTATGTTATCAGTTTCGTCCGCTACTTCACAACGGTTCTTCTTCTTGTAACGGAATAACTCACCTATTATATACACTGGAATAAACAGTCTTGTAATTGTTTCCTCGAAATCAGCTATTCAACAATTACTAATCGAAAAGAGTATGAAGTAGTGAGTATACCAAAGGGCTGTCTTTTGGATAAAGCAACGCATTCGGAATGCACTATCCACTCGTACATATGAATGCCTATCAAGTGCATTTCTTGACCCAATTTTTCCGCACCGATGTTCATGATTACTTCTTCTTTATCGTTGTGTATGAGAACGATTGGAACTATAAACTTCAAAAGCTAGCGTTCCCATCATCAAGGAAACTGGCAATGATTTGACACCAGGCCGTAAGAATGGGACTTGGACACAAAGGGCAGTGAGGATACAAATGTTGTTGAAATCAGAGGAAGTTTTCGCTTATATTTTCGTACAGTAACTTTACAACATTTCTACAAAATTATTTTTGTAACAGAACTGTATGTATGTACCGAACATCGCTTGAAATGCAGTGTCGATCCTCCGTGACACCATATAATACCACGTAACCAATCGTTGCAGAAGCTTCAAAGATGTGTTTAAAGTATTCAAGTACATATCTGATCAATCTTTGGAAGGCTTTACTCGAATAAATAAGGACAAACATTATCAATTAACAGAACTTGCAAAAACATTCAAATGAGTAAATATACGAATTTCGCAACGATTTCCTATCCAACATATGTTGGTAGCTACGGATAGGAAATTATGGGGAAATGACATACATATGCTAATTGCTTCTAAGAGTTCAGATAATACCTCCAAACTAGCAAAAATAAAACATTTTGAAAGTATAAGGATGAAATTGATCCTGGCTCGAACTGAAACAAGACTTGCTACTCGTCTAGTATGGAAACAAGCACTCCAGAGCAACTGATTTGGAAGGCAACTTGTAGATATGAGTGTATGATTTGAAGAATACTTTCGAGTCACTGGAAAAGAAAACAACACATTTCAGAGCTGTTCATTCCTTCGAGCACAGTTGATATAAACGGTAGCAGACACGTTTCTATGTAGCATCTCTTACGTTGCTCTTGGCGTACTTTGAACAACTTACATCGAAATAGAATGATTGATAGTAAAATTGCTGTTGAATAGAAAGTAAGGATACTTCATGTCAACGATGACTTTCTGCTACAAATTTAAGTCTTTACAACTTGTCTGGCAGAATGAGCAATGGAAATGGTCGGTATTCTTAACTCGTAACCTAATAAGAATGAAGCTTCTCAGGGAACCTGAAAGATTCCAAAGTATTTGCTCACCATCCGCTTTATTATAAATTTGGGTTTACCAACAGTACAAGAAGTCCTTGTGGGAAACATGACCACGAGTCTGCGATAAATATACAAAGTAGGACAATGTAATCTCAATATAATAATCACTTGTACGAATTTGCCATCTTCGAAAGGATCATTAGAGAAACTTTTCTTCGCATCCTTCCATGAAGATTGGCCTTTTCCTCCGAAGAACTTACGCAAGTAACCGACGAAAAAGAGACGGGTCTCGCAGTTCCACCACTAGAATTTATAAATGAAATGGCAGATCAAAAAGGCTAAAGCTATATTTTGTCATCGAGACGAAGACTTTAAGATTGGATAGGAATTATCATGGGAGACGAAATCGATAATATACAAAGAAGGAATTTTACCTCGCTGTTGATTTGGCAGATTCTTATCAATTCCTTGTTGGGTACTATAGTTGCTATTTTCTCATGCATTATTTTTTTGCAGAATATACTCGTTAGAGGTGTAGAATCGTCCACAAACCAGGTTAAACATCAACATCTATTTGTCTGACTTGTTTTTGAGGAGCTTGTATGCCTTTAACCCTTTAAAATATTGAGGCAGCACATGTCACCATCCTCGGGTCATCAACACGTATATTCTTTTATGTCTGTAGTGTCGAATTTCGCAAGAGCTCCATGAGTGTACTAGTTCTTGCTGAAACTGAAGGTGCAAACTATTGCTTCAACTCACTTTGGCGACTTCCGTTGCTTACTGCATTCTGCGAAATACCAACATTTAGAGGCACAATCAACGGCCAAGGAAGGTTTTGTCGCGAAGTTGTCAGGAAGTTTTTTGGATCCGGCGAGACAAAGAGACTTAGTATCTGAAGATATTTCAGCACGTACAAGGACTTCCAAACTTTTTACAGCATTATTATCGAATATATCGAATGTTTTCGTTTCTCGAAAAGAAAAGTAGGTAATAACGAAGGTTTTTATTGTGTTTCAATAGATGAACACTTCCAAGAACGCTCTATTAGGGCCAAAGTGAACGACTAGGATCTTCTGCAAGTGCAGTGCAACTTGTATGGCGCGGACTGGGATGATAATAATGAGCGCGAGACACGCTACAAATATTGTCCAAGACACGCAGTTACACTTGTGACATAGTGAAGGTTCAAGGCAACCGAGGACAGACTCTAGTTCTCGAGGTGGAACAGGTGCCTGGTTCCGTCGAAAAAACATAATTATCCCAAAAGTCTGGAATTCAAATTTGCTAGGTATCGGAAAAGCCACAGGCACTTGCTATACAAAGAGTCCTCGGCTGTTGGCGTTAAGGCCTTCCATCTTTTTTGTGCAAGGACGTTCATTTGGGGCGTTTTCACGGTGGTGCAGCGCATATAAAATTTCTTCTAGTCCATCAAACGCTTCCTTGTCTTGCTTTAAACAACCTATTTCTTTGTTCAAGGGAACACAACAAATAGGGGCGGATACATCACTCTGTAACTTTTTAAAAAACAAATCAAGCAGGCTAATCGCGAACAAAAGACTGGACGCAAGAAGAACAAGAAGACTGCTTTGACAAAATGAGAGAAAGCAACAAGTTGTCGTACCAACAGGAGTCGAGAACCTGGGGAAAAACTAAAACACATCGCTAAATTCAAGTCCACATTTGAGCTACATGCTGTCTTGAATGAAACGACCTCTCTTGATATTTCAATTTGCTACCAATTACGGCTCCATAAAAAGTAGCAAATTACCATTTGACACATTCTAGCATGTTGCCAGTGAAGTTCTTGTAGAGATAGAATAAACGGTTCAGACGAGGCCACGTGGAAGCAGGGTGAAGAGTGATGTTCCCGCACCCTCATGAATAGGCGCTATAAAAGCAGTGCCCATCTTTCACGATCTGATCGTTTTACATTTGGGATGGACGACCAAAGTGGCACGACGGAAGGTAGATTGGGAAGAAGGCAAGAGAGTGAAGAAGCTGCTTCGTCAAGTAGAACAGACAGTCCAGTTCCCAGGATACCTCTCATTCGTCCTCTTGTAAACAGGCGTGCTGCAGTGTATCAAATAATCTCGAACTTTATTTCTTCATACGCTCCTTCAAATTCGTCAAGTTACGACGTGCGTCCCTCTGTGTGTTTTGCCCCCCAAATGTATGGGAGTGGCAAAACCATATTAGGGAAGCACTTCAGGGAATTTGTTTTGTTGAACCGGCAGGTTTTAGAGAAGGATATAATCGAGTTTCCTGGAATTGCTGGCAGTGGAGTGAGCGCTGGAGAACGTGCAGTAGAAGCCCTGTTAAACGAAACCCTATATGTTAATGTAGATCTCAGGCCCTTTCCTGATTTTGGAGGAGAAGACTTTAGATCCACGCTTATAAAGACGATAAGCAAAGAAGCTCTTTCCACGCTACCAAATAAGCCAAAATTGCTCGCCAAGGTTTTAAAGAATAGGAAAGACCCAAAGGAGTGGCTAAGCTCGTTATTTCAAGTAACAAACAAGCGTTATTTGTTTCTGTTTATTGATGAAATTGGAATGTTACCATCCCGTAAATTTTATGAGTTTCCTGACCTGGACCCACAAAGAAATCCTCGCAAACCCAACGTCTACTGCTTATTTTTCCGAGTTCTATCTTCGCTTCTTATTCAACGTTTTGTCATTTGTTATCTAGCGGGAAGGTCGGACGCTATTGTTACCAAGCAGGAGGATGCAATAAGCTCTCGGGTGAATTTAGACTTTGTTCGCTTGGATCCATTTTCAGAGGATTCGACAAAATTATTTATACGAGGAATGAAGATAAGCACAGGAGAAACCGCTTTGCAACTATTGTTTCCCAAGCATCCAGAAGGACATGACTGGTTTTTCAAACAGGTATATAACTACACTGAGGGTGTGCCGCTTTACGTTCGCCATGTTATGCAAGTGTTAGTGAATACTTGCATTCACAACAAGTTGTATAATCTTACAGAGGATGAGATGTATGCTAGGATTGAAGAAATTTCCTCTTATGTTGTCTACTCAACGACCCCGAGTAATATGAACCTCAACACTTTGAAAGTTTTTTCTGCGCTGCTTCTTTCATCCATCCTAGAATACGAATTCCAGGTATTCGAAACTGTATATGGCGGTTTAGTTCTTGGGGAAAGCTCTCGATACGTGCTGGATATTGCTAATAACTTCGGCTTTTATTATCAGTATTGCCCAAACCAAGGACCAGGAGAAGTTGACGTTACACAGCAACGGATCAAATTAGTATTTCCAAAGATCGTTTTCGAAGCTGCCAAGGAAGAGTACCGGGATTATCCTCTTATGCGTTATCTTGATTTCCTGTTGCCGCTTAATGTTCCCGCAGAGTCACGCTCTTCGTTAGGGTTTAGATTTGAAGTAATATTTGCCGCTACTCTGTATGTTCGTTGTTGTCTTTCTAGGCGTTTGGGAGAGTTGAGTATATTTCATGAGAGCTTTGTAGAAGACGTAGTTTGGGAAATAGAGAAATGCCGTGTCCGGACAGTTCCGTCCTTTCATTCTGAATTGAAGACAGACTACAGTGCTGAAAAACGGTCATATTCTCCAAATGCTTGGAAGGACTTGTATGACAAATATTTATCGGAAGATGGAATATTTTTACCCAACAAGGATAATTCCTGTGGACCTGACATCTTTGTTCGAGTTTCCGTGCCTATAGATGATGATTCTTCCGGTTCCGATGAAGGCTGTTCTTCTTTGACCGAAATGTTGATGTATACAAGTTCCAAGAAGAGAAGAGTTTATTTGATAGGCATAACATTGAAATATTATCATAGTTCAAGTGTCGATGTGGACATGATTAAGGAGGAAGTTGACAAATTCCTAGTCCCAGTTTCTTCACAGTTGGAATTGGAGAAGAACGACATATGGGCAATTCAGTTGGTTGTGAGTACAAGTTATAATAATGAAGTTTCCAGTCACTTTACAGATAAGCAAAACTGGATAATGAATACTGGAGTTTATTATGAGGAGCGTTTTAAAAAGAAGCATCCTTCACCTAGTGCTTGGCAAGACACGAATAGTTCCAATTCTGATAAAGAAGGTCTCCATATTGGCCCAAACTGTCAACTTGTAGTTTGCTCTGTTGATAACTTGAAAGACTTTTTGGGTCAGCAAGTTTATGAACAACTCCAGAATTTATCCTCTGATACTGAAAGCGTTTTGTACAAGTTGGATCCTCTCGCGAAGTTGTTAGGACAATTATTGACGAGCGATGTTCCTATAGAACCCGATTCGTCCCATATTTTTTCCATAGCAGCAGATAGGGACGAGATGGAAGTGGAAGTTGTGAGTAAAGAAAGAGTACGAGGTGTTATACCTTTTGGTTGGAAAACGTTTCTTCACCAGCGTGCTTTATTGCCGGAAGAAGTTTCAACTCGTTATGCTCCGAGTTTTTCACGTATATTTGGAGATAACCCAAGAGTAATTCTAAGGAGCTCGCTAGAGTTGATGCGTATCCCTGAAGAGCATATTCAGCTTATTCTCATTGCGGTAGGGTCGTTGGATTCGGACACTGAAACAAAAGGATAGTTAGTGATCATATATAAAATTGTTATTGATTCATGAATTTCTAGTTGATATTTAAAGATTGGACTCGTAGAAAATAACAGGGAGCATGGTTTTTTAGCCACAACAGCCCTGCATACATAGAGGCCTTGAACTGTAAATGCTGCAAATAACGACTGTTGATGTTCTTTGCAGCAACAATTTATTTATACATGGCTTTCTCAAATAAATTTCGAGAATTAGCAGGGAAGGTGTGTTCATTTCACACAGAAATTGGTGTCGACGCCAGTAAAAGAAATAGTTTGTGCCGAAACTTTCTCGCGCGTGAAATTGTCAGTGCAAATGAAACTGTAAGTTGAGCCCTCTTTTTGATAGATACGTGAGACATCACTGCTGTTGTCGAAACATTTCCTTTCTCCTGATTTTCTACCAAAATAAAATAATTCAAAATGCTTCATTCCAAAGATGAGAATATGCGTATTTAAAGACTAGATCAGTCGCCAACATGTGTATTTGTTTCTATATCTGGAATTCTGATTGGAAAGGCCGCCTCAATCAACAAATTTCATTTTCCAAAAAACATTTGAGAATTTTTCTCATGGAGTATTTGGGTTGGTTGGAAGCAATCTTTGAGTGGTCATCATAAGGAAGAAGATAGGTACGGGAGGAATAGATTCCATAAATATCTTGTCACAGGAAACTATCTTATAGTTGTGAAGGAATCTAGAGCTAAGTGACAGTGGAAAGCTAGTGGAGTAGTTGCAGCAGTCAGTCTATGTCATGTCCTAAAAGGCACGTCTGCAATCGTTACCTCCATTGAAGACAGCTCTACTATTAGGAGCAAAATGAACACTTGTAGCTTTCGGGATTGTATGGCAAGGATCATCGTTGTGTTTTGTGAACCAATAATAGTATTGAGCGCGCGAGACACAGAATGCCGATATCGAGTCATTCAACTGCATTGCTACGTGACAAAGTGAAGATTTCATTGCCAATAAGGACAGGTTCTAGTTGCATGGATGGAACTAGAGCCTGAAATTCGTATTGGAATGCAAAGTTTCTATATGGATGAGGAAAGATTCTATTGTGTATCCAATGGGAAGACTAAGGGCTGTATGCTCTATTCAAAAAAAAACATGGATATCTCTAGAGACTAGAATTCGCAGTTTGCCAAGTAGAGTCCTGTCCTTGACTGCTGGCGCTGAGGCCTTCCTCTTGCGTCTCTTTCGGGTGGTGTTGAAGAAATACGCCAACTGGGGTGTTTTAATAGCAATGTTTTGTTATTTTCAATACATCATCTGCAACATTCAAATGCGTATCTGTAACCTTCGAAGTATGAAGCTTCAGCTCATTTCGTTGCGATCTTATTGCAATACCATTTATTCAATATCGTTGTAGCATTCCTCTGAATTCGACGGTTGCTCAATGATCTTCAATCTAGAATGAAATGTACTCCAAGTTTATAGCTAACTCGGCCATCTATTCTTTTATTAAGACCAATGATTATATTGAAGAATTAGAGGAAAAACCGAATAGAAGAAGCAATAAGCTTAAACGAAGAGGAAAAGAGAGAATTGAAAGCAGGCTGGCTTTGTAAGCAATATATTTATTCATGGAACCAAATTGCTATGGTTCCGATGTAGTTTGGGTCGGTTACTCAAGTTGAATCCAACTAGCTGTAACGAATTGTTCCTTGCTTGTGGTCATTGTAAATCTCGATAGTTTCCCAACTGTAATAAGAGGGGAAGAAATTCAAGAGCAAGCTCGAAGTTTTCATCCTGCCAACTCATGAAAAAATGTTGAAAAAGCATCTAACACTTCATTTTATGTTCTATCAAAGAAGTAAGATGACCTCAAAGAATGTATTTTATCTCTTATCCAAAAGCTCTCCTAAACGACCTTTTCTACAAAAGGTTCGTAAAATAGACAAAATTCTTGGACAATTCGATGTTGGAATGATACTGGAAGGTGCTTCACGTACAGACGGTCCCCTCGTGAATAGACATCGAGCAGTTGTTCAAATTGTGAAAAACTTTGTAAATTCCTATTCCAGGAACGGCGAAGGAAGGCCTTGCGTTTCTTTTGCTCCCGCGGTATATGGCAATGGCACGACTTGGCTGGAGAAGTGCTTCAAGGAATTCTCGGAGTTGAACAAGGAAATATTTGTCACAGCGCATATGTCGGATGCCTCTCTTCCAGAAGATACAAAAATTGGGGAGGCGTTCTGTGGACGCGTTAATAAGCGGACCCCTCGATGTTTTTCTCGATCTTAGACACTTCTCTCGTACATAATTCGAATTTGAACCTGCACTTACTTGGTGGATTTGCAAAAGAGCTGTTTCCGGTTTGTCAAATAGTTCAACCCTGCTTGACGAAGTTTACAAGTCGTTCGACGAGCAAGAGGTGTAGATTGAAAACTGTTGCAAGTCACAAACAAACGTTGCTTGTTTCCGTTTATTGATGAAATCGGTTACCTGAGCACGGATATGTTCAAACGTTTTAGCGATCTATAGTCAGAGGACCAAAAAGATCCCAGTGTCTTTAGGTTGTTTTCAGGATTCGTTCTATCGTCATTAGTTACCCTCGTAATCATTTGTGTTTTAGCGGGACGAACGGAATCTATATATAGGCGAATAAGTGAGGCACCGGCCTCACGTCGAGAGCTGAAATTTGTTGGTTTGAATCCATTTTCAGAAGACGTAGTGAATCATTTATTCAGGGAATGACGCGTAGGAAGGATGGCGAGCCAGTATTGAAGATATTATTTCCAAGTCACTCAGAAGGACCTGAATGGTTTTTCAACAAATATGTGTTTAATCTGCTGGACTCCCTATGTATCTTGTACATATATTGAGAGAATTGGTGAAGTTGTGGGAGACTAGAAAAGTTTGTGATCTTACCGAGGACGACATTGAAGCATTGATAGATTCGATACCCACTGAAACATAACTTTTGATAATCCCTGCTCACGTGTCTCCAGAAACCATGAATGTTGTGTGTCCAATGCTGCTGGCATCTGTTCTGGAACTTCTCATTAAGCAGAATTCATTTGTGAATATAAATAGTCGCAGACGATTTCTTTTAGATGCTGCCAATGCGTTGGGTTTTTACTGCACAGCTGTGTCAACGGTGGAAAAGGAGACGGCAACAAAGCAAGTTGAGTTTATCAAGTTGATTTTTCCGAAGTTCGCACTGAATATTAGTAAACAATCGTATTGGGAGCATCCTCCGATTCGGTTTCTTCACAGCATATTTTCATCGTTTCGCCCAGAAGACTCACCTCTTAATCGAGGATATAAGTTTCAAGTACTATTTGCTTTCTTATGTTCGATGAAGTTTTTGTAAGCAACTGGGAGAGTTGAGTATATTTCGTCAGAGTTTTATGGAAGAGATACCGAAAGGTGCTGATGAATGCATTGCCTGAGTCGTTCCATCGTTTAGATGAGGATCATAGCTCCAGTGAGAAATCGTATTCTACAAGTGCGTGGAAGAAATTCGTTGACAAGTATTTGTGGAAAGATGGAATGTCTTTACCCAACAGACACAATTCCAGTGGGCCAGATGTGATTCTTCGAGTATCTGCACCAATAGCCGATCTTTTTTTCGGCTCCTAAAGAAGATGAACCTCTCAGAAACAAGTATCTATTGAAGAGACAAGTTCGAGCGAGAAAAGGATCTATTTAATAGGCTTAGCATTGAAATATTATACAGTTCAAGTCCTGTGTAGATCGTGCAATGGTTGCGCATGAAGTTGTCAAATTTCTAGGACCAGTGTCTTCACAATTGGAATTGAAGGAGAAGAACGGTTTAACAGCAGTTCATTTGATTATTTCTAACGAATATTCGGAAAATATTCTTAGGCATTTTACTGGTCAGCAGAATCTAGTATTGGATAGTGTTGTGTATTATGAAGATGATCGTGGAAAATTGACGCCTAATTTACCTGATTCTTTGAATTATCTATAGAAGAAATGTCTCGGAGTGCCTGTGAATTGTCAAGTTGTAATATGTAGTCCTCAGAATTTAAGGGACTTTTTGGGTTCAAGTGTTTATGAAGACCTGGAAAGATGTTTTGATGAGGATTAAAAGTTTTTGGAGGATAACGATCGGTTAAAGGATTTGTTGAAGAGGTCTTTTGAAGGATTATGGACCAATATACCTTATAAGGCGCCACCAGGATATCCTGTGCTGTGTACTGAGTTGGATACTTCTTAATTTGGCGATTTCATTAGATGAATATACTCCGGTCTTTTCTGTTCATTCTCAGACAAGTGGAAGCTTGTTCGACTATTCATGAAAAATCCTTGTGTTTTGAATGTTACCATGACATCTCTTTATGTTGGTGACCAGCAGCGCATGCCAGGGACAATTCAAGATGCACACCCTTATACCCTTTATAGTATTCCTTGATGTTATAACAAGGACTCAAGAAGGAAACTTGGAAGAGTTGCAACACTTGTACAAGATTACATGTCCATGATGCTTCTCGACAAAGATGGTGGTGATATCGAAGAAATTATCTGTAAATTCCTTGTTCGAGCAAACTTATCTACTGAGAACCATGAGCTTCCCATCAGGTGTTAAAAAGTCCAATCGACCCATTCTCCATTTCAGGAGACAACCACAATAGTTTGGATATCTCCTTGGTCACCGTGTTCCAGACAAGCTTTTTTTGTCTCAATATCCAGTGCATATAGGCGACAGTGCTGCTTCGAATTTGCGAAGTTTAGCTCTTGAACTACAAAAGCACTGCCGCATCTGCGTTGGAGTCATCTTAGAATTTACCTTCCTCGGAAGACTTACTTGCTTTGAAAGGAAGAGCATCGCCTCGCTATAAACTCTGTCGTATCTATGCTTCCAAAAAGGAGTGAATTGGAATCATTTAACTGGTCCTCTAAGGAACTATGAAATGTCTTATCACTGGTACAGTCCTAAAAACGGAAGTGAAGGTATATATATATATATATATATATATATATATTGATGAGCTAGCGTCAGCTTTTGTTTCACTCATTCAAATACGTTGAGTTCCTGTCAAATAGGAGTTGGGCGACAAGATTCCGTGGCGAAACGAAAGTATTGTTTTGAAGCTTGCATTAGATGATTTCGTTCCAAAACTTGAATTACTTTAAGATTCCGAGAGTCTGTTTGCATGCGAATCTTTTTCGAAAAGGATGTAATAAACTCTAATACACCATATCTGCGATAAGAACTATCTGGAAGGGATTGCTGCAAGTAAAGTTATCTCGCGCCCTTTCACGGAACTACGGAAGTATTCATTCACTGCTTGAAACAACTGTTGCAAGCCCTTCAAAAAGGCACAACTTGGAACAGGCGATTTTATGGACCCTGCTATAGTTGCTATGGTACGTTAAGAAAATTGGCTAGATAAGTCAAACTAGGACGATTCAGAACCATTCGTTTCTTTATTGCTGGTAGCTCATGCTTCTTGTCACAATTTCCTTAATGTTGAGATTGTTCGTCAACCGCTTAGCAAAGAAGGCTTGGATTGATTCCCGTCATCTGGAATTTTGCATTGGACATCTGGAACGCATTTCTACCCCACTCTAGACGAAATGTCCAAAGGAAATTTTAAGCCAAGAATCGCGCCTTGAAAATATCAAATATGTTCATTGTTTGTTGAAGTTTCATGAACCCTTCTATGGATGGTTCAGAATCCGACTTAACTTGCTGCATATGTCTTCAGGAGTCATACAAACTTGTGGAGCTGTTTCCATGTCACCACAAAAACATATGTTCAACCTGTATTTGTCGTTTGGAAAAGAAATTATGTCCTACGTGTCGCCAGGATGTTGACTTAGTTGGTCTGAACTTCCATCCAAGAACAAGTGACTTGAAAACTAGCGAATCGTTTTTCTATCCAAATACTTTTGTTGGTATTCCTTTGAATTTTATATTGGAGTATAGAAGGAAAACAATAAGGAATTTGGTGGCTTCAACGTACCAAGTATACTTTGTAGGCTCTTCTGGAATTCCATTGCACAAGATCTCTAGTCAAATTTTTGGCGAATTTACTAGGAAAATAGATACGAAGGGTGACTTGAAGGAAGGAGAAAATTGCGACAATGTCGAAAGAACGAGAGCTTTTGAAGACTCTTTCATGCCGCGGTCAAAGGGTAGTAATAGCAAAGGAAATAGTATGGAACGTTTATTGGAATTATTTTTTGATATGAGTGAATGCACGAGGCATTACTTTCCGAATGCCTTTGTAAAGGGAAGTTCCATTCGTTTCAATTGTTTTGCTTTTTGGGAATTCTTAAGAATTCTAAGGAGCGCAGAAGTATCCGATAGAATTCTTCCTGATTTTATTGTCAGCTGTATTGATTCAAGTAATGAAAAATGCATGCAAGAAACCGTTAAGATGCAGGAAATAATGACTAGGATCTACAAACTACATGGAAGAAAGTTGTATAATATTTGGTTGGATACATCAGGAAGCCACTGTAAAAAGGAAAGCACCAAGAATGAATTTGGAAAAACATTTCATTCGATGACGCAAGTTGACCTGCCTTGTAGGATAATAGTTCTTCCAAAATCCCTAAGCAAGAATGATAGTACTTATTTGGCAGATATTATAGTACAAAAATGCTTCCAGAGTAGAAAAGAGTTTATTTTTGAGTGATCTTTCGCATGCATAAAAGCTTGCAAGTCATGTTAACCATCTGAGATTATTGACAAAAACGTGGAAGCTAGATGTGATTAAACAAAGGAGCGCGGAAACTCCCTTTCAACATTTGTTGAATCTTTTGTTTGATTTCCAGTGAATTTTTCGGAGCTTCATTGACAACAGTACATGCAACATGGAGTACAGCAGAACTGCTTCAGAAATCAGCCGCCGCGACATAAGTTTGTCGTCACCAGAAAAGAAGATAGTAATACCTCTTGGAACAGGAACACGAATCATTTTGAGCCCTTTAATGTATCCGCAAAGCAGTTTAGGTCTCAGGCTTTAGATCCGGAGATACTTGTTACCTAAGAGCCCACATGGAGTACTCCGAAGAAAGACGGGTATATCTTTCCTGCAAAGTGGTGTTCGTACAAACATCGTTTTGCTGGATGGCCTGACATTCCTACAAGTTGGAGAGATATCTGCACAAAGAGCTATTGCCGATACTGCCAAATCCGAGTTTGAATCAGTCACGGTTGTGGCATCAAATCTATGTGGTCGGAAACCGGCAAGAATGAGATTGCAGCCTCCTATTCGTGTTATACAGGTACCTATAAATAAGAAAATCTGGCCCTAGTTTTGTTAGCTCCACAATTCCTCAAGTTGAAGAGATAGTTCGAGGCGCGGTATTCAACTTTACCGCATGGGGAGGTCCAGCAGAACCAGCTTGTGCAGATTATCCTCTGGATACACAATTTGCGGAGAATCTGTTGCAAGTCGAAAATGTTTCTCAATATCATGCTGGCATGGTCCTGGAAGGAGGGTGATTTCAGTAGACGGGGAAGGAACTCTTGCTACGATAGAGAAAGTCTATTGAAGCCAAATAGAAAACCATCCATGTCCAAAGAGGATATTGAAAATCGGTTAAAAGAATTACTTGGAATTAAGAAAGCCGTTTGGTTCCCAAATGGAGTCTATGGAGACGATGACACCTCTGGACATGTTGGTAATATGTTTCAATTTACTCAACCTGGAACTGTTGTATTGCATTATCTTTGATAGACAAGACCATTGCGTAGAAAAATGTCCGTTGGTGCCAAAATCAGCCTCGATCCACAAACTTCATTTTCAAAAAACAACATTTGGGAATTTTTATGGAGTATTTGGGTTGGTTGTCAGCAACTTTGAGTGATCATTATGAGTAAGAATATAGGTAAGGGAGGAATAGAGAGTGCACATATCTAGGCAAAGGATACTGTCTACATTCATGGAAGAAGCTAGAGTTAGTGACAATAGAAAGCTAGAGGAGTAGAAAAAGCAGTCATTCTATGTCACTTCCCAAAAGGCACCTCTGCAATCTTTTTTCCATTTAAGACAGTTCTACAATTAGGTACAAAAATGAACATTTGGAGCTTTCGGGATTGTATGGCAAGGATGGTCGGAGTGAGTTGGGCGCCAATAATAGTACTGAGTGCCGATTTCCGAGTCACTCAGTTGCATGGTTACGTGACATAGTGAAGATTTCATGCGAATGAGGACAGGTTCTAGTTGTTCATTCTGTACCAAACAAGCATCGATGGAACTAGAGCCTGGAAGTTGTATTGGAATACACATATCGTCACGTACACTCGGCAAAATTTCTATGCGAATGACGAAAGCTTCTACAGTGTATCCAATGAGGAGAGTAAGGGCTGTACTCTATGCCAAAAAAAACATAGATACCTGTGAAGTCTAGTATCCGCAATTTGTCAGGTAGAGCCCTGTCCATGACTGCTGGCGCTGAGGCCGTCCTGCTATATATATCTCTCTCTCTTGAGAGATGTTTCAAAAGTACTTCCAACCTGAGGATGTTTTGATGTTGGCGATTTGAAGCATTATTCCATGGGATTTGTGAATTTTTCCTCTCCTGCCTTAGGAAGTTGCAGGAATGGTTCCCTTCTGATAAATAACCGAAGTTTTAAAACTTCCAAAGCCCTCTTCAGAAAGGGGGTTTACTCCCTAGTTTCTTGTAAGTCTTGTCTGAAACAAAACAGAAGAGACGTGATTCGTAGTTTATTACAAATATCCTTATTTTCTCTCGCTTCCCAATGGAGGCCTTTTTATGCCTCAGCCGCTTTAAGGCAGTTACAATTCGATAAGGATAAACACCAACTCACTCGAACAGCAAGTGGCCTTGAATACTTTGATATAAAGTGTGGTCAAGGTCCCTTTCCTCAAGTGAACGACTTGCTAGTTGTCAGGTACACTTCCAGGTTGCAAGGCTTGAACGGCTGGAAATTGGATTCCTCTGAAGACCACGAAGAACCTCTCTCCATTCTTTATAACGAAGACACTAAGAAGAATTTCGTGCCTGGATTTTGGGAAGCTCTTTCTTCCATGCGTCCAGGAGGAAAGAGGCGAGCCATAGTTCCTCCTAAAATTGGCTACCGTTCTGTTGACGATGAGCCACGTCCGATTAGCGTAAGTACAATGATAGTTTGGTATGCGACTCATATTCTTGCAGTGGGATGCGCGGCGCAGGTTACTCTCTGTTTTGAATACTTATCGTGACAAAACGATCGTCTTCGATATAGAATTGAAAAAAGTTATTCCTTACGATAAAAACCCAAAAATAACCCCTAAGTAATCCCAATAAACCTCTAATAATAAAAGCTTCCTTTTTGAGTTCAGGCGCAATAAAATTTTCCATTTCATTCGCACTAACATTGGACCCTTGTTGTCTAGTATCTGCGTGAAGCTTGATTTACTGGTCATTTTCTACTCCCTTTTGACCCTCAAGCTATACGAGAAATAGACAACGTTTTATTAAAACTTCACGAAAGACCAACCCATCTTCTTTCCAAATATAGTTGTGATATTATTCCGCTTCCTCTTTAAATGGATGCAGCGTGATAAATAAAATGAAGGCAATATAACAACTTCCGATGATAGCAACAAGAACAATTCCCACAATCGACCAAGCACTTCCGGTGGAAAGAAGATGACGAAGTGTATGCTTCCCTGGTGCAGCTACAATCAAATATATATTCAGGCCGATCAGTACTGAGCTTAAAACAATAAGGAAGACTTGACACCAGCGAGGAATTTGCTTTTGTTTCATGATATGCCTACAAGATATCAGCTTCACCAGAGGTATCACAGCAAAAGCTAAAGTTCCCGATGGAATAGCTGCACCAATCAATATTGCGGTATTGGCTCCCCTTTGACCTGCTACAGAAACAACTACTATTGCAGGAATTAACGAAATGCAACGTGTAAGCAAACTCCGCAAAAAGATTGGCATATGCAAACGAATGAAACCTTCCATCACTATTTGACCTGTATATGTTGCAGTCATAGCCGTAGACTGACCAGATGCCAATAAGGAAATAGCCCATAAGATACATCCGGCCTTTTTGTTGTTATACAATTGCTTAATCAAAGTACACACGTTTGTCAAGCCGACAGAAGACAAAAGTGAAGGAGGAAGCTTCGAATTATCATAAAAGTCTACTGTAGCTAAGGAGATAATTGCTCCATTCAAAACGAAAGCTAGCAACATGGGAATTACAGTCTCGATAATATTTGAAATGAAAGCGCCCTTTCTTTCTTCCAGCTTCACATCTCGTGTCTTTACAAGCCGTGATTGTAAAAATAAATTTTGAGGAACCACATCTGTACCAACAATCGCCAGAACAACCAAAGCAGACCCGGGAGGAATACGTGGAACAAACCAACCTTCAAAAAAACTTGCAGTGTCGGTGCCAGCTTCAGCCCACTCTACAAAGAAACTAACTGTCATTAACAAAGACAACAACACTACCAAAATTTCCAGTGAACGAAAACCAACAAAACGGAAAGCAAGAAGTAACAAAGTAGTAATACAAGAAAGCAAGACACCTCCATATAATGGCCAACCGAACAGTATTTGAATGGCAATCGCAAAACCAGTCACTTCCACCATGTCGGTAGTAATGATAGTCACTTCCATAGATAACCAAAGAAGAATAGCTGCCCACTTTGGATAGTGCTGTCTACAAGCAGTAGCGAGATCCTCTTCGCAGTATAACCCGAGATAAATAGACGCCACTTGATAAATAATAGTAACTACCACAGACCACCAAACTGCCCAAAGAATCTTGTAGCCATAGGCACTTCCAGCCTGTAAAGAAGCTTCATAATTGCCTGGATCCATGAGAGCCACACTGACTAGCCAACCAGGACCTACAAAACGAAAAAAAGATAAAAGTTTCGTCGACAGCTTAGAATACCAAGTAGTGCTTTCCATCGAGCTCGTAGTCGACATTCTCCTATTGTGCCAATCTCGTCGTGGTTTGGATTGGCGTTGAACGTACTTTAGGAATTCATGTGGACAAGATGTCTTTGGCGAGCATTCCATACAACTAAAGTCCTATATTTAAATGAAAAATATCCTGCTCTTCGTTGTGTTTCTTCCGGAGGATTTGCCTTGAGCAAAATGTTTCAGTATCCTCTGCCATTCTCCACAAAAGTTATCGACGATGGAGGACTTGCAGATCGACGGCACGAAATGGAGGCAAGGCAGAAGCTGGAAACCATACTCAAAGGAGTTGTAGAAAGGAGACTCAAGTCAAAGGAAGCAGTTACGGCGATTCTTTCTGAGGCTCTGTGGAAGCTTCCCCGATCTTTAAGGTTTGGACTTTTTCGGGAAACAGTGCATGTATTGTACAAAAGTGACTTGCTCTTTACACTGCTTCAGTTTTATGATCGTTTCATTTATCACTTCACTGCCGAACACGAACTCCGGGAAGAACTCGACACGGAAACTTTAGCTATTCTCATATCAGCCTTTTCGAAGAACAATAACATAGAGAAAGGCCTATTCTTGGTTGGAATGCCCTCACAAACGGAGTCAAAAAGCCTGAACATATTCCAAGAAGACGGAACATTCTTGACTAATCCTGCTTTGGTTGAATTATATTGCGACAGACTTTACAAGTTGTTGCTCTCTGAGAAACTGAATCTTCGTGTAGCAAACGAATTAATCAGAGGTGTTGCTATACAAAGAAGTAGTTATGAGGCGTTTCTTATCATGCAGGCTTTGTTGAAGGTCGTAGAGATATCCAACAATTCCCAACTTGTTCCAAATATCGATACGTACCTGTCTGTTTTATGTGCAAGTAGTGCTGAAGGCTTGGAGAAAGCTTCTCTTGCAATAATGAAAGACGCATTGGCAGCTTTTCCTGAGAAAAAGAGAGAAATTTATTCTACCGTTGTAGGAGGTTTTATACGTGCCAAGTTAGCATGGGAGTCGCTATCCATATTTCGTCAGGCGGAATCAGAAGGTGTTCAAGTTGACCTCAACTTTTATGCAGATCTTTTGCAACTTTTTGCACAATCAAATGAAATAGACGCTGTAGAACATATTTGGACGGCAATTGTGAATGTTTCAGATGGACAAAACTTTCAAAATACATTGACGATAGGAGCCTCTGAAAGTGTTCTTATTTGTGCTGCTCGTTGGGGTAATCAGAATCTTGCAGAACAAGTATTTGCGGCACTTCTTGAACGTTGCAGGTTGCATGGAAATGTTCCTTCTTCACAAGCTTTTTATTGTTTGATAGAAGCAAGAGCTAGCGAAGGTGACATCCCTGGCTCGTTTAGTGGTTTACAGGCAATGTGTGAAGCAGGCTACGAGCCTCGACTTGTCAATTTCACAAAATTTATACGTCTTTGTGGCCGAAATTCTCGAACACTTGATTTCGCTTACCATCATGTGCGCAACTTGTCGCAACAGGATCATCTATTCATTGAGCATGTAAATATCTTACTTGCAAGTTGTGGTCTTTTAGGTGATCTCAATCGAGCAATGTCTGCCTATCGAGAGTTTGTGGAAGGCTTAGGCATCTTGCCTAACGAAGATACATTTCATGCTCTTATAAGAGGTTGTATTACTACTTCCCGTCATGATGTTTTTCAAGTTGTTGAAGAAGAAAGAAGCAAATACGGTCTTGAAATCAACAGTGATACTTGCCTTTTGTTAATAAGGGCTTATGTTCGTTGCAATCAACTTAAAGACGCTCTTCTTATTATGCGGGATGCCCTGGCAAAGGGACTTGTGGTACCACTGGAAGCCTATCAACTCATTGGCCGAAAAGCAGTTTTACGAGGTGATGAAACGATTTTCGGACAGATGCTGGAATTGATGAAGACTTATAAGATTCCCATATACAATGGTTTCTTAAAGGACGTTCGAACACCGTTTGGTATTCCTGAAATCCGAGAGGAATTGTCTTTAAATGATGTAAAAGTAGGATTTCATGTAGAGAGTAAGAATGAGAAGGAAGGAGCGGATGGTTTAAATGACATCTATGAAGAGAGAAAAGATGAGGACGAACATAATTGAACATTTTCTCTGTGAAATGAAACCAAAGCTTGAGTGTCTATTTTAGTAGAGGAGAAGTTACGGAGACCTGTCTCTTTCAAATATTTTGTTTTGGATATGTATCTCATGTTATTTTATTCTCCCTCACAGCATTACGAAATGTAGTGACTGGCAGTTTTTCCCAAAATAGATGCAACATTGAAAACGAATTGATCTATACTTTGTTCGGCTTTTTCGTTATAAAACTACAGCCAAGGTAGGAACACTGCGCTTTCTTTTCTGATCGAAAGCGTTTGGAGATTTGGAATTTGGAGTGACAAATCGGAAATAAAGCACTTTTTATGTCAGCGCCTCGGAAGCTTTCCATTGGAGAAATTTATGAGTTGAGACACGAAAACTATGATTTACACCAACCAGGAACCTTAGTAGGAGCAGGTTATTCTCAACAAAGTAGGGAGACAGGAACAATGTCGGAAGACTTTGTGGAGCCACCCTCCCTGCATGTTGCAAAGAAGCCTCGCAAGGGAAAAGAAAATGTATACCTCGTCATCTTATTTAAAAAAGTATATTTCACTTGGCCTTGATAGGCTTCGAGCGAAAACCTTCCAGCTATGAGGGTTCGTCTGTCGAGAGCGACGAAAAGACCCAGGTGGAAAAGACTGACCCCAAAACATTCTTCAGAGATATTGCCGGTTGCAGGTTGTGTTCATTTGCCATATCTTAAACAGTTCTAATCAGTAACATAGGACACTGCATGGTTTCCTGCTCAAACAGAATATATGTGTTCGGTGGATACTTTCCAAGTGTTTCCGAAGGCAATTGTGTCAGTTGTCACCGTAACACTTTGTACGAGTTTAATTTTTCCCAGAATGTTTGGTCCCCGATACATCCGGACACTTCTGACTCGCTTCACTTACCTCAGCCAAGAAGACATGCTTCAATGGTTTGGTTCTGCAGAAGCTTTGTTGAGATTGACTAAGGAGCTTTAGGTATTCCATGGACAGTCACTATACGTTTTTGGAGGGTTTACTGAAAAAGATGAGGTGCTTTGTGATCTATGGATGTTCGATTTGGTAAAGAAGAGATGGCTTCCTATTTTTTTGAGGCCAGGTTCTTACTGGCCAGCTGCCAGAGCGGAGCACTCAGCTGTAGGTGAAGTTATGGAGTCTTTTTTTGCAACTCACCGTTCTGCTTAGGTTGTATATAAAGACAAAATGCTCATTTTTGGAGGCTATGATGGGAAGAGGAAGCTTCACGACACAGTCGCTTTTGACCTGAAAGACTACAGCTGGGAAGCTGTTGCCATTACTGGTGGATATTATCCCAATAGAAGATGCAAACATAGTGCTGTTGTATATAAGAACAAGATGTATGTTCTTGGAGGTTTTCAGTTTGCGAATGATAAAAACGCAGCTGTAACAGATTTGGTAGCGTTAGACTTGGAGAATATGAGTTGGAATTTAGAGTTTATGAACGGTCCTGTCCCGGAAGGTTTACAAGCACACAAGGCTGTAGTTGTTAACGACGCAATGTACGTATTCGGAGGTAAAGTTCGAGAGCAGACGCGAGGAAATTCGTCGCAAAGTTCCTTGAATGATAAGGTTTTGTGTTACCGCTTTGACATAAATTGCTGGTCATTAATAGAATGTGAGGGCTCATCACCGGAAGCTCGACAGTTACATGGAGTAAGTTTCGGTGTTTTGTCTCTGTTGTAGGTACTCAGTCGTTGTGTAGGCGTGTGTAGTTAATAATCATCAATGGAAGCACAGCCTTATTATTCACGGTGGAGTCGATCGCTCGAAAGAGTTTTATTACGATGATATTTGGGAGTTGGAAGGAATCGAAGGCTCTCCCATGCTTCGACAGTGCGACTCTTGCGAAGCACTATGCAATTTGGTGAACTCGGAAAAGTTTGCTGACGTTGATTTGTTAGTGGATGGTCATAGGATTCCAGCACATCGTTGCATATTATATTCGAAATCGGATTATTTTAGAAGATTATTGGAGTCAGATATGAAGGAAAGTTTTCAAACTTCGATCGCGATCAAAGGAATTGGCTATTCCACGTTTCTCGAGATACTGGTAAGTGCGACCCTCGATGCGTTCATTTAAATAACTGTCGTTTAGTTTTATATTTATACTGGAAGGCCAGCACTGGATATGAAGTACGAGGAGTTGATTGATTTGCTAGTTGCTTCAGATATGCTAGGGTTGGAAGACTTGAAATGTTTCTGTATGAAGGAGCTAGAAGAGGCAGTAAATGTTGAAAACGTATCCTCTGTATGTCAGTTGGCCGCTAAATATAGTGCGGAGCAACTGAAAACTTTTTGCGTGAACTTTATTTTAAAGTACTTTTCACAAGTTGTGGAAACAAAAGGGTTTGAAGAGTTGCTGCGAAATGAATTTAGCGGTTTGGCAAAAGAAATTTTACGTTTGCATGCCAAAGTAACGTGTTGGAATAATTCTCAGTAAAAGTAGTTATGTGGTACTCTGTTTATTCCGTGTTGTTCCTGGCGCTTGTTTTACTTAGCGACTTTGGAAGTGGGCAAGTTACAGAACTAACTCCGGAAAACTTTGACAAGTTGTGTTCGTCAAGGCTTTGCCTAGTTGAGTTTTATGCTCCGTAGGTGGCGTTATCGCTGCTTTCACTAGTAGTGGTAGCTAAGAGTATTTTTGTGGCCGTAGTTGGTGCTCTTATTGTCAACGAGTCGATTCAGAACTTGATTTGCTTTCTCGGTCGCCGGAGGTCAAAAGCGTTACTATTGCAAAGGTAGACGGAAGCCGCTGGAAGTTACTAAGAAAGAGGTTCTTCGTAAACGCGTTTCCATCGTTCTTTTTGATAAAGGTGAGAAAAAAAGCTTTCCACGAGAAAGGACTTAGCTTTCTTGCGAAGGATTCGAAGGTATACCGGTTTGTGGGTTCTCACAAGGCAAATCACATTCGTAGTTTCATTTGCAATCTTACTGATGCCGAAGAACTTCCAAGTGGCTTTTTCGAAAATCCTTTGTCCACTTTCTGGAAAACGCTGTCCATGTTAGAAGCTATAAATCTGGAGAGTGCACGTTGGATACGAAACTCTCGTTTACCTGTATACGGGCTTGCTTGGATTACTTGCGTTGTGTTGATTGTCGTACTTATGTTTGTCGGGTGTGTGTTGAATGTGATAAGCAGTTTTCGTGGGAGGAAACCACAGGTTAAGAATGATTAAGAAACTTTGCAAGTTGGAGGTCTTTGTTCACTACTTTATGCATAAATAAAAAAATACGCCTGTGCCACAATGTACTTGCACATTTTTGTAAGTGATATTGTGTTTTTGGGTTGGCAGGACGCACTTCTATAAAATTGGCCAAGCTTACAGTTGAAGATTGTCACAATTCTACTTTGGACGCACTGAATCTTGTTGACGTTTTTGTTGTTCGGCGACACGTTTTTTCCTTTCTCTATTCAAATCAAATAGAATAATCGCCGCAGCTGTTCCAGCCGAAGCTATAACCATCTTGATAACCTTCGTGCATCCGTAAATAAAAGAGTTAACCAAATTCTGTTCTTACTCTGTTCTCAATATGCTCCATGGAAGTCGTTATTTCTGCCCATTGCATCTCCATCTTTTTCTCTAGTGTCTGAACGTCCGATTTGAGGATATATATGTCAGTCTTCTCCAAAATTTGAAGTTCTGACCGGAGTGAAGCAAGTTCTGCTTTGTTTGCTGCTATTTTATCCCTTTCCTCCAGGCTTTTATTACACAACTGTAGCAACGCGTCACAAACCACCTCTGATTGGCTAGTTGTGAAACCCCCTCCCTTAAGCTTTTCTATTAAACGTTCCGTGTCAAAGAGTGCACGGCTAAAGAAGAGGTCTGTTGAAGTAACTGTGGTTTCTGAAGCCTTCCCTTGGGATATATATCGCTTGAATACCTTACAAATACTCGATGAAAACCTGCCGAGGCTCCGTGGCATAAGAGAAACATGGAAAGCGGAAGATTTGTCGTGACGACGTGTCCATTTCTTTGGAACTTTGACTTCCATGTGCTATTTCTCTTTCGTTGCTATCACGGCAAAGCACATATCATGGAACACTAGAGAAAATCTTTCAAAAGATCTCCATAATATATGTCAACAGAAGTCTCGCTTGGCATATTTTGTTTGGACAGGTCGAAGTTTAAAACCTCCCAATAAGAAGGAAACCTGCTATGTGATAAGCACTGTTCCGGAATTCTTTATTACGGAAAGACAGTATTTTGGAGAACAACTTGGCATTTTCAACTATATTTTATATTTCTTCTTGTTGAAGTTATGTATGTCTGCAGCCTGGAAGTTCCTCATTACTCGTTTTGCTTTTATGCTTCAAAGCATTGTTGCCATTCAAAACAAAGTGATAACTGTCTCTTACTCGTCCAAAATTTATTGGAGGTCCTATCAGAATATTCTTTCTTCTTTCTTTCAAAACAAGCAGATCAGTACCGTCAGTAACACTGAAATAACATCGACAAACCCAATCGATAGCTTTGAAGAACAGTGGGAAGAATTGAGAAGGAAAATTCTGAAACAATATGAGAAAAAGGCAAGGCGCTTTTTAAAAACACGGAAGTGACCTAGTACTTGTGCACTGCATGGCAACAGTGCCCGGAAACAACAGACAAAAACAATGTCTGTCAGAGTTTTCGAACCACATGTCAATAGAACTTTCTAAACTCAACCTCAACTTGGTTCTCTTGCATCTTTCATAAGTTTTTTCGGTCTCTGCAGATTTGGTTCTGAGAATGTGCAGGAAATAAAGTAGTCGTTTTCTTTGGAAATTTAAAGGAGGCTGTGGAGTGCAAGTCTGAACTATTGTGAATTGAGAAATGCTATTTGTGGCCAATTCCGGTTTCCTGCCTTGTGTCTGCAGCCCTCTGAAGTTCTCGAATAGAAACTACCCCATATTATTTAAAAGAACTAAGATTCATGTAAGGAAAGCAAGAGGAAACAACTTGCGTTTATTCTCTATGGCAAGGACCTCCAGCTTAGAACTACCCTTGGGAAGTTTGGCACCAGATTTTTGTTTACTGGAACCCAAGACAAACTCGTATGTTTCTTTGCTGGAGTTAAATATTCAACATGGAAAAGGACTTCTTGTAGTTTTCATGTAAGTCCTTGCTTTTGGTTGGTTAAGACGATGTTTATTTGCATAGGTGCAACCATTGCCCTTTTGTAAAACATGTTTCTCAACATTTGGTCGAATTGGGTAAAGATCTTAAAAGTAGAAAAGTAGCAATGATTGGTATCAGCTCTAATGATCCTTCTCAGTTTCCAGAAGATGGTGTGGAATACATAAAGGAGAAGGCGGAAACTTTGTACACGACATTTCCTTATGTATTTGACGAGACACAGCAAGTGGCAAAAGACTATGGAGCAGTGTGTACTCCGGAATTTTTTTTGTTTGATTCAAGTTTACGGCTATATTACCACGGCCAGTTAGATGACAGTAGGCCTAATAGTGCAGTTCCAGTAACCGGAAAAGATCTTCGTCATGCTGTTGAGATGATGCTACAAGGGAAGACACCTCCATCTCCACAAGCGCCTTGTATCGGTTGTAGCATAAAGTGGAAGCAACAGTAAATTCTTCAATGTAGCACAAGATTTTTGACCTTGTTTATGCTGGAAACGCGTATTTAGTTTAAATTCAAGTGTGTCGAAAATTTTGCACTCTTTACTTTCTGGACACAGCACGAACAAGACTGTTGCAAGTAGCAATGCGCACTGCCTTCAATAGTGATAAGGCGGCTATGAAAAAAGATGTTCCTAGCATGACAAATCTGGTTTGAGCTAAGAGGAAACTTTGGAGACGCGAGATTTCCGCGTCGCAGAAGTTTGAAAGTTAACAGCTAGTCCTATCCTGTTATTTGAGGGTGACATATGCGAGAAAAACCTTCCTTGTCAAGTTCAGAACGTTTGAAGAGAATCTAGTTTATTTTGCGAGTTTTTCAAAAGGACGCTCCGAGGCAAACGGGAGTCTTACTCTTTGGAAAAGTGGCGGTTTAGAGTGTTCTCGTCGAAAAGTTGTACAACTTTAGAACTTCTAAGTTTCAGTCTCTGGAAGTCGCCTGTAGAGGTTTTGCAAACGCTACCAACCTTTCCGGGTATCGTTAGGACTAGAAAGGGTTTCTTGACGAATTCGCTGTTTCTCTCCACCTTGGAAGGTTGAGAGGAAAAGCCAAGTGACTGTCCATTTGGAGAGTGTTTTGTGGTGGAAGGAGGAGTGTTGTGGGTTCTCTTGTCTGTATCCTCGTT
Organism: Galdieria yellowstonensis; assembly: GCA_026122205.1. Taxonomy (NCBI): domain Eukaryota; phylum Rhodophyta; class Bangiophyceae; order Galdieriales; family Galdieriaceae; genus Galdieria; species Galdieria yellowstonensis. Next base: position 231,707 of record JANCYU010000028.1, on the reverse strand, counting down.
GTTCCAGGCTAGACGCGGTCCTTGCCACCGAATAGAACGACGCTCTTTCTGAATAAAGTTCATGGCCAAGAGTATGTTTAAAGCGTCATAGACGCGACGACGTATGCTTCTTTCATCCGTTAAGGAGTTCTTCTCCATATTTGAGAGTTCCTGTATGATCTCGTCAGCTATTTCTCTGTAACACGTGGTTCCTTTTTCAGATATCTTGATACTAACAAGTCTGGCAATGTTCTTTAGTCCACGGCTGTTTCTACCATCCGTATCAGCACGCTCTGGTAGCAAACAGCTATAGAGTTGGTTAGAGGTAGTCAAATAGAACAACTGAAACCTGCCTTTTCTTATCAGAACACGGAGAACGCTCTTTTTCTGAAGTTAAAGTTCTCGACATGAATAGGGCTCCGAATGCAAGTTGCTATTGCACTTTAGGCGCCAAAATTGAAGAAAGAAAAAAGCATGCCAAGATTTTCTTTCGCGATACCAAAATGTGCCCTGATGATGGAAGAATGCGAATGTTGTGTGCATGTGTCCTTCGAGCTGTGACTACGTTGAATATACATTCTTTTTATTCGACGGCTATCGATGTGTATGTATTCTAGAAGGCATATTATGGGAGGAAGGCTTCAAAGCATCGTTACACAGCCGAGCTGTTGATCGTGGACGTCTCTCCTCTAAACGAAAGCTGCAGTTGGTGCAGCTCATGAAAGCTTCAGATAACGATATTAAATTTCAACCAAGTAATTTATGACTTTCTTTACAGTGGAAAGTTTTTATACCTCCATGAAGCTTCTTGAAAACTAAATTAGTAGCCAATTGCCTCCGAGTGACTCTTTTCTTACTAGTAGCTCTGAACCAAATATTTCCCCGTCGAAACGAATATTCTTATGAAACTCACAACTCGTTCTCGAAAAACCGTGACCGGAAGCTGATTTCGCTAGGACAACTCGAAAAGCAAAATGAGCTCAAGTTACATAAATATTTTCATAGAAGCGTGAGCCTTCAAAACGCTCCCACGAATGCCTCTGATTGCTTCCTCCGTGTCCCACAGAATTCGGGACTCTCGAAGTTTTCTTTGCCTATTTTTATACTTCCATCTTTTAACAGCTTCTTCATTGCTAAGATCTTCCACTCCAGGAGAAGAATCGGTTCTCTTAAGTTTCGCGATCAAACTATCTTCGATCGACTTCTCGTCTGCTTCCTTTTCCAGAGTAATAGCTCCAAGCTGTAATTCCGACTTTTCCGCCCTTTCCTTGGAACACATATCAATAAGATTGGACAACGTCTCAGAAGAGAAAACAGTGCTAGCTCGAACCAAACTATCACGGTTTCTTCTAACTCGTTTGTTTTTAACCTGGTTTTCCGTCGATTTGGCGTCCACAGCAAACTCTGTATTCTTGGCAGCGCTACATATTCTTTCTTCCTTTGTTGTATTTGTAACGTTGACTTCTGAGTTGGAGTGTTGATGCCGACTATTGCCAGGATTCAAGGTGGAAAGACGTTTAGGACTTGCTATTTTGGCTTCGGGATCCCTGCAGTTGCGTGAGATACCGTTCGCGCCCAGATTGATGCTTGCGTTCCTTGTTGATTGAAGCCTCAGTTCTAATTCTCGCACTTTTTCTTGTACAGTTGACACATGCGTTTTTTCTGTTGTCTTCTCCTTTTCAGTATTTCCAGTGGGAGCCATATTGTTGGTTTTATCTCGGTCGCTCGTTTCGAGTACTTGTGAATTTCCATCAACTCTTTTTATCACATGAGTCTTCGTTGCGTCATTTGCCAAAGTTTCTATTCCGCTGCCAGAACGAAGCCCAAATTTTTGTGTTGTGTTATCTTTCTTCGCCATGTTGTCTTTGTATAATTTGGACTCAGCTGCCATGTGATTCTTTTCGTGGTTCGTAAGGTTTACCTCTATTGGCTGGTTTGCTGTACTTTGATAATTTTTGGAGGAAGTGTCACTGGTGCCCTTTGTACTAGCATTCATAGCTTGTTTGTTTGAACAGGTTTGTTCCACGTCTAAGGAAGCAATGTTTCCTGCTACGTTCCTCACCTTGGCTTGAGTTTCTTTCCATTCTTCTTGATTTTTCTGATCTTCAGTTATGTTTGAAAGTGTTTGGCTATATTCGTCCTTAGAAGAACAAGGTGCTTTCTCTGTCGTAGAATAGTTATCGCCTGGTTCAGCAATGTCATTAGAGATTTCTTGTTTTTTGGTAGAAAGTGTAATATCCTCTTTGTCTAAAGTGGTTTTGGTTTTGTCTCTTTGTTTAGTATTTTGCTCATCTACTGCATTCTTGGAGATGCATAGTCCCATGAGTAGAATACTCTCAATCGTTGTTTTGGATATTGTGCGTGTCGACTTGAGAAATGTTTCCGTCCACGTGTCCGACTTGAGATGCGATGAAAGGAGATGACTGGTGAGTTCTCGGAGAATGAGTAACAAAGACTCTTGAAGTATTCTTCAACGCCAAATATAAAAAAGAACCCAACTGCATGGGTGAAAATAAAAGGATAAAAAGGTTTACTTGACATCCTACTATAAAGATTCTTCTTCATCCGCTGAAAAGGTTTGAGTCAGTCTCCCCTCACTTGTAATTTCCGAAGTTCTTTCTTTGACATTTTCTTTAGTTTTGCTAGATTAGAAACCTACGTACTAGTTTTACGACAATATACTCAATACAGAAAGAAACTCACTATCTGAACTTGTTCTGCCCTTTTTTCGTTGTCAAGTTTTCTCTTTCTCGACTCTTCCCTGGCCTCTTTCTCACGCTTTCGGTAGAAATTTAATAACTATCAAGAGCAAAAACAGACAACCTTACTTTTCTTCTTTCGGCTTTTTCACGCAGTGCATTTTCGCGAACTTTTTGCAGCGCCTTTCGTCGTTCCTTTTCCAATCTTTTTTCATTCCAAGACTTTTCTTTTCTAGATTTTATCAAAGCCCTCAATCTGCAATGCTTTATTAGGAAAGTTCAACAACTAGTTGGATAAAACTCACGGTTTGCGTTCGCCTTTCCATGGCTTGACTCGCGTCATGTCAATGAACGAATTTCTGTTGATTGGTGCCGGAGGAAAGAACAACAAAACCGTTGGTGATATGTTCTGGAAATACTAGTGAAAGTTTTCGCACAAGTTATTCATCAAAGTGCGAGTCGGTCGATATCAGCGGTTTGTTTATCTCGAACAACAGATAAAGCTTTTGCCTTTACATAGTGACCAGATTTACTGTCGACTTTCAGTACAAAGTGAAAATGACGTCTTGCTCAACTAGTCTTGAATACTTGTCTCTCATTTCTTCGACTCTAAAATATTCTCCATAAGAACAGTGCTGGAAACTCTGTCTTTCAGGAGAAAATACTACTTAACTTTTGCCCTTTGAAAAAGCAGCAACTCCCAGACCAACTAATCCAACTAATACAGCCCCAACAACACCCATACCCACATAAGCATCTTCTCAAAGGTTGAATAAAAACCAAGTCAACATAAATATCGCTACCTTGTTGTATCTTTTTCTCAACTAGCTGCAACAACTCAGAACCTTGTCTGCTTTCAGGCGAAAGCTCTAGGAAGCGAATCAAGTTTCTTCTTGCCGCCTAAAATTCCACACGCGTCGTCATATAAAAGCTGCGATGGTCTGAAACAACACATACTACTGTGTCTCCCAACTTATACTGCGAAAGTGAAAGATAGAACAACGATTCTCGGATGCGGTATTGCTTATCCACCAAAACTTTGACAACTTAGAGAAACTCAATGAGCAATTCTACATACACTGGAAAAGGATACATCCTTCCTTGATTTCCCTTTTGTTCTTACTTCTCATAAGCGCCCAGGCAAGCTGAAAAACTATACTTGGGTCTACAACTTCCTTTTGTAACTCTGCATCATACAACTCACGAAACTTCTACACTCTTATTTCAAAAAAGTCTTACGATACACACACATTAAGAAACCTACTTGAATGTCCTTTTCTACTGATTCTTGGTCCTCTTCTCGCAACAACTGTTCGACGTGGTTCCTTACATTCATTTTCCACAAAAAATTTTCGACCTTTGAGGTTTCTTTTCGCCCGTGCGATGTTAAGACGGCCACTCTATGAACTTGTAACAAGGCTTATATCCCAAAGTTCTAAAGTAGCACCTTTTAATTTTCGCTATTCGGTAGAGAGGAAATTGGGAACTTTATTTCCTAGTTTTCACCATACTTTGTCTGTGCAGACGAGATTTTTTCAACAGCCCAAGAGTTGCTGTCCGAGACGGTATTGTTCGTCCAACTCCGGAAATGAAAGAGGAGTCCTAGTTGATTCAGACAAGTCAAGCAATCCATCTGTTGGAAAAGGTGAAGGAATCCCTGTATTTGGCATAGAAGAGTCAGATCCTTCTCAACTGGGAAGAGATTATATTCGACTTGTGTCGCTACTTGTTCGTATGCCAGAACTTATTCAGTTTGCAGCAAGAAGCTATCATGTAGGAAATCCGTCATCCGCTGATTCTTTCGATGACCCAGAGGCCATCTCTCGCTTGGAAAAGACAAGAGCAGAGTTACTGGCCAAAAGCATAGCAGAAAAGGCAGAGCTTCCTTATGCTGATATATTTGAGGCAGTTCGACAAGTTGAATATAGTAATATTGCCGACAAAGCCAACTTTCTACCAAAAGTTTATATTCCTATGTTTGCAGTTGATTTAGAGCAACAAACGGAGCTGTATCGTTGTATCGATAGTCTGAGAACACTTTTCACAATGCTTGACCTTTATGGTGAAGTTCCTTTTCCTTGTGGAGCGTGGATAGACGGAGAACCTTTGAAACCGGCCTCCGAAGCCGATTATCTACGAGAGATTGGTAGTGAAACGGAAAGTCCCGAGTTGATTAGGGCTCGACGTCAGTTAGAAGATACTATTATTCCTAGTAGGGTATTACGAGGCTTTGAAGCCAAGTTATTAGAGTTGCGACGAACTGCTCGAGTAACGAGAGGTGGAACTGTTTGGAGTTATCGTGCTTTTGTTGCTGTCGGGAACTATGAAGGCACAGCAGGTTATGGTATGGGAAAATCATCAAGTCCGAGACATGCTGTTTCTTTAGCTATTAGAGATTCCATGAAGCATTTGATTCATGTGGAGCGGTATCAGGACCGTACCATCTACCATCCCTTAGATTTTACTTTCAAAGCTTCTCGTGTTTTAGTATTTCCGGGAAGGACGGGGAAAGGAATCCATTCTGGTCCTTTATTTACAGTTGTTTTGACTCTATTTGGTTTTCAAGATATTACTGCAGAGATGATGGGATCTCATAATCGAATCAATACAGTCAAAGCCCTGTTTGGAGCTCTTTCTACTCATCGTACAGTGAAAGAAATAGCTGCCGTTCGTGGAGTAAATTATTTAGACTTGGGTATTATTAACAAGGAAGAAACCAAGGAACCCGATGCCCACATGGAATTTCTGTAAGTATTTTCCCATTTGTGCGATTTAATAAAAAGCCGCTCGTTTTGTGATTTGGCCAACGGCGTCGTCGTTTCCCATGCCAAAAGACAAAAAAGGTAAGAACTTTGGTGCTGGCTAGAAAATACCCGAGTTAATACTTGCTGTAGAAGTGGACAAGGCAAAAAAAGCAGCTACGGCTGTAAAGTCTGGATTGAAGAAAAAGAAAGGTCATAAGATAAGAACAAAGGTCCACTTCCACCGACCGCTCACTTTGAGATTGCCGAGACAACCAAAATATCCTCGCAAGTCTTTTCCCAAAAAACCAGCTTTAGATCAATTCAAAGTATGTGAATATTCTTTCTCGCTGAAATACCTAATAGCATATGTATTCGTCACGATAGATTATTCGATATCCTTTAACAACAGAGTCTGCTATGAAGAAAATTGAAGATCACAATACTTTGGTTTTCTTATGCGACGTGAGAGCTTCCAAGCCACAAATACGCGACGCGGTAAAGAAAATGTACAACATTGTGGCAGAAAAGGTGAACACCTTAGTGAGGCCGGACGGACAGAAAAAGGCTTATGTAAGGCTAACCAAAGACTACGACGCTCTGGACGTTGCTAGCAAGATTGGAATAATCTAAATCATAAAGCTTTCTTGTCATAAAAAAGTTGGACTTTGTCCATTATGCTGTAACGCTAGTTGTAAGACCTGTCGAAAACCACTATCCCGAAGGCTGCCAAACAGTTCGTGTTTAGTTGCCTTCTTCTCCCTCAACCTTGGTGAGCTTATCCCGCATGCGAATTTTGCCAGACTTAAGGCGTCCTTTGGAAGTTCTTCAATCTTGGTTATGGTATCCCATACTGCCATGTTGATAGGAGCGAACCAAGTTTTGGAGGAAAACTTGGATGCGTCTTGTTCCTTGTTCTCTCCACAACATCTGTCGCATTTTCCACACGGTTCAATCAATTCACCAAAGTAGCGACTAACTGCCTGACTCACACAGGTAGATGAAGTCGCCAACTGAACCATTTCATCCAAGCGTTGCACTTCGGACCTCTCTCGCTCTGCAACTAGTCGCCATAATTGCTGCTCCAACAACTTTAAATCTTTTGGGATTTGCAAAATTTGCACTCTATGTTGAAGTTTACCTGCTTGTAATCTTATCAAACCATTTGTATGCACTTCATCAAATAGTCGCTGCACTTGTTCCATGTCGATGTCCAGAGGCAAGTTGCTCAAATCAAGATAGCTCCACTTCAACTTCTTCTTTGCTTGAGCACTGACATTTTTCCACAAAATGTACTGCTTGTCACTCAGATGGCCTTCCAATGTGTCTTCTTCTACAAGGACTTGATATCGATATTCTGCAAACATAGGTGTCACTTCTTTTATGAGGCCCCAATAGACATCGAGGAAAACCAAAATGGTATGCAGGACAACTTCTCTCATGTCAAACTGTGTCGCCAATTCATATAAGGGCAGATTGACTATTTGTGACTTTTTACGATTCTCAAACAAAAATGTCAAGAATGAACTAATTTGTCCAGCATCTGGAGTGTTTCCATATATGAATGTTTCCAATACAGGAATATCCGTTCCAGCAAAAAAGGTATCACAATACGACAATTTTCCATCTCTTCCAGCTCTCCCTACTTCTTGACTATATGCCTATACCAGATATTACCAAATAAAAACCCAAAATAAAAGTTGCACAAACCTCCAAGCTTTTACTCAAGTTATAATGATAGACATATCGAATATCTGGTTTGTCAACTCCCATTCCAAAGGCAATAGTTGCTACAACTATTGGATTACAAGTTTTAACAAACCAATCATAAGTAACCGTTCTCTGTTCATCTGACAAGCCAGCATGATACGGCTGGGCTTGAAAACCATTTTCAACAAGAAAGTAAGCTAATTCCTCACAAGTTCGTTGAAGAGTTACATAGATAAGTGTTGGCCCACGTTCTCGTTCACACAGAAATTTTAGTAACTGTTCCCGCTTTTCCAAATCACTAGTACTGCACCTAATATTCAACACCAGATTGGACCGATAAAAGTTCTTGCGAACGACAGAATCAGGCGAAATGTTTAGCCTTTGAATAATATCGTTTGCAACTCTTTCTGTAGCTGTTGCAGTTAAACCTAGTCTATATGCTGCCTTACATTCTCTTGCAAAATGAGAAAGTCTCAAGTAGTCTGGTCTAAAGTTGTGACCCCATTCCGAAATACAGTGAGCCTCATCGACTACGAATAGAGATATTTCAAGCGTTCTTAATAAGGATAGAAAGACCTCATTATTAAATCTCTCTGGCGACACAAATAAGATCTTTACTCTTCCTTCTGCAAGAGATTTTCGAAGATTACGCATCTCCGCTGCAGACTGCAGACTATCCATATGTCCAGCTGCTATTCCAACTTGAACAAGTTTCTGAGCTTGTTCTCTCATCAGAGCGATAAGGGGCGATACCACTACAGTGACACCAGGAAAAAGAATGGCAGGGATTTGATAGCAAAGACTTTTTCCACCACCAGTTGGTAACACTGCCAACGCACTACCGAAGCAAAATAGTTTTTGCAAAACCTCCTCTTGGCCAGAAAGAAACTGGGAATATCCAAAGACTTCACGAAGCTTTTTCGCGGCCAATGACAAAAAGTGTTCCACACTAGTCTTGGTTACCCTTTCGTTGGATCGACTCATAATAACACCTCCATGACAAGCTGTCCTATGCGGGAAAGAACACAGCCGCCTCTTTTCTTTCAGCAAGTCAGCTGCACGTTTCCGTTGAAAACAGAAGTTCGGTCCTATCACAAAGCCAAATCTAGTCATGAAACGGAAAATTTCCACTAACAACGAACAAGTCCCATCATTTTGTTGTATTTTCTATACTATGACAACAAATAAGCCATTGTTCAACCCAATACGATCTTCAATATCTTCTCTTGTGGGGCGCTGTCTCACATGTTATTCTTATCGTTCCAAGTGACGCCGTGGTACCACACTCTTTCCACACATCGTTTCACATCTTTTAGTATTTCCAGCATAAATAGACGTATTCCACAGTATTATAGAAAGAAGGAATATCGAAACAGGTACTCCAGTACTGTTTGCTTGTCCTTACCTGTTCCTGAGTTGGATTCACGTCCTCTTGAGCTTGATATGAAGTTATCTCCTTTTCCTTTTGTCAAATATCAAGGGCTTGGAAACGATTTCGTTATTGTAGACAACCGTCATCAAGAGAATTTATTGTTGACAGCAGAACAGGTCAAATACGTTTGTGACAGGCGCTTTGGAATCGGCGCAGATGGTGTCATCTTCTTTTTGCCTCCAAAAGACAACGGAAACGATGGAAAGATGCGTATTTTAAACTCTGATGGGTCGGAGCCGGAAATGTGTGGCAACGGAATAAGATGTTTGGCAAAGTATATGAGAGACTTAAGTCCGGAGTGGCAAGAGAAAAGAATCGTTCGTATCGAAACTCTTGCTGGTGTAATGGTTATAGAATTTGTAACTGATAGCGGTGTAAAGGTAGATATGGGAAAGCCCATCCTGGAACCTGCCAAGGTTCCAACTACTTTGAAACCTAAGACTCTCAAAGATTCTGCAGTTATAGCTGTCCCTATTCAAATTGAAAATAGAACATTTCATGTCACTTGCGTAAGTATGGGCAATCCACATTGCGTCATTTTTGTGGACAATTTGGAAGAATTCGAAAACTCGTTGGAGTATTGGGGTCCAAGAATTGAAAGAGCACTTTGGTTTCCTAACAGGACCAATGTAGAGTTTGTCAAAGTTGTGGATGATGAAGAGATAAAGGTTGTAGTGTGGGAGCGGGGAGCTGGAAGAACTTTGGCTTGTGGAACTGGTGCTTGTGCCTCTGTAGTTGCCTTAAAACTAATTGTAAGTAGATTGTTTCTATCTGCATTCTTGTGTTCTTAGAAAATATGAAAGGGTGGTTCTGGTTTGGAACAAAAGGTAGTTCTTCCTGGAGGAATACTCGCTTGTCATTGGGATACGGACGGTCATGTTTATATGACTGGCCCAGCTGAACAAGTCTTTCAAGGACATTTTGTCGCGGCGAGTACTTACCGACTGAATAAGAACCACTCGCAGAAAAATTCTTTGGACAAGTGAAGCAATATAAATTGGTAGTTGGAAACATGCATTCAAACGTTTCCCTTGCAACTGTTGGGTCGATACCATTTCGCAAGTTTTCGTACGGCTGAAAATGATGTTTGAGATACTGACAAAGTAGTGAAACGTGTTCCTACTACGCTTATCAGTCCAGCACCTAGTTGATATCCTGTTTTTCCAATCTTCATTCCTGTTACCTGTATAAAAGGATTCCTGATGCTATGGGCCAAAGGGACCTATTAAAAGATCCACCCTAACGGCTCTCCATTTCTGTAGGCAACCACAATTCTCCTCTGTCACTTCGTTCCAGAAAGGTTTGCAGTCACCTCCATTTGTAGTTGATAAATGCGACATTGCTATAGCTGTAGAGACACTTATAGTTGGTTTTCCACCATGGTAAAAAAACTCAAAATGATACATTCCAAAGATGATGAGAAGATCAGGGGCGCCAAAACGTACATTATTCTTAATACTTGCATTCTGTCTCACGAATATTGCACCAAAAAGAGTGTCTCTTTTCATGTAAATCAACAAACCTCATTTTCAAAAAAAACAAAATTTGGGGATTTTTCTTGTGGAGTACTGGGGTTGGTTGGAAGCTATCTTTGAGTGATCATTATGAGCAAGAAGATAGGTAAGGGAGGAATAGAGAGTGCACATATCTAGGTAAAGGATACTGTCTACAGTCATGGAACAAGCTAGAATTAGTAACAGTGGAAAGCCAGAAGAGTAGCAACAGCAGTCATTCTATGTCTTTTCCTAAAGGCACCTCTGCAATCTTGTTTTCCCTAGGGCAACTTGGCAGTTGGAGACAAGGCGAGAATCTTCTGCAGAGATAGCAGTGCAACTTGTATAGCAAGAGTGACTTGTGCGCCAATAATAATACTGAGCGCGCGTGACACTACTGTCATTGTGAGTCATTCAGTTGCAAAAACCACGTGACAAGGTGATTCTTTGAAACGAATAAAAGGTTCAAGTTATCTGTTCTTTACAAAAAAAAAGAAGAGTGATAGAGCCTGGAATTCGTACTGGACTGCACAAGTCGCGTGACCTAGCAAAGTTTCCATACGAACGAGGACAGCTTGTAGTTCCCCGGTGGAGCGAGGGCCACCCTCCAACCACGAGCCGACGCCCTGAAGGGTATGGCGAAGCCATTGGAATAGCATGAAAAGGGATAAGTAGTGGCGGTTTTCAGCCTTTTCACTATTCTGGCGCCCGGACTGTTGATACAAACTTGGAGTTTTCTTCTCCAAGGGGAGGGGGGTTTTAGTGGGTGTGACTCCCACATCACCCTGTTTCTCAGTGACATTTTTGGTAAGCGAGATCCAGGGTACCTACCTGCCTGAATTCCTGGGTCAAACCATGAATTCAGTTCTGTCGAAGGAACACAGTAATGTGGCAGCAAGGGTTTCCCCTCTTCTGTATCTTCAGGCCACTCAAAAAAAAAAAAAAAGAGGGCCACCCTCCATACCGAAACGTGGATATATGTAGAGTCTGGAATTTGCAGTTTGCTAGGTAGTAGAGGAGCTTAGTCGTTGGCTCTACAAACGGTCGGTGGCTTATTGGCGCGGAGGCCGTAGTCCTGCCTGCCTCTATCTTGGGAAGTTGCCGCATCGCTCCACAGGAGCATCAAATTGCGGTAGCTCTCACGAGTTCGATCGCTCCACCATTTTCGTGGTTGGAAATTTTTCTTGCGATTTCAAAGCGAAACGACAATGCGTGGCTGTCCGAGTCCTTAGATAATGGTACGCAGAGCCACGTAGAAGCCTTTGGCACCACGAATCAGATCAAATTGGTGGTCCACGTAACAAGAATGCTGCTTGTTATAGAAACATCTCTATCCGTCATTCCCGAATAGGAAAAATGAAGCGAGAGAAGTTTTTCGTTATTCTCATCTGTTACTGTTGTCTATTTACTGCATGTATAGTACAAGCAAGCAGCTTTTCATTCTCCGAATCCTCTACACAAGGAAACGCAGAAGCCTCCGGTTCTGCCTCTTCTTCAGGTTCTGGTGGAACCACGTTTGCCAGTTCTGGTGCCCAGTCTAGCGGCAACGGAGCAGGCAGTTCTCAAGATACGGCAAACGCAAACCAATATTCTTCAAATAGCTACTCAACCTCATTAACCAATGGAAATAGCGCCTCATTTGGCTCAGCAGTTGGTGTAAATTATGGCAATAACCAGCTTTCTGCTTCATCAACTGATGCACTCTCTGCTAAAAGTGGAAAAGCATCCTCTCAAGCTGGCGCGACAAGCAACGGTCAATACAACTACCAGTCGTCACAAATAAACACAAAGAGTCAGAGTAACCAGTTTGGTGCTGGAATGTCTCAAGCAGAATCCCTCACTTCGAATACTGGTGAATTTGGTTCCTCAAATACTGCTGGTACTGCCTACGCACAACAGTATGGTGCAGCCTACAACGATCCATATTTTGGAGCAGTCGGGCTGAATTCAGTGGTTGACGCAGGAAATCCAGGATATGGCTTCACGCAGGGCTATGGTTTCTCGACTAGTGGTACTGATAGTCCCTTTGGTTCATTTAGTCTTCAAGTGGGGTCTCTCAACTCCGCATATAACGATGGCTTATCCACTTCCCAAGCACAATCTTACTTTTTCGGATAAAGGATTATTGTACTCCTAATCGATTCGTTTGTTTTTCCATGTTTTGAAAGAATGTCGCAGGGCTCTAAAGACAGCCTTTCGCAAGACAAAAATCTACTTACTTCACAAAAACCCCTTAACGTTTTAGAAAAGGTTTTGCAGAGAAAATTGCTTGCCAGAGAGCTAAGTGAAGAGCAAAGGGCTCGATTTGAAAGGTGGAGCCCTCTTTGCGGGTTTGTAATAACTGTGTGGCATGAGATTCACAAACTCTCCCCAAACGATGCTAAACTGGAGGAAGCAAATGTCTTACGCGTTCTATATCAGAGCTCGTTTATAATTGCAGATTCTATCAAGTATAATAGTTCCGCGAAGCTTGAAAGCGAAGGACACGCAGCGTTCAACTCGTTGCGTGGCCTTGGAAAGGAAATTCCTGGTGAAACTGTGAAGAAAATTGAGTGCTCTTTAAAAGAAGTCTATGAAAATCTACTGGCTACTGAACGAGAAATAAGAGCAGAAGCACTATGGGAATTTCTTAGCAGCGCCGCAAAGACCCTGCTAGAGAGTCGTATGTTCTGGAAAATTGTTTCTTTGTACAAGATTTGAATCAACATTAGTAGGTGAACAAAAACTTAGACTTGATTACCTGTGGGACAGAAGGGAAGCCTTAGAGAAGGAAGGCGTTTCCGAAGCCGATCTTTTGTTTTACGAAATACTTAAAAGGAGAATTCGTCGTATACGGGAACTTGTGCAATACAATCGCAAAACGATCCCTCAGCGCCAAGACAGTTTTACCAGGCACGAACTGGTTGTGCCGGTTTTTTGGCAGGGGCAGCGTATCAAAGTTGCTTTTGACGGAAGATTTAGTAAGATCCACACTCCGAAAGACAAACTTGTCTTTGTTACGCGTATGAGCAACGTTCAAAGGCTCCCATCTGAATATTTTACTTGGGTTCCCCTGAGGTCGAACTACAGGGTGACCCACGCTGACTTGAAAAATGAACCGATCGTTTTGCCGTTGATTGACGAACAAGTGCAAGAAGACATTTACAAAAAATTGAAAAAAAGTGAGTCGCCAATGATTCATAGCGAACTGTATCCGGAAAACTCGAAAGGACAAGAAGAGGGAACATCTCTTTCCACGAAGGTATCGGTTTAGCTTGTGGGTATATAAGTTTAAGTACTGAAGATTTAAAAGTTATTCGATATATGTAATAAGCTCGTGTCATACATCTTGAAGGCTGATTCCAACAATGAATCGGAACCAGTCTCGAGTTATTCAACTGTATGTCCCGAAACTTACCTTCCTCGAAAAGCAGCTTCATCTAACGAGGCAGAATCCATTTTCGAAGAAAGTTACATTCAAAAAATTTGTAGTCGCTTATGTAATGAAAGTGACGGTGCAATGCCAGCTCTTGACAAGCTGAGTTTGGACTCTGATGATTTTGAACAAATGCAAAGTCTTGGGAACGTTCTTAGGAAGTGGTTTTGTAGGAAGTGCTATACTTACGCATGCGGCGAACATCTGCCGCTGGAAGTTCCCATTCCAGAGCGAATTTTCAGCCTTTCTTATGAAAAGGATAGGACTTCAGTTCTTTGCCCACCTTGTGGAAGTAGTTGCTTTGACAGTCAAGAAATATCTTCTCAAAATAGTTTGTGCGACCATATGTGGACGAATGAAGATGTTTACTCTTTCCAGAGCTTTTGGAGAGTTTTTGGAAGTAACTGGTGTGACTTTGCCACCATATTTTTTGGAAGACACACGTGCTATGAATGTGCATTCTTTGCTGAGTCCACTAATGTAGCAAGAAGGAAGGCTACGAGGAAGAACGGCCAGCGTAAGAAGAATCAAAGCAAGCGCAATCCTATAGTTGCTGTTATGAACCATATCCATTGCTGTCACGAGGGCGAAGAGTGTAGTTCAGACAACTGTTCTTGTAAGAAAAGCAATTTGTACTGTGAAAAATACTGTCCTTGTCAGATATTGACACAGGGTAACTGCGCGTAAGCAAAGCTGCAATGTTTTGGTAGATACTTATTGTTCTTTAGGAGAAAAGCCGTATATTGTACTTGTAGAAAGGGCAAGTGTTTGAATGGACAATGTCCATGTTTTACGGAAAAACGTGAATGTGATCCTGATACGTGTTTATGTTTTGCAAATTGTCGAAACCCTTCCAAGCAGAAGGACAACGAATTTACTTGCAAGAATATTGGAATACGGAGAAAAGCTCATAAACGTTTAGTTATTGCTCCATCTGGTAAGAATGTAGATATTATTTAAGTCTGGATGAATAATAGCGCACCGAATTAGATACTCATAAAGGAGGTTGGGGCTTATTTACTCTCGAGCCAATTGAAAAATTTGAGTTCGTTTGCGAATATAAGGGTGAACTTGTGAGCCTTGAAGAACTTGGAAGACGCGAAAAGTCTTATGAAAGAGCACAGATGACCTTTCTTTTCAGTAGAGAAACTGGAGAAGTTCATATTGATGCAACCAGGAAGGGCGGGAAATCAAGATTTGCAAATGAACCTGAAAAAAACAGGCCACCCAATTGTTTTAGTCAGTACATGCGTACTATGGGAGACTTACATGTTGGAATTTATGCGGCTAGAAACATTCAGGCAGGAGAAGAAATATTATTCAAATACGAGTGCGGGTCAGAATTGTGAAAAAAGAAAATTTATAAGTTTGTATAATGGACTATCATGTGTCAAGTTACGAATCGGTCGACCAAATATCTGCTGCTTGCAAGGCCATGTCGACCTGATCCCACACTGGTTTTGGAAGCTCTGTTGCGAGCAAGTCAATAAGTCCTAGAAATTCTCCTTGTTCTAAACGACAGTGCTGAATCTTAAAGTACGCAATCCTTTCATTGGAGTTCGCACTCGTCAGAGCCCAAGATAATATTCTAGCAGGTCCTCGAGGAAATCGACTCAACTGGGACAATACCCGACCTTCTAAAACTGCCAAAAAATTATGATCGCAGTATTTTCCCAAAAAGCGATAATAAGTGCCTTCTGTGCTCAAAAAATGTTCGGTTGTTTTGGAAGCTAAAACCAAGAGTCGGAGGTCTAATAGCCGAAGCATAAGACTTTGTTGACAAGTGAAGTTT
Organism: Galdieria yellowstonensis; assembly: GCA_026122205.1. Lineage (NCBI taxonomy): Eukaryota > Rhodophyta > Bangiophyceae > Galdieriales > Galdieriaceae > Galdieria > Galdieria yellowstonensis. The sequence goes on along the minus strand of JANCYU010000028.1, from coordinate 216,446 downwards.
TCCACAGTAATAGAGGACTCATTAAGTTGAGAAATACAAGGACTATCGTCATTGTTTAAAGAGCGAACTACTTGTTTTGCAACACTAACAGTATTGCGCAAGTCAGCCACTGCCGCGAAGACACACTCTCTGGAGGTTTCGACTTCATCTAGTAAAGATGAAGAAAGTTCTACAAGAGGCTTCCTCCACACTTTTCTCCAACAAGGCCTCTTTCGGAACTCCAATTTCGCAACAACCGGAAAAATTTCAGTTCTTTCGGCCTCCAACAACAACACTAGCAGATCGACACATAGCTGTATTCTTTCCAGCAAGTCCGCAATAGTATCTGTCACAGAGCTGCCTTCTGCCTCATCTTTATCATCTGTAATCTTTATGTACAATTTTCCAACCTTTTCCCACAGGTGGACAAGTTGACAATAAATACCCTTATGAAGTAACGTAAAGGATAGAATGGCTTCATAAACTTGAGGGATTGATTTTCTTGTCGAACTGGGAAAAGAATCGCTCTTGTGTTCTTTTGTTGTACGATTTTTCAGACGGGATTCCACCAAGCTGGCGCTCTCCGAGTCGATGTCTTGTTTTGCCGAGTCTCTTAACAGGTTGTTCCGGGAAGCAAGTTCAGAAAAAGTTAAACGCTTTGTGCTTTCCAACAGTTTTGTAATTTTTCTTGAATTAAAGTACCATAGTATACCAGTAAAGGCGGAACCAGCTCCAGCACCTACTAAAGCTGCAGAACCAACGCTCCAACTCAATGGCTCCAACATTAAGTTTGAAATTGGCCAAGTTGGTGAGGAGATAGCAAAGGTTATGAAAATTTTAGTCAGTGTAAAGCGTGTTGTCGACTATGCTGTTAAAGTTCGAGTAAAACCGGACGGTTCCGGAATAGATCTCAACAATGTGAAGATGTCAATGAACCCGTTTTGTGAAATAGCTGTAGAAGAAGCGGTGAGTATAATACTTTGGTTTGGGCGTAACGTTTACTCTTCGATAGGTACGTTTAAAAGAGTCAAAAGTTGCATCAGAAGTTGTTGTTGCTACTGTGGGACCTTCTCAATCTTCTGAACAAATTCGTACTGCGTTAGCTATGGGTGCTGACCGAGGCATACATGTGCAAGTGGAACAGGAGTTGCCGCCATCCGTCGTTTCAAGAGTCTGTCAACTCTTTTTTTTCTTTTTGAAGAAGTTTATATTATTTGTTAGGCTTTAAAGGGCATTGTACTAAAGGAGAAACCAAGTCTAGTAATATTAGGAAAACAAGCGATAGACGACGATTGTAACCAGACTGGTCAAATGTTGGCGCAACTCTTAGATTGGCCTCAGGTAAGTTGGTTTAGAAACTAGTGAAAATACGCAAACGCTTTCTGTTATGTCTCTAGGGAACCTTTGCTTCTAAGATTAAAGTTGACGGTGAAAAGTTACAAGTAACTCGAGAAGTGGACAGAGGTTTAGAAACTCTGGTTCGTTCTTAGTTAACCCTTTTATAGTATTATTATCGTTATTGTTGTTTTTAGGAACTAAGACTTCCTGCTGTTGTTACTTGTGATTTGAGACTGAATGAGCCTCGTTACGCTACCTTACCCAACATAATGAAAGCCAAGAAGAAGCCTGTGGAGAAGTTAGGTTTGAAGGATTTGAACTTGGAGCCTTCACATGGAATAGAAACTCTATCCGTTTTCGAACCTCCGAAACGACAAGGTGGCAACAAAGTTGAAAGCGTAGCCGAGTTGATCGACAAACTGAGAAATGAAGCCAAAGTCATCTGATTTTGAAAACATAAAGTAATTACGTTTATTTCGTTTCCAAATACTCGTGTTCATTATTCTCGCGACTATAAAGTGAGCAATCGGAGCTCACAGTCATCAAAACTTGCTCTTCTACCTTCGTCTTGTGATTTGTCCTTTGAGCACTAGAACAAATATTTAGACCAAGTATATATACTCAACTCGCTAAGATTACCTGTCGTAAAGAAGGATACCTGCTAAGCTTATAAAAGTTCCGACCCAATGAATGAAACTTAGAGAATTTTCGTAGTAGAACAATACGGATAGTATACAAGTAAGAACTCTGCGAGTACTACCAGCAATAGAAAAACCCACTGTTGACTAGGAATCACGTTAGTAAACGAAGAAAGCGTCTCCAATTCTTTCCAATTACCATCTTGTCCAACACTTTCAAGGCAACGTGTAACTGTACAAATGAAAGCGAACCTTTGAAGAGGAGAATTGCTAAGACTTGTCGATCTTTCAATTCGTGGAAGAACTTCCAATCGTATAATAATAAGGGAAACACTAAAAAACAGCCAATGCCGGACTGATACGTCTGTAGTGTTAATGGAGACAGTTGCTTTGAAAGCATTGATTTTGCAAACAGAGAGTGGAATACTCCTAAAAGGTTGGACAATATGCTCGCAAAAGAACCAAAAAGAATCGACCTTTTGGTTCCAAAATTCTCAACCTAAACATAGTCAAAATAAATGACACAATCACAAGAAAGGAGAGTCAGACCTCTGCAGTAACGTTTGATTCCGCAAAAGAAGCCAAAACCAAACCAAAAAAGATAGGAACGAGTGAAGCCAAAGATTTCACCGAGAACCGATCACCAAAAACAATATACTTTTTCTGGTTAAAACTTGTTCAAGGAAATATATCAACTTGCTTACCTGTGTAGCTACTTGGAATATTGGACTGGCACAACGAAGGGTAACGGCTAGTGTCAAGCTTATACGAGCAAGTCCAACATACTTGAGAAGATAAATGAGAGTAGAAAACAAACTTAACACGAACAGTTCTTTTAAGGCATTCACATTATACAGAATACACTTCGCTTCCGACGTACTAGTAACTAAGAACAAGGTCAGCGTTCTTGTACTACTTCTAAGAAGAAAACATACACAAACCAAGAAAAAGAGACACAACAAGTTGTCCAAAAATAAGAAAACTTTCGGGAACTTGGCGGTCACTCAAAATCCACTACAAAGCTTTCGGTATGACACAACCAAATGGAGGTGGTTTACCTTTGTCAAAAAAAGGTTGCCTATACTAATAGACACCCACAACGAATACAATAGCAAAATACTAAAAACATATTTTCATAATGAGAGCAGCCTCAACAAGTACAACTTGCCTCGAAGACTTTCGTATCCACGACATATTCACCAAACACACGAAATTGCAAAAAGTATTTTTGTTGGTGGAGGACTGAGGAGGAAGGATGAACCTTCTTTCAGGCGCTTTTAAGTATGTTACAGGAGTTGATGAAACGCCTTCGTCATCTACAGAGGCTAGTGTCGAACGTCTCATAGACCGAATCATAAGCAGTAGTTTGCCTCAAGACAGGCGTACAGCCTTGAGGGAGTTGATTGACTTGACTAAGAAAGTACTTGCAGTAAAATTTGAATTGGAAGCAACAACTAAAGCATGAAATAGGAAGTTGCCTCCCGTGAAAAAGTTGCGAAACTGGGAACAAAAGTTTTCGTTGCCATATTGCAACAGGATAGGCCCTACCAAGAAACAATTGTGGACACTTTGGAGCTTCTCATTTTACTGGTAACTCAAGTCGACTCGTAAGGAAACTTTACCCGTTTCGTCTATGTAACTAATGTTGAGTTAGAGAGAAAATAGCAGAGGAGCGTCTGTTGGATGAAACTGACGCCTTGAAAGTTGCGCAACAAATATCTCTAGAAAACACGCAAATATTTGTCAGATACCCAGACTCAGTTTTATGTTTGTTAGATCTTCTTGAGGAAGACGATTTTTCTATTCGCTTCAACGTGATAGAATTGCTTACTGCTTTGCTCTCTAACGATCCCCCTCTCGTGCAGCAAAAGATACTGGAAGCTTCGCAAGGAGTGACGAAGCTTGTGGATTTGCTCAAGGACCGAAGAGAAGTTATTCGTAATGAGACAATTCTGTTGCTGACAGCTTTCGTTCGGAACTGTGTCGAGGCTCAAAAGATTCTTGCCTTTGAGAACATTTTTGAACTTATGTTCGACATAGTTGAGAGCTCCATTCAACAAGCAGAAGCGCAAAGAGAAGTAAACGAGGTTGTTGATAATCAGAGAGGAGAAGAAAGCACCAGAAAGCCAGTTGGTAACGTGGAAACTGAAATACTTGTCCACGATTGTCTTCTTCTTCTTTTGAGTCTTTTACAGCATAACGAGAGTAATCAGAAATATTTTCGTGAGACTGGTTGTATTCCAAGATTGAATGTATTATTAGACTTGAAGGGCATCGAAGTTTCCTCTGTTTCAGCACAAAGAGGAGACAACCTTGCACTCGCACTAGAATTGACGCTAACTTTAGTTGACGATAGTCTGAAATCGACAGAATTACAGCAGAATAAGACTCTTTGTGCTACAAGCGGTGTCTTGAAAGCTATCATTCATATTGCGCTTGCACCGTTTCCCGATAATTTGTGTATTATCTGTGTACGAGCTTTTCAGTGTTGGAGACTTTTGATTAAGAATCACAAAGAAAATCGTAGTTATGCCTGTAGTTTATCCGTTTTGGATCCACAAAACCGAGTGCCGATCGGTTGCGTGGTTGCTGCATTCGATATATGTTGTACGGACAATTCTCCTGCTGTAAGGTTGGCAGCTTTTGAACTCGTACAATCATGTCTTATGGAAGACTTGTATGACTCTAACAACTTTATCAAGGTAGTTGACGTAGTCATGTGGAAAATAGAGAGTAACCTTGTATCATTAGGCTCTAGAGATGAGAAATGAGAATCAAGAGTTGGATGCTTCTAATACTTACAATTACCATATGCAAGCTTTATCTCTTAGTCTCATCGATACCGTAGTTGGATGGCCTGAAGAAGCAGATACAGCAGCAGTCTTTTATGCTTGTCGATTGTTATCAATTCTTTTATCTAGGTTAGACTCTAGTAGGCAATATCTGCTTCGAACGACTGTGGGACCTGGAAGAGAGCCCTTGCTGGTGAAATGTATGAGATGTTTGAGTCGAGCTGAAAGAAATCGTGGAAATGCTTCCTTAAAGATTGGAATTTTGATTCTCGTGAGCACTTGGTTGGCTTCTTCCAGAGAAGCAGTTGAGATGTTCTTAAACTCTGCAATGCATTTGCCTCTTTTGATCGAAATAATCACTAGGAATTCACAAGATGATGACGACATTCATGTGCAGGGTTTGGCAGCTTTGATTTTAGCAGTTTGCTTAGGAACAGAATGTGAGTCGTTCTTGCGAACTTTTCGTCGATAACTTACCATTTTTAGCACAATCGAAGGACGTTCTAATCTCGGTGATTCGCCAAAGGATTGGAGTTACGAATTTTGTTGCGAAACTAGACGAGGTTCGAGCTTCCGATATGTTTGTTGTAGCGTATACATCGGAACATTATCTAAGTCCCGATTCCTTGTTGAAAAGTTCTTTCGCTTCTCCAGACGAGAAACTCGGTCATCGGTACTGGTACGATTCGATGTTTGTTCAACGCTTTAACGAGGTGTACTTTTCTTTGCAAAAACAAATTCTTGAACTTGTGGTCGCATCAGACGAAAAGAATGTGACGGAAGACAGGTTTTCTCAAAATGAAAGGTGGAACCAGTTTCAGCAGAAAGGTAATTGTTTGGTTGAAATTTAGCTTTGTGAACGTTGTAAAAGACATTGCAACTTCAGGAACCGGTGAAGATTTTTCGAATGCAGAAGCTTACAAGTCTATAATAAGAGAGCAAGATAAACAAATTGTAAGTTGTCTCAAGTTCTTCTAATAGACCGTTCGATAACCGCGGTGTAGGAAAAGCAACGTCAGCGACTTGAGGAGTTGGAGAAGATTGTTGGCGAACTCCAGCAAGAACTCGATGCTCGACCAAAAGTCGCCATTGAAGCAAGTAGAAGGGAACTGGAAGAAAGAAATGCTCAGTTAGAGTCAACAAATTTGCAGCTGAAAGATGCTTTGAATCGAATAACTGAGTTGGAAAATTTGTTGAACGAGAAAGAGTCGGACCTACAAGCAATTTCTAGAGCTTGTACTGAGTTGGAGACAGAAAACGAAAAGGTTTGTGACGGATGCATAATTTTTGCTCTATGATGAAAGAAATTTTAGTTGAGAGCCAAGACGAGCGCTGACACAACCATTCGGGAAGAAAATGAACCTTCCGTTGGGTCTTTTGGTAAAAATATTATCGGAAATATCATATGCTTTCTCAAAATGCAATTAGGAAATCATCCTTCTCAGCAAACTAGTTTAAATGAGGATGGCACGATGAAAGAAGAACAACCTCCAAAAGTAAGATTGCTTTTTTCCGTGTTTGTACGGAGTGACATAAATAGGTAGGACTGTTGTATAGGATGAAAGAGATTTAGTTTCTCGTCTAACTCAAGAGAATGGTCTCCTTGAAAGGAGAGTGGAAGAACTTTTAACAGCTGTCGGCGATTGGGAAAGTTACTGTGAAATATTAAAACAGAACCTCAAAGAGGAACGTGAACAAAATGAGAGATTAAGGAACATTGCACGTGATAGTGAAATGATGAAACTTCAGTACAAAACAGTAAGTTGTTGGCTATCATTTATTTGGTAAAAACATGACTTGGTTATAGTATGGAAATCCATTGTTGGACAGAGCTGAGAATGTGAGAGCCACGGAAACTCAACAAGTGGAGCAGGAAACGGAAGCACAGCATTTGTGTAGTTCATCAGGTTTTCACTCGAAAGACTCGTTGTCTTCTGAACAAAGTCTTGCGTCTTCTCGTGTGCAAGCAGATTTTATACAATGCGTAAAGAATATCGTAAAGGATCGTATCGAGAGTTTGGTCGCAGTGGAAGAGCAACACTGGAAGCAGCTAGAGAGCCTTTTGATTCATTATGATGTCCGTTTAGATCGGTTGTCGAAAGCAGCGGTTTCGTTGAAGAATAAGCGACAGTGGGCGGACATAATCACGGAACAATCAAAGCCTATGAAAGTTCATAATGTACAGGAGCAACAAGAGGAGTCTTCGGATCTTTTTGGAGCAAAGAAGACATCATCAGTCTCGTTTATAAGTTCGTCGAAGGACGACCTTCTGAGTGCAGAAGATTACTTTGATGTTGTTGGCATTCAAAATGAATACCAAGAGGCACTTGCGTATATCGAGGAACTTCAGCAGAAGAATAGCAACATCGCGAAAATGGTGAGTTATTATATGATGCAGTGTAAACAACAATATGATGCACTGGAGAACGCGGCATTTTCCCGTTTACAGTTGCAAATTGATTTGCTGGATGAGTTCATATCTAAGCTAAGCAAGTCGGCTCAAAAGTTGAAAATATAAAGATAATTTACTTTTTTTTTGTTTGCATGGAATGTGAAGAAATAGTTGCTATGTCCGTGAACAAAGAATAACCCAAGCATTATTCTAAGCTTTAAACGTTTTTCAGAAGAAAGGTAGACGACTAACAGATAGGACATCGTCCCAAGACGATGCGACCAGGTCACTTTTTTAGAAACATCGACCTGGGTATCTTTGAAACATCAGGAACAAAGTCCGTATAATATTCCATACCGACTGGATCCTTCCATATCTTTACTAATTCTACATCGAAAGCCAAAATATTGCCTAGTCGACTTGTTTAAAAAGGCACCACTACATGAATACTTTCTTACCTTGCTTCAGTGAATCTCCCAGCTTCTTCCTTACGGAAGTTGAAGGAGGAATCGGTCCTAAACCTGCTACAGTATATGCAAGTGATCCTGGAATAACCATTCTTCTTCTGCCGCCCACCCTCATCGAGTCAACTCCTTCTTCAAGACCCTTGATAGTTTGGCCATTGCCATGTCGAAAGGCAAAAGGTTCCTTATCATCATAAGTACTATAGAATTTTCTCAAAGAGCCACCTTCAACAGTGTAAATGACATAGTGAATAACCACCATATCTCCCCAGCTTGGTTTGTCACCAGTACCAACTCTAAAGTCAACATATTCTGTGCCTCCAGGAGTTTTGAAGACTGCGGGTTTCTCTGTCTTGTCTTCGCGAACAGTTTCAGAAAGAGTTTTATATGGAAGTATGGTACAAAGAACAAGCAAGGCTGTGGCCTTTAAGTATATACGACGCGAACATCGCCAAGACGATAAACTGCACTGAACAACCAAACCACGACGGAAAACTCTCCACACAAGGCAGTTCGAAAATAAAAATCCGGTTCTTGTGCAAGCTCTCTTTCTCAGCTCCTCTCTAAAACTCTTCCGGCATCTCATACTATCTCGCAAGTTGGACGCGTTTACAAAGCAACATAGCTTCATCTTGCCTTCTTGGTAAAACCAAAATGGAAAACGTAATCACATTTGGCAACACGATGGATTCCTATCGATACTTTAACAATATACATATACATAAGAGTAAACGTAGAAAAATCTCGTCACAAAAGAGCTTCTAATATAAGAAACCCAATACCGAAATCGCAGAGTTCCGCAGTTCTCTATGGTTGAGCTTTCTGAAATGACGGTGATGTATAAGCACTCATCTTCCATTCCAATAACCGAGGGTCGACTACTTCCGACGACGACTGGCTATCGTTCTTACTCTGATCTACAGTAATGTTTACATAGTCATTCTTCTGCAATGAAAGCCACTCGGAACTGTCTGTTCCATGCTGAGTATTCAGATCAACAGTTTGCATCGAGCTTGTATCAATGGCAGCAGGGCAAGAGGTAGGATCATTTGTATATGTGTTACTCTGAAAGAATGCGTTATGTTCGCTAACTCGACCAGGTAAAAAAGGCTGCGTCAAGGAAGAACCTTCTCCCTGGGGTAAATCACTGTTCAAAGGCTGAACTTCCCCTTGTGCTACATGTGACTGAAGAAATACTTGATTTGTTTGCTCATCCAGCGCATTTGGCGGTGAAGCTGCCGCAGAATCGAATGTATTTTCAGCAGTGCCAGTTGGTCTTTCATACTCAAGAGGGTTTCGTTCTACGACTCCTCTGCTCTGTTGTTTCGGAGGTAACAAAAGGCTTTCCTCTGCCGCACTTGCTTCAGTACTTGATTGTCTTGGAGTGCTATTGTTTTCTTCAGTCGTACCTAAAGCTCGTTCATACATAGACCGAACTTAATAGACAAAAACGCTCTCACTTTGTGGGGTTACGTATTCCTTGGACCTTTCAAAGTTGTTTGGAAGCGAGCCCTCCAATATACTTTGTAGAGTATCCTCAACAATTCCATGGTGTACAAGCAACGCTGCTTCGAGAAACTGTTCACTGTAGTCCGGGAGAAGCTCCTTTAGCTTGGCAACCTTAGAAGCATCGCTTCCTGTAAACAACCCAGTATTGTCGTTCTATGAAAAACGATTATGGTCTTTCCACCACGATAAATAAATAACTTACTGCTGCCAAGTGCGGGACCGAACCCTTCGAAACGCGAAATATAGGTTGACCATCTTTCTTACGAGCAGGAGGAGGCAGAGGCAAAGGTGTCGCTGGTGGCATTGCATAACGTCTCAAGTGTACCAGTAAGTGAATATTTACCTCTTCTGAACGTGACAAATAAGGAAAATCACCTCCGTCTTTCATCAGAGCTATTCTCGACTGTGAAAATTGCTCGCACAGCTCCTTATGAAGTTGCTTTGCCAAACTCGAACCAGTTGCCCAATCAAGCGTGCTTAGAATAGTAACTCTTCCGCTAAAGTACTGCAAAGCCGCCTTATCTACCTTTTCCGATACGGTTGTAAGAACGAGCCTCGAAGCGAGTTGTTCACTTTCACAACGCCTTATGTGTGAAATTACAAATTCGGTTGCTGCTGCAACACGACGCTCCATTCGACCTTTAGGCAACCTTTCTAATAAAAATTTCCGCAGCACGAACTCTGGCAACCAAGGTATTACAGAAGAGGAAACTGGAAAGGTTGCTCGTACAGCACTAGTATCACAAAAACTATGAGTTAGAACTAATGAACCAACTTGTTCCGAGTTGCGTGAAGCATAACATAGTCCTAGGAATCCACCAAGACCAGCTCCATAAATATGAACCTTCTTAAAACCGAGCGTGTCTAAAAAGGACTGAAACCCTTGACAAAACTCTTCAACTGAAAAATAGGAAGGGATTTCTAGGGATATCACACGGTAGCCTCTTGGAGCCAAGCCTAGTATCTTTTAAAACAGCCTTATTATTCATCCACAAAGTATCCTCTTCTAGGTACCTGTAAGAAAAACACCTCTGCTGAACCAGCCACAGCATGAAGACATATGATGGGTTCTTGAGCAACCTTCCTTGGACCCCAATCATAGTACACAAAGTTCTTAGGGTTGGTAGAACCTATCGATAGAACGTTTCTAGGTACCCACGCACGAAAGTTTGCATAGTCATCACTACACAACAGCTCTCCCATTTGCGCCAAAAATCAAATATCGTCGATGGCGGAAAGTTCTCAAAGGCGTGTTAGTTTGAACGAACAAGTGCTAACTTCAATGAGGAAGGCCAAAGTTTTTAAGCTACATGAAAGGCGGGTAAATTCTATGGACTTTTCTTCCAACGGAGAGGTTTTTATTTCTTCCGGTGATGATGAGAGCCTTCAGCTATACTCTGCAGTCCAAGGCAAGCACCTCAAGACCATTCCTGTCAAAAAGTATGGTACTGGTCTTGTACGCTTTACTCACCACAACTCGGCTGTCATATGTGCTTCGCAAAATAACTTTGATCACTCTCTTCGTTATCTGTCAATTCATGAAAACCGATATTTGCGTTACTTTCAGGGACATTGTGAAAGAGTAATTTCTTTAGCAATGTCACCCAGAGACGATACTTTTTTTTCGTCTTCACTAGACAAATCGATACGGTTTTGGGACCTACGAGACGAAAGATGTCAAGGTATTTTACGTTGTCACGGAAGAGGTGTGGTGGACTATGATCCTGAGGGAGTTGTGTTTGGGGTGGCATATTCAGAAGGACGAAAACTGGTTATCAAACTTTTTGATTTACGACAGTTTTACTTGGGCCCGTTTTATGACACTACTAGAGATGTTCCAACTACTGCAGAAACCTCATGTTTGAAGTTCTCGAAAGATGGTCGTTTCATGTTGGTTACGACTGCAGAACCCCAGCCAAAGATACAGTTATTTGACGCCATTGAACCGGCAAATCTACTATTTACGTATACAGGGCACTCTAATGACGAAAGTAATTATTTAGAAGCTAGCTTTACTCCAGATTCAAAGCAAGTTTTGAGTGGTTCCGAAGATGGCTCGATTTTTATTTGGAGCACAACAACCGGGAAGCATATTGTAACTTTAACTGGTCATGAAGGCCCAGTTTGTGCGGTCAAGGTTTGTTTTCATTAATCTCAAGATGGTACGACTAATTTTCTCTAGTGGAATCCTCAATATGCCATGATGGCAAGTGCCTGCCAGAATGTCGTGTTTTGGTTACCAAGTGCGTTGTCCACATAGGGAAATAATTTGTCTTGGTAGTTAAAGCCGGGCTGTTTTCTTTGGCTTTGAACATGATTTTGTTGCAGCATGATGTTAAGAGTTAATTATAGGCACTTTGATGAGTCATTTATTCTGCTGTTAGCAGCAACATAATTTTCGCTTGTAATGACGTTTTCTTCGAGTAGAACCTGAACACTAGGATGAGAAAATCTCATTGAGTGCTTTCAACCCAAAATTATGCAAATATAGTTCAATAAAGAAAATTAGACAGATAACATGTATTTCGTGCTTCCATCATTGGCTGGGATTTTCCGCAGTATGTACGTCGCTTTCTATTGTAAACATTGTGGCTTCGCAAAGTTTGTAAAATGGATGGTTTGAAGGTTAGGAATTGCGCAGGTGCTGGAAAAAGCAAGACCTCTTCAAACTAGCAAAGGTTCACTTGAGCAAAAAACGGTATCTTGTCTCAGAATATGCGACCTAAAACGATACAACAATGGCTTCAATTTCCATCGCTGGTTGTTCTTTTCTATCGGTTGGAAAACAACTTTCTTTGAAGAATTGTGGTGCACCAACCCATCCGCTGTATTTGCATAATAATCCTATGTTGTTGCTCCTTTAGAACAAATATTTGAAAAGCTCCGAAAGAAATTCACAATTTCAGTGCTATGCCGAAGGTCATCATTTGAACTTTTTATCAATACGCAAAAAATCCTTCTCGAAACACTCGACAGTAAGTTTGTTCTTGAATAGAACGTATCAAATATATCCGATTATTCATTCTATCGGTTTGATTATTTTCCATTAAATGCCAACTGAAATCTATTAACAGTTTCATTGTATGAACAGTTCGACTTCCGCGGCCAATTTGCTGCGTTGAGAATGGGGTCGGAAGAGAAGGCAGAACGTCAGGACCGGAAACGCTTGCTTAATAGAGTTTCGGCGAAGAGAGTTAAAGAACGTTTGGAAGAAGAGTGCAGAAATTTGGAAGACGAAATTTCAAGAGACGAGAATTTCCTTAAAGACCTGGAGGAGGAGAAAAAGTCACTGTTGCCGTACATTCAGAGACTCGAGGAAGACTTGCGGTGCCTAGGAGAGGGAGCTTTTTCTTTGTTGAGAGATGAAGCACATTAGAAACACGTAGAGGTGGGAGAGTTGGAATTGTTCGGGTTCCATGTAATCCGTAAGAGGTTCTGGAAAAGGTGTCTTCTGAAGAATAGATACCTACGAGAACCTGTATATGTCGTCGACGACGGAACTTCGGGTTCAAAAGAATAAATAGTATTTTTATTGTTTTCACTGTTTAAAACGAGCAAGTTAAAAGTCTTTCGATCACTTGAAAGAAGTGAATAGGTGGCAACAGAAAAATGTAAATCTTCCACGCGCTCTCGCGGAAGTTTTGCATTGTAAATTTGAAAGGGTTTCGTCACAACATGTTTTCTGCGCCTTCAAGTTTATCGCCTCTTGAAGAGCTGTTTGGAATATCAAATACAGATTTTCCTCAGAACGAAGGCGCTAACTGTTTGGACTCCGTCTATTCTAACGATTTAGACTTTACGAACGTAAACAGGCAAACACCACCAGAGCCAACTACAACTCTGAAAGATATCACCAGAGATGACGAGAACATGAGTAATTCAGAAAGGAACGGCGAGCAAATGTCAGATTCCAGAAACGATGCGCTATCAATAATACCTGCACCACCACCAGCACCACCACCACCACCAAAACTTTTTGGTCCCAACACAAGTCAAAACGAACAACTTCTAGAGAAAACAGGGCGCGCTATAAACCTTTCACCATTGAGAAATAATACTTCTCCAAATATGGAACACTTAGAAAAGAAGTTGGACTTGCTTCAGGGTATGATTTTGAAACTGATGGAGTCTGTCTCGCAAGAGAAGAGCGGGCAATATTTGTCACCCTCTACTGCAAGCTACCAAATTCCAACTCCGAAGGTCAAGGTAAGAGATGAAGTCAGACAGTATAGCCAACTGAATATTTCAGAAAAATGCCAAACGTTCCAAAGAGGGTACTCAGAGCGTGGAACTGTTGGATGCAAGGGAAAAGATGATGGAAGAATTGAAAGCAAAGTTGCAAAAAAGGGGAGAACAATACGAACATGCTTCTTTGAACTCAACCTAAAGTTTAATTCTCTCGTGACGAAACCCGACTGGGAGGTGCAGAGTAAAAGCGGAATACTACTTTCTGCTGTATTTTGCCACAAAAGGGCACTTCTTTTCCAATCATTTTACCATTTGCGGTATTCGCAATTTAGTCTGTGTAGCACGAAGATGGTTTTTATAAGCTCAGTTATTCTTCGAACTAACTACTTTGGAAGAAGTTCTTGTACGTACAGTTGCTGTAAAAATGGATCTTTTTTCTTGAAGACTTTGAGAAACAGACAAGTTTATTTGCTGTCGTCCCAGAGGATTTTCCACAACAGTTCACTCACTATGGTTAGTTCTAAGAGTTTCACCAGCGTTTTACATATATGTTGCTCAGGTCAAAGAAGGAGAGACTGCACCGGACTTTAGTTTAAAAGACCAAAACGGAAACACAGTGCGTTTAAGTGACTTCAAGGGAAAGAAAGCAGTAGTCCTTTATTTCTATCCAAAGGTTCGTTTGTGAACTCCACTTTTACCCCAAGTAAGCGTTGGTTAGGACGACACGCCTGGATGTACCAAGCAAGCGTGTAGCTTCAGAGATGCAATTGAAGATTTCATGCAGCTTGACGCGGAGGTTATTGGGATAAGTTCTGACAAAGACCACAGACAGTTTGCAGAAAAATACAAGCTCCCTTTTAAGTTACTCAGCGACTATGATTCGAAAGTGCGGAAACTCTATGATGTACCTGCCACTCTCGGCATATTACCAGGAAGAGTAACGTATGTGATCGACAAACAAGGCGTAGTGAGAAAAATCTACAATAATCAGTTCCAAGCCGAACTTCACGTTGAAGAGGCAAGGAAGGCCTTAAAGGCAGGCTCCTAGTAACTTTTTTCGTTTCAGTCAATAAATATCGGGATTTTGATGGTTTACATTGCGGTAACATTCTCCCTTGAAGCGCATACCAACGAAGTACACTCATACGGTTAAATACGATTCCGAACAGGTCTTCGATAAAAAGAACTCTCGTATACGCTGAAGACACCTGCCATTATCGATTCAGGCTTTCTTTCCTCTTGAGTTTCTCAGGCCGATCCAACTTTTGCGTTGGTTGCAACAGGTGTTGTAAGCTTGCGGTAAGTCTCTGCGCGTCAACCCTCCATTGCTCCAGTAATCTTTCTTCCGCTTCGTGCTCTGAGGCGAGTTCTTTCTCTGCTTTCTTCAAAGTATTCCACTCAGCTTGAGTACTTTTTGCAGATTCAACTTCAGTTGAATTTGTGTTATCCGCGGCACAAACGTTTCCATGCTTGTTAGCTTTCATATCTGCATCTCTCTGTTGCTTGTCAGAAGAATTCCCCTTTTCGACTTGGGGCCAAGCAGTATTTCCCGTCTTACGAGGTAACATTTCCAGAAGCTCTCGAATTTGCTCCATTTGACTAGTCCATGCCTTCATCTCCTTAACTCTAGCCTTTGCTTGGTTTCGAAGAACGACAAAACGTTTCATTATATCCTCTTCAAAAACCTCAAGCTCCTTCAATACTCTCTTCTTCTCATTCTCCGCTTTCACTCTACTTTGTCGCTCTTCTGCGAGCTTACTTACAGCTTTTTGAAACAAAGTCCGCCATCGATAGACATTTTCGTTCTCGCTAGTTGAGGGCATGTGCTCGTTTGCAGACACTATTTTGCTTAATTTCTCCCGTAATTCAGAATTTTCTGCTTGGAGCCTTTCGAGCTGTAAAGATGCTGTGTCAAAGGAATTATTAAGTATGTCATATTCAACCTAGCAAACATTGCGATCTTACAAGGATTTTAAGTGCGCGGTTCACAACAAACCTGTAGGGAACTAAATTTGGACTCCGTTTGCGCCAAGCGGTTTTGGATTTTCTTTATCTGTAGCTGTGCCAACGAATAGAGTTCTTTAAAATCAACTTCATTATCCGCAGTGCAAAGTTGATCCTAAACATATCTCATCTCATTGTACCTTGATTATTTTTCAAGCGTACCTCATTCATTAAATTTTCTTGGCTACTGTCTTCTTGTGGTATGCTGCGTCTATGCTGAGTTACTGACTACAAAACGACTTTAGCCACAGGATATTGTTATCATATGCAAAAGCGCATACCCCTCTTTCTCTTCCGAACGTATAATCTCGTAGGTCTGCCTCGTGTGACGGTACTGAACGTTCGAAAGCCAGTATCTGCTTGTCATAACATTTTTCCGAGTCTCCGTGAGGTCTTGATTCGTCGAAAAGAGTCTTTTTTCGTTCTAAATTTACATTTGCAGACTTCTTTGTAGCAGGATTTGAATCAAGAAAGCGTTTATAAGGTTCTGGAGAAACCACTGCTTCTATATCAGCTTGTAAGGATATCTTGGGTTCTCGATGCCTCTGCGGGTTCCCCCTCTTTTTAGCAGCTTTCAACAACTCCAGATTATTGTTGTTAAAAACCCTATCTCCGAGCTCGTTTACAATGCTGTGTTCCGTAGGGCTTTCTCGTTGAGAAACTGAAAGTTGGTCGTCAGGTCCAGAGAGCGCTTCTTTGCCTTTGCTTACCAGTATATGAGTGAGCGTAGCCTTTATCGGTAGTATTTGATTCTTGCTGTCCCTCGACGTCTTCAAGGCTATATAGCTGAAGTCTTTTTTCGGCCTCGTAAACCTCTCGTTCGATTAGGGCAAGGAAGTCTTCCTCTGTCTCCTCCTGTAACTTTATAGAACCTCGTGACTTTTCATCGAAACAGTTGTATCGTTCATTGTTCTGCTTCAGCATATTTTGAAACAAAGCAGCTATTTAATAATCGTTTGCAACTTTGTCGTTGCGCGATCCTGTGAAAAAAAATTCAAATTTTTGCGCGGGTCCAGAGTCTTTGGATTAGACAGCAAATGAATTGCGGAGTTTGGGCGACGCAAGAACTCCTTTATTCCTTACATTTTTGACGACTGAATTTCAAATTTGGCTACATTAGCGGCATGAACCTCATCTGGGCCATCGGCAAGCCTCAATGTCCTTGCTGAAGCGTACAAGTGGGATAGTACTGAATCCTGACACAGTCCTAACGCTCCGTGAATCTGAATAGCTCTATCTATGACGCGACACGCCATTTGCGGTATAACATATTTGGTCATGGATATATATTTGCGCGCTCGACGACTTGCACCTCCATCGCTGTCAATAACGCTTGCAGTAAAATGCGTCAACAACCGTGCTTGATCTACTTCCACACGACAGTTCGTGATAACTTCTTGAACAACTCCATGTTTAGCAAGAGGCTGACCGAACGTCTGCCTTTCATTGGCCCTCTTTATCAGCAGTTGCAATGCCCTTTCGGCCATTCCAATCGCTCTCATACAGTGATGAATCCTGCCGGCTCCAAGCCTACTTTGTGCAGCTTCGAAACCACGACCTTCACCCAAAAGGATGTTTTTCTTCGGGACGACAACATCTTCGAATCTCATTTCTGCATGTCCATGAGGAGCATCATCAAATCCGAATATATGCATTGGTCTGATAACCTTTACTCCGGGTGAATCCATAGGAATCAAGACAATAGAATGTCGTTTATGCCTCGGAATATTTTCATCTGTTTTTGCCATTCTTCCAAGAAACAGAACAAGTTTGCAACGAGGATCCTAAAAATGCGCATAATTTCAACATTAACCCCAAGTTAAAAAGAACTGTATACCGTTGCTCCAGAAATCCACCATTTGTGTCCATTCACAACGTAACAGTCTTGCCTCTCATCAATGGTTGAGGCTATATTTGTTGCATCGCTTGAGGCTACGAGCGGCTCCGTCATGGCAAAACAAGAGCGAATTTCACCCTTCAGCAGTGGCTCTAACCACACAGCTCGCTGCTCTGGAGTACCAAATCTTAATAACAGTTCCATATTTCCAGTGTCTGGAGCACTGCAATTGAATACTTCGGAAGCAAACAAACAGCCACCCATCACTTCTGCTATCTTTGCATATTCTGCATTCGTGAGAACACCTCCTAGATCTTTCGGAATCCAAAGATTCCATAAACCCAGTTCTCTAGCTTTCTTCTTAAGATTTTCCATTTCGGGCCATACAGTCCAGCGCTGTTCTGACTGTTCATGCTCAAAGAAACTCTTCTCCAAAGGGTAAACAAAATCCTCCATAAATTTTCTCACCATGGTCTCGTAGTCACTAGAATTTCGCTTCTCTGAGACAGTATGTAAGACACTGCCATTGGAACGACTAGGTCTTTCTAGAACTAAATTCCATGCAAGACGAGAAATATTTTTCGCAACCTCTCCAGACTCCTTTGCACGGTCAGAACTTGCATTACCAATTAGAGCTCTCTTGTAGACACCATGTAAAATGGCTGCTATTCTAAACAACGAGAAAACCAGATAGTAATTCCAGTCGTCTATATCTCCTTTATCACGAAATGACTGGTACATGGAGAGATACTCTGTCTCGGTTGGAATTCCTAACTCTCGGTTGGACGCTAAAGCCTCCAAAGGAAGTGCTAAAGAGCTCCTTGTTGGAGCTAAACGATACATCATGCAATTATAAGCGACATCGGCTAATGGGTTTCCAATAGTACTCAGTTCCCAGTCCAGAACTGCCAGCACTTTCGGACTGCCTTCAGCAAAAACAAGGTTATCCAACCTATAGTCACCATGCACGATCGTACTTTCTTCTTTTGGAGAAATTGCTGACTTTGGAATGTTACCCGGAAGCCACTCGACTAACTTGTCCATGCAGGGATCCCTTCCAACGCCTTCGCAAGATGCTTCATACTGTTTAGTCCAGCGACGAATCTGTCTCATAACATAATTACCAGGAACTCCAAAACCTTCTAGACCAACCCTCTTGTAATCAACATTGTGTATTTCAGCTAAAACTCTGGCCATCTCCTGGTATATCTGCTTTCGCTCCTCACGAGGCAAACCTGGCAGTGAAAGATCAGTAAAAATTCGTCCTTTGACATATTCCATCAGATAAAATGGTGTCCCGATAACAGAAGAATCACTGCAATAACCATAAACCTTAGGCACTGGAACTCTTGTTGGTCCAAGCTTCTTTAAAACATTATACTCTCTATCAACTGCATGAGCTGAAGGTAACAAGTTTCCTTGAGGTTTCTTTCGAACAACGAATGGGGTTCCACCTGATACCTGAACCAAGAAAGTGGGATTGCTTTGCCCGTGAGAAAACTTTGTAATAGAAGCGTTGTTGACTAAATACTCAACATTAAACCCACTAGGTAGAAGAAAGTTAGCGTTATCTCTAACCCAGTAGAAAAGAGAAGTGTAGTTGAAATACTTCTTCTCGTCTTTCATTTTGGCTAATGTTCAAGTTCGATAACAACGCACAATCAGACTAGGAAGAAAATCGCAGTAGAAACGAAATGTCCAATGGATTCTTCAAAGAAGGTGTTCTCTCAGAGAACTTCCTGATAGTGCTATCGTGTGAAACACTAAATGAGTGACTTTGGTAGGAATTTGGCCCTTGCTTTGAGCGGAAACAGATCCTCTCTAGCCAATACTGTATGTGGGCACCACTGAAGTGGACAGCAGTGAAAGTTACAGCAGTGGAAAAGACTCAAACACTCTGGATAAATTCATGGCAAAGTTCTTAGTTGTCGTAAATGAACCACGAATGCAGTATACCACAGTAACACATCGAAATAAGCTCGATATTTGCAAATCCGTTCTTCTCGAAAAACGCTAGTATATGAAGGAATTTCTCTTTTACTGGTGGCCAAAATAGGAAGATGTCGTGTGACACGAAAACAAGGAGACAAGTGAACAAACTTTGTTCTCCCGTACTAACAACGCAAGAATGTAAAGCCAGAATAGGTGAATGCTATATCGACAAGTAAAAGGTCCGCATGGAAGGATCATTCTTCCCAAGAGAGAAGCACAATAATTTACGGAGCGTCACTAAGCGCTGAGGATGCTTCAGGGCTGCACAGCATTGCAAGAAGCTTTCCTTCCAATGTACCATTTGTAGTCCCTTGTGCAAACTCTCTCTCAATATGAGAGTTTTCTTGAGAGTTCACTTTTCTCAGGAGATTGGAAACACTTTCGAGGACTGGTCTCAAAGAGTTCATTTCTGTCTGTGACATATTTTGCAAGACCATAGAGATTTTCGCAAGTTTATCTTCCAGTGACGAAAATTCCCTTGCCTTCTGCCACTCTCTCGTTAGCGTTTCATAAAGCCTCATAATATTTTCTGCACTTATTTGCTCGGACGTAACTTCAGTGTCATTCAGATACGTCGGGAGGTCTTCAACTGGATCATCAACGTTATATCTTTTCTTCAGATTTTCAACGAGAGTTGCTTCATATTCTTGTATCTTCAATTCGCGTTCAACTATCAACTGTTGTTCCACATTATTTAACTGTTCGGTGAGCTCTTCTATCTGCCTGGTAAGCTTCGAATCAACAGATTCTGCCACCTTGTTAGACAGATTATGTTAAAAATACAACTTACCAAGAGGAATTTCTTCTTCTGTTGGCTGTCTAGAGTTAATTACTAGTTGTTGGAGGAACTCACTTGTTTTTTGGGTAACAAAAGTTGATACAACTTTCTTCCTTGTAGCTGAAAGATGAGAATAACGTGAACCTTGTATAACCCGTTCGAAAGTTTCAGAAAGCATTTTCTCTATGTCTTTTAAGTTTTGGTGTGTTACAATCACGCGACTTGCTTCCGCCATTTGAAGCATGCAAGAACAGTTCACAACTTGCCAGAATTTTCAAATTAGTCCTGTCGCCCGCCAAAAGATTTGTCACGGATTTATTGGGTTTGCGAGTGATTAGATAGCTCGTATCCCAACCGTCTTACCTTTTATGACCTTATGCTACTTGAGTAAGCATACAGCTAATCTAAAGACTGTACGAACAAATTTTAAATAGGACACAAAGCGACCCCTTATAAAAAACTTCTAGAAGAATAGTGGCGGAGGGACCTTCTCTGAGACACTAGTTTTTCGTACCTAACAAGTTAGCCTTTTCACAACCATTTATGGAATTATTAAAGTATATGCAGCGTCTGCATATGGTAAAATACCCAGCAGTATGCTAACATTTTCATTCCTGTTTCGGTCTTCCTGCCATCAGTGGAGTCACCAGCAAATTGTTACCCGAAGGCCGAGTCTGGTATTATTTCTCCTCCTCTGCTCAGCGACATTGTTCTTCTAAAAATAAGAGCTTTGTAATCCCTGAAACAAACACAAAAACCGTACTGTTCTACTGTTGTATCGATGTGTGTCGTCGTTAGGGGAGTGCAAAACAAATACTTTGGGTACTGGTATTTTGTTGGAAAGTGCTGCCGTGTCAAACATGGAGGAATTCTATAATACATAGAACCAAGTTCAGTAGGGCGCTATGAGGAGCCTTTCTACTCTTGTGACCAACGACTTCAAGCCGTAATGCGAGACAAGTTTCAGTGGTAACTTGTAATGAACGTTTTTATAAAAGCCGCTCGTTCCATATTCAGTTATGTACACGTGTTCTATTTGTTTGCGTAAGCTACCCAAAAAAGCATACTCGTTCCTTTAGTGCGATTCTCGGGGTTTCGTTAATACTTCTTCTGCTGTTCTCTTCCAAGGAGTTGATTTCGCTTCGTGAGATACGTAACTTGGTGGCTTGCTGCAACAAGCTTCCTTCCTTGCAACTAAGTTGTCATGAAAGCTTCTTGATCTTCTAGCCACTCCAATCAAAGGATAAGATTTCTCACAACCGGATTCGCTAGTTTTGTTGAAGGAAGACGACAAATGCTCTCCGTGAACAACTGGAGACAGTTTGGCCCTAGCAGTACAAGACAAACCTTCGGAGAAGCTTCGGGACTTTTGAACAAGAACCGCACCACCCTTTGAGTAAACTTCAATAGCACGGCGAGGGGAATAGCTCGTTCTCGAAAAAAGGTCGTCTAAAGACCTCGACCTAACTATTTTCTGCCTCAATTGTTGGCTATTTGTTGCAGTTTCTGCCATCTTGTTCTTCTCTCCTTCCACATTCATTTTAGAACCTTCTTCCTCTTCTTCTTCCACGAGTAATTTTTTCCAAGGCTTTGGCTTTCCGTGTTCTTTCCACGTATGCAGTATAAGCGTAGTAAACGGTGGCCTCATTTCTTTCGTAGAGCTACTGACCGCCAATAAAAACGCTCCATTTGGAGCATTTTAGCAATCCTCCAAAAGGAAGAAATGCAGAACGGGATTTACTTCGACAAACTTCTTTGGGGCTTTCGCAGAAATGCTCTTCTCGAGAGATTTTTCAAACGCCATTTGAAGCAATGACGTTTTTGAAAGAAATGCCTTCCGACTATTTCGAGGAAATGTTTCATATTTCCGAAAGTTGGTTTTGCAAACCGTGACAGGGACAGGTGGCTTTAAGGAAACAAACTATTTTACTACGACACACTCATAAATTTGGAAAAACACCTGACAAACAAGGGATAAACAAACTGGAACCACGGATGAGTTCCTATTGAAAGAAGGAATCGAATGTTTTGATCTGCATTTCATCCGTTGTGTAGGCCAAGTAAGGCAGTTTCCACGCCTTCAAAATTGTTTTAAGAGTAAACAAGTGATTCGATTTTTCGGAGTAGACGACGTGATTTTTGGGTTTCTTACTCCACATGGCAATAAGGGGAACTGGGCCACCTCCGTACACACCACCAGCAGGTAAAAGTACGGTTCCAGCAGGCAGATCAGGTGAGTCGGGTCCTGCGGTGACAAACTGCCAACCATCCGTCGATTTGTTGAAATCTACTTCAGACTGATCCCAAGTAATGAAGATGACTGAATTTGAATTTTTCCATTGATCTGAAGATGTAATGTTTGTCACAGCATCTTCCACAAACTTATCTCCATTTGTCCACATGAAATGATAATCATTAAATGGACAATACTTATCATTTGGTCCACCCTCCTGTGGAGAGGCATCATATTCCACATGCAAAGAGTACTGACCATGCATGTCATGACAAACATCAGGAGTAATAAAACTGAAATTCGGTAGTGCATTGTTCTTCAGGTCTTCCAAAATGTGTTCGTATGGAACAATGTTCTTCACACGAGATGCGTTGTTAGTAATTTGAGGATACAACGCAAATGGAACATGTCTCTTCACATAGACAGCAAAGTCAGAGTTGTTTGGGTAATAATGTCCCAAGAAACCAACGGTGGGGATAGACTGTGCATAATTCTTCCAAGTCATGCCACGCTCTTCCAGTAGATCCGCTATGTTCGTGTGTGGGAATTCCTATTTTAAAAGCAATGTTACCTTCATACTTTATGAAGTGATAAATGCTTCTTACCTGTGCTGGATTATCAGAAAAAGACCAAAACTGCGATCCCGCAGTAATGGCAATGTAGTTTGGCAGGCTTGGGTTGGTATAGCCATGATAGTGATCCGCGTACATTTCCTCATTGATCAGCTTGTTGATGAAGGGCATATCTTTGTTTCCAGTGATATTAGGTCTCCCAGTATTTTCCATCATAATAATGATAACGTGATCAAAGAAAGGCAGCGATCCAGTAGAATTTTGGTTGGTCTGCACTCGAACAGGTATAGCAGAGACAGCTTGTTGCATTAGGCAGAGACAAGCTATCACCGCAAGGGTCGAAGTGCTGCAAAAGCTGCTAGAACGGTTCCTTGAATACATCCGTTTCAGGTGAGTTCGGCTCAAGGCAATATGTCTAAAATTTTATGCAATGAGCAAGTCTTTTAAAGCATAAAACGTCAATTGGACAACAGCGGGCAAGATTCTGAATCTTCAAGGGAATTCCTAGCTCTTTCCAATGATGGAATCTTCTTGGGATTCCACAAGATGCTGAATCTATGTTTGGTATAAAGTACGGCAAAGGCAACCGATCCAATTTCACGTTAGGACCTTGTGCTTTCCAGCTGTTGCAGGACAGTCTGCAACTGTAGAGTGTAAGTGACAGCCAAGTCACATGTTGAGATCACTTCACAACGACAAGGTTGAAGTTTGAGCTCCAAATTATAATGAGCCTAAAACCAAAAATTTGCAATTTTCCAAGTTAAAACAACTTTATGCTATCTAACATACGAAGTTCTATTCTAACTATGCACAGTTATGTCCACCACGGGTTAGACCCCGTGCGGAAATCTTTTTCTTTCCAAGTCTTGAAAACAATGTTTCCTTTCTCATCGACATCTACATGTGCCAAAGCCAAAGGAAGCGGAGCTGGACCTCGAACGACCTTACCGGTACTGTCATAATGAGAACCGTGACAATGACAGATGAATTGATTCTCTCCTGTTTCCCAAGGAACCACACATCCCAAATGCGTACAAACAGAATCCAGACTGTAAGAAAGCAATTCTCCATTTTCAGAGATAATCAAGTAATATGGATCTCCTTTGGGACCTTGAACCAATTCTCGAGTTCCAGGATTTCTTGTCCTTATAAAATCATCTTTTTTGATTTCATTTCCTAACCTGTCTCTTGCAATAGTTACATCAGGATTACCAGAAGAAGCAGGAAAGAAGAAACTTAAGTATTTTGAAATCATATAAAAAACAGGCAATGAAGCAGTGCCCAAAAGCACATAATTCAGGAAGAGTCGTTTACTCATATCTGGGACCATTGCTTCCGCTTTCTCCGAAGAAGACATCTTGCACATGGAGCAAGAAGCTCGACGCACTTGGAAACTTAATTTGAAGACTTTGCGCTGGTTCTTTTGCGGAATTATGCAACGCTGAGAATGACACTGGTTCATTGACGAGCAACTAACAAAGGCAGTCATTTCTCCGAACACAAAATGGAATTTAGGACAAAATGATTCCGAATGCTTCTTGAAGACCTCATTTGCTTATGGCTAGGTTACATTTTAGTTACCCAAAAAATGCAAACATTAAACTGGTTTACACGGAAATAATTTTGCAACGTAACGGATTCTCGAATGTTACGTTCTGTAAATGTAACCTTTGGAATTGATCATAACGTATAAAGGGTCACTGGTAACCAGTTAATTGAAGACTTTGAAAACCCGCTTCGTTTCATTCAGGTTCGCAGCAAAGGATAGCTTTTGGCGACTATTTTATTAGAAACTATATGTTCTTAAAATTACGCTGATTTAGTTTCCAAGGTCTCGCCTTTTCCTCTCCTTTCCAAGTATGCAGTGTAAGCAAAGGGGGTATGGCGTCATTTCTTTCGCATAACTACTGAGAGCCGTTAAAAATGCTCCGTTTGGAGCATCTAAGCCATACTCCTCCAAAAGGAAGAAATGCAGCAGAACGATCTGAACCTCGACAGTCACCTCTTTGGGGGATGCGTATTGAAGGACTCGATCAGGCACCAAAGTGTGCATTTTTCTTACTATTGGAATTTTGTCAGATGGATTTTGGCGCCTCAACTGCAATTTTGTTCCACGTAGCGATAATTTCAATAAAAGGCTGCCTCAATATTTTAATTCACCAAAGAAAAGGTTTTCCTCGTGGAGTACTTGCGTTGGTTGGAAGCAACTTTGAAGAAGTCATGACAAGAATGTCTTGATTGAGAGGGTAGGCGAGGGAGGAATGGTGAGTGTGTCTATCTTAGTGAAGGATATTATCTATAGTTGTGTGGAGAAGTCTAGAGCCAAGCTGGATTTGAAAGCTAGAAACGTAGTCGCAACAGCAGCTGCTGCTGCTGCAGTCTTTCTATGTCATTTCACAGAAACCAGGTCTGCAGTCTCTTCTCATTTAAAACAGCTCCACTACTAGGAACAACGTGAACACAGGAGCTTTGGCAGGGACGCCACTGGTACTTGTCTGATATGCATCGGGGTGAATGTGGGCCAATAATAATACTGAGTGAGCGAACCACTACTGCTGTTGTCCGAGTCATTCAGTTGCACAAGTGATAGTGAAGGTTTTATTCGAACGAGGGGCTCTGCTTATCTACTCTGCACCATACAACATGGATAGAATTCGTATTAGACTGCATACGTCGTCACGTGCAACTGGCAAAATTTCTATGTGAAAGAGGACAGGTCCTAGTTGCGGATCCAATATGTAGCGCAAGGGCTGTGCTCTATTCCGAAACATAGATATCTCTAGAGTATGGAATTCGCAGTTTGCGAAGTAGAGCCCTCTCTATGAATGCTGGCGTTGAGGCCGTTCTCCTGCATCTCTTTTGGGGGTGTCGCAAAAATACTTCAACTGGGTGTTTTACTGGCGATGATATGCGGCACTTTTGCAACAAAAAGGGACAGCCTAAGCTAACATTCACTGAATCTTTGCGGAATCAGTAACTTTGTTCCGTTCGAGAAGCAGCAACTTGGAGTGGATATCCGCTGGAATTCCAAGGCGTGAATGCAGCTGATAGAAAAAGGTTACAAGAACAAGAAATCGCTTTGAGCCAGAAATCTCAGTGAAAACGCTACCAGCAATAAGCCGTGACTTAAGAAAAAAATGATATCCGTAACGTAGCTTTGGCAGACTTGAAAGATTTCAACCCTGCCCTAGCTCGACACAGGAAAAATCTCTAGTGATGGATTCGTAAATGGACCACTGTTTGTGGTTTTCTTGCTCGTGTTCTTTGATTTTCTGTACTGTCTTTGTAGGTTTGTTATATTTACCATGGCTTTACGGAGACCGAAACGATTACAAAATAATAAAAAGGTATAGCTCATTAGCGTCGAAACACTTTTGATATTGAGTTACATATCTAGGAGGAGTTTTGCTATGCTCGTCCTTGCGGCACTATGCTATTGTGTTACTTACGCAATTGTCATACCCCACTCGTTTTTACTAATTGAAAGGATGGAGAAGCCCCGCAGTATATCTCTGTCCACTACATTTGTCTTCTCATTTTTACCTGTCTTGCTTTTGTTTCTGGGACCTTGCACTTTGAACATTATTGATTTTGCAACGTATATGGCGCACGGCTTGTCCGCTGAAGAAAGCTTAAAGCTGTCGTTTCCTTTGTTAGGGCAGAGTTCCTGGATAATTTTCCGCAACCTTATGGTTGCTCCGGTATCCGAGGAGTTGGTGTTTCGAGGTTGCATATGCGAGTTAATCTTGTGTTGCGGAAGCTCTCGTTCGGCCATACTAATATCGTCAACTTTCTTCGCTGCAAGTCACTGTCACCATTTTATCTACAGGAGTTTTTTATATAAGAGTCTCCGTACAGCCATTTTAGAGACTATTATACAGTTTCTCTATACTCTCCTGTTTGGTTTCTACTCTGCTTGGGTTTTTGTGCGGTTTGGAAGAATCTTCACTAATATATGTCTGCATTCTTTTTGCAACTTTATTGGGACTCCCGATATAGGCAGAATTTGGTCTCATTATTATCGTTGGCCGTTGTTATTGATGTATTTGTTTGGAATATTTCTTTTCTTGTACACCTGTATCCATTTTTCCTAGGAAGAATGTCTTTTACATCTTGGTGATAGTAGTAGTAATTTCAATCGAGTTGATTCCTCTCTAGTTTGAGTCGAGTAACGCTCCTATCTTACAAAAAGTCTGTACTTACTCATTGGTAATGCCATGATACTGTTAAAAGCAGTAAAAGATTACAAAATGCCTAATAAGCGTTTGAGATTATCTTGTATTACTTGAGTAACATTCGAAGTCGTTCATATGGACCTCAGCCGGGGAGAGAAATTGTCGAAATCCGTCGAGTCTGGAATTTCATGCGATTTCCTACCTCGCAAAGTTGCTTTCAGGTTTGGAGTTTTAAAAGTACTTGACGCTGGTTGAAGTTTCCATATCTGCGCTGAACACTTGAGTCTCGTTTATGAGTAACATTGAAACTGGGGGTGGTAACTGGTACATGCCCTTGGACAGTGCCTCTTATAACTGCTATCACTCGTTGCAAAGTACTTCGAAAGTTTCTGACGGTTCTTTTGAAAGTACGAATAACTTGTGTCACTCGGCGGACGTGGATAATCAAGATACGCATTCCGCAACGTCCACTTCGCTTTCACCGCTAGGGCGCCCTTCTCAACAACGAGAAGAACAACGGGGAATAGAGTCAAGAGCTTCTTCGAGTGATTTAACACATAGTTTTGAAAGCAGAGCTCAAACAGGTAGTGGCATGGTCCAAGCCGAAGCGGGGGCCCAGGTTTCTTTCCAGAAAGGTAGAAGGAAACCAGGAAGACCACCAAGTTTGTTTGTTGACAAATCGGATTCAGAGCTTACTGAGGAAGAACGGAAAGTGAAAGCGAAAATAATCAAGAGAAGACTGAGACAGAATCGTTCTTACCAAAGAAGGAAGCTCAGAAGACAATTCGAAGTTAGTTTGAACTCTTCTATTAGTTCAGCAGGTGCTCTTGGTTATGGAGCAACTGTGTCGTCACCTTCACAGTATCGGCAGGCTTCGGAATCAGGACGTTATGGTTTTGGAGGGTCTGCAGGTTTTGAGAGGGAAACGTTAACAGATAGGAAATTCTTGGAAAGAAGAAATCCGACCGTATCTGGGGAGGTTCTTGGTCAAAGTCAGTTTGGCGCAAACTTGGAGAACTTTGAGAACTCAGCGTACAGCACTATGCCCCATTCAGTACGTGAACGAGAACTTTCTTCTGGTAGAAGCCCGGAGAAAACGAATGCATATAGATTGCAACCGATGCCGTCGACTGTTGTTGAACATTCAAGTCAGTTACCTAACGTCGAACCGTTTTTATCTAGAGATCTTGCAAGCATGTACCTTGAAAAGTTATTTAAAAGCTTGACTCCAGTACTCCGACGTACACTTTTTAAACTTTCCGTTTTCCCGGAAACCTTTGACTGTGCTGCAGCAAAGGCTGTCATTCAGGACCCTTGTTTTGAGACCGGTTCAGAAGAGGAGATGCTTGGTACACTAAATGAGCGAGGTTTTATTGTGAAAGTGTCTCCGAAACGATTTCAACTAGATCTTTTATCAAAGCAATTCATATTGAGGGAAGTGAACACACAGGATAATTTCAACGATTGGGAAATTGTTCAGGTAGCAAAGAAGCATTTTGTGAACTATTACACGGATCTTTTGAAGCTTGTTGATAATGAACGAATGATACTTGATGGTACCAACATGGAGCAGGTGCTTGGAATTTGTGACTTGGAAAGAATGAACTTTGAGATGTGTTTATCATTTGCCCAGGAATTAGGAAGCAAAACTTTGCGTCATGCTCTTATTGCAGGGAGCAACATACTAAGACATTTTATTCCTGCATCGGAGAGAGTTTCTTTGATTCTCAGTATTCTAGACGTGACTCGTTATGAGGATTCCCTTTCGTTCCATAATCATTCAAAGTGTAAAAATATTCCTTCCCATAAAGATGGTGACATATCATTGAGCAGTCATCCAACAGTAGAAAATCTACAAGAGGATGCCTTGTTGCTTATTTCTTTAGGTGAAGCATATTCAGACGATTTGCTTTTCAAGGAGGCAGAGCAAGTTCTTTGTAAGTCTTTATGGCTTCTGGAACAAAGTGGAATGACTAATAAGCCCTGTGCGTTAATTCCGTTAATTATTTTATCCAACATTTTGAGGGAAACGGATCGAACAGAGGAAGCTCTCAACGTTTTGCGAGGTGCTTTGAAAAAATTGTCAGAGTTTCATCTTGAGGATTCTTCATATGCCATTAGTGTTTATGAGAATATGGCTCTCACGTTACTAATTAGGAACGAACGAGAGGAAGCAAGGCATTTCCTTTCAAATGTTTTGAAAGTAGCAGAAAACATACGATTTGAGGGACTTCCTTTGTATACAGATATTTTAGGAACTTGTGGTGTATTTTCGCTTGTTTTTAAAGATGTGGAGGTAGCGGAAAGCTATTTTAAACGAGCACTGGAGAACTATGGAGGTTTTATTTCACGACCGTGGTCCCGAGCTCCCATAGAATCTTGCAGAGATCTTGACTTATGGATTCTTGACAACTTGTCAAAAGCGCTCATGTTGTTGGATAAGACTTCTGATGCTTCGATTATTCAGGAACAAATCGAAATGATTGCCCGTATTCGCGGGATTAAAGTTTGCAGTGTTGATAGTTTCGAAAGTAATGATGAGGAATTTGGCACGTTTCCTTCATCAGAAAGCAAGTTTCAGTTGCCTTTATGTTATGGCAGTAGTCAGATTCCAAGTCAGTTTGCTAATCCTTCTGTGGAAGATCCATCTAATATCAAGTCCAAGTCGGAACTCAGGTCCCCTGGCAACTCTGAGCCAGAGTGCTTGTT
This sequence comes from Galdieria yellowstonensis, assembly GCA_026122205.1. Lineage (NCBI taxonomy): Eukaryota > Rhodophyta > Bangiophyceae > Galdieriales > Galdieriaceae > Galdieria > Galdieria yellowstonensis. Next base: position 186,846 of record JANCYU010000028.1, on the reverse strand, counting down.
CCTAGATGACGCGACGATGATTTTATATCATCGTGTTTTCATTCGTCATTTATACTGATAATCGTCGCTACTCAATGCTTACTTAATTATGTTTATGATTTTACACGCAATAAAATATGGGGAAATGAGCTTATCTAGTTCTTCTCTAGAAGAACACGGAGTGCGTGCTCGGCACTCGTTCCCGTGGACAAATTTCCACGTGATTCCATATCGACCTGAATGTCCATTGGACACAGTGGGGTTATCTGCTTCTCGTGGGAGGAATCTGTATTTTCGCCATTTTCTTCGTCGAGGGTGCTCTGAGAAGGGATGCAATCTTTTCACTTGGAGAGTACGTGTCCTCAAAACAAGCAGGAGTTAGAAACATATTTCGAGCGTCTACAAAGACATGCACAACAGCTTGAGGCGGAGCTTGTACGTGTTCGACAAGCTATGGCCCAAGTTAGTTTCTATCTTCGTGATTTTCGCCAGGTGGAGGAAGCCAAAAGTCGCAATGATTTTTCAAATGTTAGCGCCGTCACAGGAGAGTCTGCGGAAAATGGGTGTCTATCAAGAAACACGTCGTTCTCGTCGTTTGGCTCTTCTACTGCAAGGTCTGATACAACACCACAAAAGAGTGTCGGCGAGAAAAGGAGGAGGGTTAATAAGGGATCGAGTGGAAGATATTGGTCTAGTGAAGAACATGATAGGTTTCTGGAAGCCTTGGAAAAGTTTGGACAACAAAATCTGAAAGCTGTTGCTGCATATGTTGGAACAAGAACTGCAGTGCAGTGTCGGACGCATCTTCAAAAGTACCTCCTTCGTCTTGAGAGAGAGTCAAAACGTGGTGTGTCGAAACAGGGAGAAGTCAAAGCACAAAAAGAAGTTGTTTCATGTGGTCCCAATAAGAAGCGACCTTGGGAAGATAGAAGTCCTGTCAGTCTGGAAAATGAAGGTCCAATGCGTTATAACTCGGAACCTCAAAGCATGCATAATGAGAAAGATGTATCTCTATTTGGTGGAGTACACTTGCTTTGTGTTGCCGCGCAGGAAGTTAGTGCTCGTTGAAAGTAATTTTAAAATAGCTAAGTTATTGGTTAGTGTTTATCCCGGGTTAATAAAAATTTATTCAATGTGGGAAGTTTTTCTATGCACATCGTTTCGATATGTAAAGACAATTTTATTATCGGAAACGTGGCCATTCTCCAATTGCATGACGAAGAAGTATTCTATAAATTATCTCCGTTAGCAACTGAAAATAACTAGGAACCTAGTTAGCATTTTCCTTCACAGGTATTGTTCAGTAGACGAACCAGAAGAAAATATTCTTCCATCCAAATTTTCTGTGTTACAAAAATTCGCTGGAAATGCAATTATGGGTATCACTTGTCACTGAGTCCGACAACTACTGTCATAGCAAGTTATGGGTAACCAGTGTGCCAGGGGAAGTTCTCAAGAAGCCACTACAACTAATGTACCTCATTCTGCTGTAGATCTACCTGAGCAAAGAGAAACAGGTACTGGTTCTTGTCAAGAGGAACACAGCATCACAGTAGAGGAACTGCGTAGACAAAGACTTAGACTCTCACTGGATATTGAAGGAGAACAGTTGCCATCTTTGAAAGAAGCATCTGGCTCCAAGATACCTCTTCCTTATGAAAAGAAGAGCAAGCAGTTTAAAAGACAAGTTTCCTCATCAAAGAATGGAAGAGTTCTTCCTTCAAAGGAAGGGTCTCGTCTGTCTTTGGATGAAGTTAGCGCTCAAACCGAAGTTTCAGCCGTGGTACATAAAGGCGCAAACGCAAATACTTTTGAGTGCGCTTCTAACGGAGCATATGAAATAGCCGTAGGAACGGAGTGCAAGTTGAAGGTCAGTTACGCGGCTTGTTCACACGCAGGTTGGGAACCTGTGAGAGAACTAAGAAGCAAGGAGCAACTGAGAAAGGAAAATCAGGTGAGTATCCTTTGTGTAGGGCCTTTGTCGAAGAGTTGATTCTCCAAAGGATTCGTTCTATCTGGAGGTTCCCTTTGACACCAGACAAGATGAAGCTTTATTTGCCGTTTTCGATGGACACGGCGCCAATGGAAAGACTGTAGCAGAGGTGCGTTTATTTCGAGCCCGTTTCTTTATCTTGCTAAATTATCTCAGTTCATACGTGACCAGCTGCCTCGTCAAATCAAGGAAAGCTTGAAGCTTTTTGAAGAGGATACTTGTAGTAACCAAGAAGAATTTCCTGCGAAGAATTTGTTTTTTTCTTCAACTGATGAAGTTGTTTCTGAGGCGTATTGTGAACTAATGGAGTCGACTTCACTTTTCAATCTTGTTCGTTCAATCATTCGAGGATTTTTGAACTGCTCAAAGGCTCTTTTGTCGTTGAGTAGTGACGTTGATATTTCTATGAGCGGAACGACGGCGGTCGTTGCTTGGATTAAGGGCTCATTTCTGTTTTGTTGCAACGTTGGAGATTCGAGATGTGTAATAGGTCGACAAATGTATGCTAGAAAGTCCAAGTATATTGCTGTAGAGATGACTTGTGATCAAAAAGTAAGTCTAGAGTCTGTCGAAATGTATATTTTTCATCAGTGTTTTTAGCCTTCTCGAACGGATGAAGCTGAAAGAATACAACGCTGCGGTGGTCGCATCGAGTATTGGGACAGTGGAGCTGGACCTTTAAGGGTCTGGCTATCTGATGATTGGCTACCTGGTTTAGCGATGACTCGTTCCTTTGGAGATTTAATGGTAGAAAGTATCGGGGTTATTTCTGAACCGGAAATTACCTGTATGAAGTTGTCTAGTTCTGATAGGTATGTGAGCTTTTGGTTATGTAGTCGAAAGTTTTTAAGTTGAATAGATTTTGTATTTTGGCATCTGATGGGGTTTGGGAGTTTATGTCTTCTAGGGAGGTTGTTAACTGGATAGGTCGCTTGAGAGATAAATATAGCGCACAATTGGTTGCTGAAATGCTTGTTGAAGAAGCAGTGAAGCGTTGGCGAAAAGAAGATTACGTGGTGGATGACGTAACAGCGATTGTGTTGTGGTTGGATTACAGTGTAGAAATGACTAACCCGACAGTGACGGAAAGTGGTATTGCTGAATCAAGGAACTTGAAAAACGAGAAAAGTTCCACCGCAGAAGATAGCGATGCGTTTGGAAGATCTTTTAAATATTTATGGAAAATTTTTTCTGCAGATCAGAACAAAGACGAAGTTTATTCTGTTGGGTAAGCTTTCACGAAGGAAGAATTTTTTGAGAATTGTTCTCATTACTATGTAGATACGCCCCTGTTATTATAACAGAAAGTAATGTTTTGAAACCGTTTTCGTGCCAAAATATAAACATTTGATCCAGCTCGTTTGTGAGAAGCTTTTTCACCAAAAAACGCCTCGTTGTTCAGTTTACTCGTGACCATCCCAAGGGGCTCATTGACCAAGCTTTGCCTTGTACGAACAAGACAGTCCAAACGTACTGTAAATTGATAAATGAGAGTATGCATACATATATATATATATATCTTACTTACCATTCCAGCGTATTCATATATATCAGGTGTCGATGCAGAAACAAACAATCCAGTAACACCGTCATTTGCCTCTCCAACAGGCATCATTCCATACGCACTATGTTCAACCATCCATTGGAGCCTTCCGTAAACTATCACACATTATCCATGTCACATATAATAAAAAGAGTTTGAAAAGTTCCACTTGCCATTGTTTGCAAAACTTGCATCTTTAGTGACGTGCATCCATTCCGTCATTGCAGTGAACATAGTTGTGACGCCCCAAGGAGGTGAAGCATTTCGAGCTTCACATCCACAAGGTGAAAAGATACCGTCATAAAAATAGTGATCGTCATCATATCGCGCTATACCCCAAGTTCGATGACTCAGTTTCTAAGTGACAAATATTAGATATGCATGTCGAACAAAACATATATTCCACAAACCGTCTGTACAGTGCGCAAATGATCCAGCTTGCGACTTTCATTCTTAACAACATCAAAAAATAACAACGCCAAACTAGAACTATCTATGCGATGGTCCGCGGCATAAGGATTTGGAAGCCAAACACGTGAACCATCTTCTATACTACGAAGATAATGTCTGTCTTCTTCCTGCCAAAATATTCTTTCTAGAGCTTCACGCAGTTCTCGAGCTCGTTCCTCTAATTGTTCCGCTCGTTGAAAGTGTTTCAACTTTCTTCTGCATTTTGCTGCAGCCATCAAAGCACTAAATGCAGCAGACTATGACAGATCCTCAACAAACAAATAGAATATATCTACATGCTATTACCTGAGTAAATGAATAATACTTTCTTGGCAATCTTTCTCCCGTGACAGGATCTGAAGATTCCTCCCAGATGGAAAAGTCCGGTGCCCAGAGTTTTTCATAGTCTCTCCGAAGCAAAAGCTGTTCAATTACTTGCGCCCTAGAATTTCCATCTCGTTCATACCACAAACGATAATCATCAGACTTTAAACTATAGTGCGACAAAGCTAACAAATACAGTGCCGAGGCATCATATTGTGGTTCTACAAAATCATGCACATCACCAGTCCATGAACTATATGTACTATGAAAACCTCCTCCACTCCATTCTGAACGCAATTCCGCAAAACTTGCCCACTAAAAATGACTTGGTAGTTATTCAATTATATAGCCATTGAAATACCTCGAGAAATTTGCGCTCTTCTTCCAAGTAACCAGCTTCACCCATAATGATGGCTTGTAAGCAACCATCTCGCATCCATGCCTTTTCGAAAGAATGAGAAAGAAACAAAGTTCTTCAAAGTCTTCTTTACCTTCCAACCATACAAAGTGTGAAAACTAGAAGCGAACAAACCAAGAGTGGGATTCTGACTATTTTTCATTAGGATGAGAGACTTTGTAAACAATTCTGCTGCGTCCTGATCCAAACAACTGTTTCCGTTCTTAAAGCCTTGTCCAGCTTCCAAACAAACATTCGGTTGAACGCCACTAACAAACCAGTTTTCATATGACTTTGCGGTTAAGTCTATCCAATCTTGCGCGTTTCTTTCACAAGCCCTCCTCATAATATTCCAAAGGCTCTTTTCATCCGTTGCTGCAGCTCGAAAACTATAGATAGCTTTGCTCTCATTCGCTTCCAATTCTAATAGAAATACGGAAGCAGCCTGAACTCGAATATCTTCGGTAACATAAGATACGCCATTTCCATCAGAATAAAGCTGAAAGACGGACAAGGCCGAACTGCTTCCTGTGGAAGGTCCAACCTGAGTCGATGTCCTAAAGCTCTCTGGCGTGCAATTCAACTGAATTTTAATATACAGACAAAAGCTACAACTTACTACTTTCCAGAAACTCGCCACCACCAATATGAAAGGAACCACATTTTTCCATGTTCATATGAAAGTACGTACTATCTACGACGGAATAAGAAAGCTCTTTCGTATGAATCATACAAACCATTCGATTGCACTGCTTGTACTGGACAGTTCAAAGGACCAAAATCGCTTCCTTTTAAACCATTCTCCAGAAGACTTAGTATTTTGATATATAATTTGGATGGACTCTGATTGCTAACGGTTATTTTCTTCAAATAAAACTGTTCTCCGATAGGCAAGTAAAAACTCGTGGTGACTTTAAAAGGCAAATTCTCAGTATCGTACATATCATATGAAGCAAAGAACTCTCCTGTTGTTGAACAAACCATTCCTGCTTTTCCAACTGCTTCCGATCCCTATCGTAGATAAGGTTTGCTGGCCACAGAGTAAAAAAACATAGCCACCTTCCACAATTTTGGATCTGTCAGAAGATGATTCAAAGAATCTGGCGAAGATCCATAACGTATTGCGAATGTATCAAAGTTGATAAGAGTTTGGGACCAATCAGCTATACAATAGGTTTGAACTGAAAACTAGCAAGTGCAACTAGGAACTACCAACCACTTATTCTCCAACTGTTTGGCCCTGCTACACGAGCGATAGGACCACTTCGACAATCCGTAGTTGATGCCCAGGTAAGTACTAACACTAAGTCATCCAACAACAGAGAATCTTCCCAGTTTACTCACTCATATCTTTCCAGTTGGAGATCTGCATACCCGGCAGTGCTTCTGCCTTTGGATACTGATTAGGATCTGTGGTAGCATCTTCTACAGTACAATGTGAAATGCTCTGAATCGGCTCAAAAACTTGAACCAAACAAATAAACAAGACAAAAGACTTGAGAATCTCCATCGTGAGGACGACCCAACAATGCCACAATGCGGTGGAAGACAAATGTGTGGTGTCATTTTATAGAAAAACAGTTATTCGTTCCACGACAGAAATACTTAGTCGCTTCTTCTAATCTAGGCACATTTCTTATGAATAAAAGTTTTCCCGTTCTCTTCATATTCAGCTTTTGAAAGCCACATCTTCTGAAACTCTCCAAAAGTAGCTAACATAGAACCACCAGTCCATGCAGCAAATCGTCGTTCTGCTTCTACATTCGAACCAAGCAACTTAACTTTATGCATTCTTCTACCAAGTGCTACCGTCAAATATTCCAAAAGACCTATTCAAGGAGTCGCAAAGTATTAGATTTCCAATACTCGTATCTTTCCATCCATATAATATTACCTGTTAGGTTCGACGTACCACCGGAAAAACATATGGAAGAATACAGTTCTCTATGCAGACTAGAATCACAACCTTCGATAACATCGATAATTTCATCTACTAGCGACTTGGAAGATAGTCCAACTCGAGAAGGATCCAATAGACAATCTGCTGCCGAATATTTCTCCCTGCCCATTTCAACTAATGTTCCATCCGGAAGTTCATACGATATAAAAGGAATCTGTATCGAGTTCAAATCAATGTCTGGTTGATCATTCACGCGGCAAAGTGCAACTTTTATATCTTCAGCAAGCTTCTTCTTCCAAAACCAAAGATAACTTTCGCGCATGTCCGAAAATGTCACGGGCTCAATATCGAATGTTCTCTTCTGCACAGTTTCTTCAACAGGTTCCTCATCTTGCAAAAATTTCTTTCGAAAGGTGAAGAAAGGATTCAATTGTAGACCTTTCTCATCAACTTGACTTAAAACATAACGAGTAAGATGCTCTCCTCCAACGTTCAGACGACTACTCTTATTTCCTACTATGGCACCCTATCACTTCTATTTAATATTTCAAAATACCGTTGCAAACTCAACTTGCCTCAAAAACTGGAGTAATCTCTGTTCCTCTTGCACCCAACTCGACAGCACAACCAGTATAACGTCCATTCGCAAAACAAGTCGCCACAGCACTCCGTAAAAGGTATATTGCAGGTACGTCAAACTTCTCAAACAAAAGTTCAACCAACTTTTCGCGTTCTTTCTTCGGATTCTGAGATGGCTCGACTACCAAAACTGCGTTAGTGCTCAAATCTGCACTCAATTGGGTTGAAGAATATGAAATAATAGCCTCTAAGGCTTCCCAGTTCTCTACGAACCCGTCCTCGTTGAAAGGTGATATAATCTCTGTACCTTCAATCCTTCGGAGAAGGTTTCGTTCTCCAACGATATAATCCGAAGCTTTACTTGTAACGGTTTCGGTTTGTACTTACGCGACGGAATAAATACAGCAACGTGACTAGAAACAGCTACTTACGTTTTTGTATACCAACGGATGAGGAACAGAGAAATCTAGGGAGTCCTTCACCACCAAAACCCTATCGAGTTCTTTTCTCTATTTATAGCTCCATAAAAAGTCAGTAATATACATACCGCTTTTGTGGTATGTGTTCCAAAGTCAAAAATAATTGAAGGCACGACGTTTGAAGGTTGAAACATGTACCTTGAAACTTTTCACAAAACTACAAGTATTTATCCAAGAAAGCAATCACAAATTTGTGAAACAGAATATCCTATTTGACAATAGATAAAATTATCCACAACTCAAAAACTGAGAAACTTTTACAAACGGTTTATTAGCCAAAACTGTGGACACACGCTTTCTCTCATTCGGATTATTGCACCGCTGAATGACTACTTATGTGGAGCGCCTCTTCTCTGCGGTGTCCAACGCTTTAGAGTTCAACACAGCTACGCTTAGTGGAGCTGCAGATATAATAGTTGTGGAGGGAGAAGATGGGATTCGAAGAAGTATACCGTGGAACGTGCGGTTTGGAAAGTTAAGACTCTTAAAGTCTCGCGAGAAAATAGTCAACGTCTTCGTGAATGACGAACCTTGTGAAATATTCTTGACTTTAGATACCGCGGGAGAAGCATATTTTGTTGCTGAAACTGACCAACCGCCTCCTCCAGACCTTGCTCCTTCTCCAGCATCGGAACCTAGTTCTCCAAAGCACCAGCCCGTCTCTAGTTCCGTCTCTCCAGAACTCTTAAGCAGGAAATTACAAGAATCGACAAGGACAGATAGTTGTAAAGAGTCTGATATTTATCCTGGTGAAGGTAAGTTCAGTTCCAAGTCAAGCCCCCGCGAGAATGACACTAGTCTCTAAAGGGAAACAGCTCGCTTCATACTTATCCGACTCAGAGTTCGACGTAAATTTACGAAGTGCTAAGGGCCTGCAAGAGGAGAATAGTACTCTCAAGTCTTGTAAGCGCGGTTCACAAGATGATTTGACCTTGGGATTGAAGAACAAGAAACTGTCTGCAAAGCTAACCGGACTTTATGGCAGTCCCAGTCGACAGAGCTTGGACAATTCTTTGTTCTCTAATGTTAACGGAAAGCATGAAGCGCTTGTTGGTGATGAGAGATATTCTTCAACGTTTCCAAGGCAAAAGTCTGAAAGTATCAGTATTGCTTCCAGTAACATTTCGCCCCCTTCTTTAGCAGCTTCATCTCCAACTTCATGGATGGATACGTTTTTGAAACGTTTTACTAGTCGAAAGGAACTTCATCCAGTCGGAAAGACGAACGGCTCGCATTCTGGGGTACAAGACGATAACTTCAACTTGCGCTCGTCAGAAATTCCGGAAAAAGCGTATTATTCCGATAGTTATCATTACTTGGCCTCCGATGATAGTGATGATTCTGCTGACACGGTGAAGTCGACGTTGGACAGAAAGCAGTCAAATCAATCCGATGACTTGTCAACCAAAATGTCTTCAGTTCATGGATACAATAAGGACCCGAAGGAGTTTATTGCGAATCATGTTCCTGAAAAGAAGGAACCGTCGACAAGCGATACGCTCTCCACTTGCTCAAGTTCCGAAACAGAAGCAGATGATTTGTCCGTTTCTCAGCTCTCATCCCGCAAGTCGAAAGAATTGGGTGAGTTTGTGGGACGGAAATCGCACACGCGGAACTTGGACAACAGTTATTCAAAAGTTTCAGAGGAAGTCCCACAGTATTTGGCATATTCGCAGAACCGAAGCTCTTCGCCCAAAAAACGCGATGTTTGTGAGAACGACGATGGAATAGTGTCAAATTCTGCTGTTTCTGGTCATAAGCGAGAAAATTCTAAGTTTGAGCAAGGTCAAGGAGAGGATTTGAGCAAGGCGCACAATTTTTTAGAAATCAGTTCGTCGAAAGACTCACATTTTTCTGACGCTGATTATCCAATTGCTTTATCTCTTTGCGGTCATCTGATTCGCCAAGAAATGCCTGAAGATGTGAAGATGAATATATTTGAACATAACCGAGTGGGATATAGTCAGTTTTCGTCCGATCCATCCATTCTGTCTCATCCTAACTTATTAATGAGAGTTGGTGGAAAATTAATGACTTGGAAAGAAGCGGGTCCACTCATAGTTAGTATTTTAGCTTTTGCAGTACCTCTGGATGCTACGAATGGAAGCTCAACTCATAAGAAGAAGGTTTCGGGAAGAGAAGAGCATGGAAGAAAGAGATTCTCGTGGTTCGGGTTTCGATCACAGGAGGGTAATGTCAGCGGTGAGCCGCTCATAACAGATGATATGATTGCAATGGCTGAGAAAGAATCTTCACATTCCAATGTATCTTCGGAAGGTGGTAGAAACATGGAAAGTTTGACATTAAATAATAGCACAGAGACGCAAGGAAAGAGGTTTCTTATTAAGACAAGACGTCCTAGTAAAGAAGAACTAGAAAAACTTCCATTGAGGCCTGGAATGAATGTTGTAAAGTTTGTTGTCAACTCATCGTTGCAAGGTGTTCAAGAATTAGCCTCAAGAATATTTCTCTGGTCACACGACACGAAGATTGTTGTTTCAGATGTTGATGGCACCATTACTCGAAGTGATGTGTTGGGTCATCTGTTGCCTAGAGTTGGCAAAGATTGGAGTCATGAAGGTATCGCGAAGCTGTACAGCTTGATTGCCAAAAACGGATATAAAATGCTGTATTTAACCAGTCGTGCTATTGGACAAGCAACCAGTACGAGAACATATATCCAGTCTTTATGTCAAGACTCGAAATATGGGCTTCCCGAGGGTCCGGTTGTGATGAGTCCAGATAGATTGGTGGAGTCACTTACACGTGAAGTCATACGCAAAAGACCACAAGAATTCAAGATTGCAGCTCTTCGAAATGTGAAAGAGTTATTTGCAGACGGATACAATGCTTTTTATGCAGGGTTTGGTAATAGATATACCGATCTTATAAGTTACACCGCTGTGGGAATTCGTCCTAACCGCATCTTTCTCATTAATTGGAAAGGGGAGCTTCAGATATGTAACTATGTATTTGAAACTGTTGGAAGTTATCGAAGCCTGCAGCAGTTTGTAGATGAAATATTTGTGGATATTTCTTCTGTGCACGGGACCCAAGCAAAGGAAGAAGTTCTGCATGAAGACGATTACAACGATTGGAACTTTTGGAAACCAGTCACTGAACCTTAATAATTTTGAGAAGACGTATCAAATGTACATAGCAATATTTTGTGAATAATAAAGAAATGAATGAGGAATCGAATTATCAGAAGATCCGCGTGAACGATTTCTTCTTGCGGTCTCATATGCTCAAGTCTTATCGGATTCTCCAAAAGCAACTTAAATTGTGGAAAGCGTCTCCTGTCGTACTGGACTGTGTAAGTTGCAGTTTATGGGTTGCACGTCGATACTGTCATTCAGTTGACCCAAGTTATGTTTCAACTTTCGGTAGAGAAACCAGTATTAGTGAACAAAAGTTTGCAGAGTCCAACTCTATTTCTTTGTACTTGCAGTGTGTAGCTTGGAGACCTGAGCTTTTTTCTTTCAAGGAACTAGGTATCCTGTTAGACAAACACTATTATGAAGTGTTATCCATACCAGAAGAAGTTTTCGAAGCCGTCATGGACAAGTTTCCAGACTTGAAGGAAGAATTGAGAAGGTCTCACCATTTTCTTGGCAGAGTGGAATACTTTTCCTTTTTCTCTTGTGTTTTGAATTTTATTCGGAGAGATATTTCGCAGCTCTTGAGAAAACAAAAGAGTTCCAAGGAACAGCTTGATGCGATTCTGAAATACCGAAGAGAACAGGAACAACTGTTAGATACACCAAAACTGGTGAAAAACAGAGCTTCAGGTGCAAATGCCCCTTGGAGATGCTCTTTGTTATTACCTGGTTACAATATAGAAGCCTCGCCGTGTAAAAACTTGAAGACTGGGAAGTACGAATTGTATGCAAAAGCAGTTTGCAAAATTTTTGCCGATTTCGTAAAAAATATTGAAAAGGATTTCTATTCTAGCCAAACTAGACGAGATGATGGCGTTTTTGATGCGTATTTGCGTAGCTTCATTGCAGAGAGGGAGCCAACCCAAACCGATTCTGATTCTATAGCGTTGTTGAAAAGGAGGCTTGAGAACGTGATACAAAAGCAGTATCCAGACTGTAGTTTAGAAATGTTTGGTTCAGCAGTGACAGGTTTATGGAAACCAGGGTCAGACGTTGATTTTGTTGTACTTCCACGTATGGACTCGCAAGAAAAGAAATTTAAAGCTGTGAAATATCTCCGTACCTTAACAGGTGTCCTTCGCAAAACCGAAATGTTCTCAGTGCTTTTCATTGGAAGTGCAAAGGTTCCAATTATTAAAGTTGTCGATTATTGTTCAGGATTGAAAGGAGATGTAAGTACTTTCTTCAAATTTATTGGCTTCCCTAACATTATTTCAGATATCGTGGGGTTCGCCGTTCGGTATTGTTAATTCAAACCTTATTAGACAATATTTGGACATGAATGAACAGCTAAAGAAGTTCGTACGGCTAGTCAAAGAATGGGCCTCTTCACGACAACTTGTCGGAGCTTCACGACACTATCCGAGTTCCTACTGTTGGGTCCTGATTTGTATATGGTTCCTTCAAAGAGTCCAAAAAATACTGCCAGTTATTTTTGTCCCTGAAGACATGCCCAAACGAAAGCAGTTGGGTTGGATAAGAGATGGCAGTTCTAAGAACGAAGCGAATAGTATTTCATGCAAATTAACGTTGACACAACTTCTAGAAAGGTTCTTTAGGTATTTTGCATACGAAATACCGTCAGATGCTGTAATATTTGTGAGCCAACAATCTCGTCTCATAGCAAGAACAAATAAGGAGAAAAAATGGAAAGTTGAAGATCCTCTCGAGATAGAACGAGATCTCATGTGTCATGTAAATTATTCTCAATTTCAGGTAATTTTGTACGAATTTTTAAGAGCTCATCGTATAATATCAACGGAAAACAAAATTTCAAAGCTTTTTGATGCACCAAAAGGAGAAAACATACGTCGAAGGATGAGCGACTGCTTTGATTGCCTTTTGGAAACTGAATTGAGCAATAAAACGACTTTCAACTAATTTGTCTCGCACTCACTGGAATTTCAAGTTCCTCTGAGAGAGCTCGTCCTCGCGTATATTAGCAGTGAATTTCATTTGGTTTCCAAAATAGTTACTCATCTATTAACCATTTCAACAACCAATTGAAGACTTCTAACTGTGAAAACTATGTATTTCCTGGTAACCACTGTTTTGGCTCTAGATTTTGGTGCGACTTGCTGCTGAAGCTCGAAGACCAAGAGATCGAAGGATCATCCTTTCTGCCACTGCAGTTGTCTTTGGAGGGCGGTTAGAGGGAGGACATTTCTCTATCGTCAAAGTTAGACATAAAATGGAAAACTCCAAGAAGAAATTCCCTTACCAAAGTACAGTTTCTGAGACTTTTCGTTTGCCTCTGTGATCGGTACAATACTTAAAGCCCAATTTTTCGACAAACGAGTTAAACTACGCTTTGCTATATTAACTTTTAGACTATATAAATAACATTTTCAGTACTTTTCTTACCCTTTTCTACTGATCGATACGCTGCAATAAATGTGTTCTTGTCGACATCAACAAAAAGTAGTCCAGGTAAACGAAGAATGTCTTTCACTTCGCAAGTATTTTTTTCCGAATTTTTACAAGAAACTTCAAACGCTTTCGTTCCCTTCACGTACCAGTCTTCCTTCCAAAGGCCTTCTTCGAAAGTTTCCAAACCTTGCTTTGGACACGATGCATCGGTCTCTTTTTCCGCAACTTTCAAGTCACCACTTCTTATGAGAGACGCTTGGCACTCTTCACGTTTTTGTGTCTTGTTTTCTGCCTTACTGCCAAGCTCTGAGTCTTTGACTGAAGTTTGAACGGTTTTCGGTTCTGCGACGGAACTTCTGTTCTTTCCCGAGTCCGACTTACTACTGGACACTTCTTCCGAAATAGTAAGAGCCGCTAAGGCTTCTTCCGTTGAAAATAAACCAGGCTCGGCAGCATCCAGTTCTAAACTTTCGTCAGACCAGTCTAATATACGATACTTCATCTGCTGTTTCTGTTCGACTTGTTTTTGTTGCTCCAGTCCCTTTTCCTGTTCACATTCGACCGACTGCGTTTCTTTTTCTCTTGAAGTTTGGTCTTCTGACTCATTGGTATTTTTGTTGTTTGGCATGTTGTACGCTACAAATATTCCCAATCCAAAAAATAAATACGAAAATACTCAAGCTTTATTTAAAGACCCAACAAGTCCTAAAGAATTTATCAACACGTGAAACTCGCACTACAAATGTCTCTCTACCTTTACATCTGTTAGTCTTAGTACAAGGAAACTAAGAAAGGCCGAAAGTAAGAACGCTTCCGTTGCTCCACCATACATTGTATAGGAATTCAAGGGGGCTGGAGACGGAAGAGTTCCATAATCACGTTCGATACGACGCTTTCTCCGCTCTGTTTCGTTAGGAACAGGAGATCCCCGAGAAACTTATCTTACCTCGGAACCACAAACCACGGAAAAGCCTTCTACTCCAAATGGGCTTGCGAGGGTCGTGCATAATTTTAGAATAGTGCCTCGTTCTCATTCTTCTTCTTTCTCAGAAATAATAAATTGAAAACTTTGAGTATTTATTGCACTTTTTTGGCTAACAGCTACTCATTCTCGTTTCATCTGGAGAGATTAGTTAACTCTGCATTGGGCACTTTAATTTGGATTTCGTAGGATTCGTTGCCAAATATTCCTGAGAAAGTTTCCACAGCAATAAATCTAGATGATGGTTAAAGTATCTACAGAGACTAGGGAAAACAAATCTCTAGTGTAATAAAAAATTTTCCAAACTCCAAAAACAAGTTTGTTTCAAATACAAACCCAAGGTTGAGTATATTTTACAAAGTTCCAGGCCTCACTCGGGCTACTGCTGCATTTGCGCCAAAACTTAACAATAAACATAACCAAGAATGTTGCCGTTCAGATAAACTATCTGAAGGACCTTTAACCTCCACAAACTTCACTTGCTCCTCTGGAACTGTTCTCCACAGGAACAAGTCAGGTTGACCACCAGACCAATATCGATAATTCTTTGATAGCTTTTCAAAACAACCGGCCAACACTGGTGAAGGAATCAAACTCGCAACAGAAGCAAGAGTTTCCACGGAACCAAGCAGTGACCAATTTACTCCAACGCATTCTACGAACAATATATGTAACTTGAAACTTGCATTACAGATGAAGCTAATTACCTTCAAAACCATGCTGCTCATAGACGGCAACAACTTCATGAAATATATCGTTCTTGTCATAATGAAGAATTTGAGAAAGCTTCTGTTCTATTTCCGTTGAACGTGATTCATAAAACGCTTCGGTGCCTAAACCTGGTTAAAAGCAACACAAGCACAAACAAAACGGTTGAATTCCTACCCAAGTCAAATGGAGCTCTCTGATAGTCGTTTTGAAAGACATCTACAACGTCCATAAAAAGGATATTCCAAAAAAAGATGCCAAACAGAGTAGTCATAAGACTCCCTTCACAGTGAATGCCACTCCATCCTTTGAGAGAATAATACTCC
This sequence comes from Galdieria yellowstonensis, assembly GCA_026122205.1. NCBI lineage: Eukaryota > Rhodophyta > Bangiophyceae > Galdieriales > Galdieriaceae > Galdieria > Galdieria yellowstonensis. The sequence continues at coordinate 171,655 of JANCYU010000028.1, read as the reverse complement.
AAACAAAGTTCTTCTACTCCTAACAATTGATCATTTTGACCGAAAAATAAGTTCCTTTTATGTCTTGACCAACTAACTGGTCTTCCTCCAATACCTTCCTCCGGTATGGAACGCCAGTACTTAAAGTAGCTATTCGAAGTACAGCTCCTTGCTACCTTGTTGACTTGCTGAAGAAGACTAGAAGAGTTTGCCACTTCATCATACTTTCTAGCTTTGCGTGCCAAACGGATTGCTCTTCTTGATATTATTACACGTTCCCCGTCATTAAGATACTCGTCTTCCAGTGCTTGCAGACATATTTTTAAGACTTCCGAGGTAGAATGACCAAAATGAAGCATATCGAGAGAAAGCCTATTCCAGTACCTACCGCGACGATGCGAACATATCTCCTTAAACTCGAGTAATAATGATAAACGTCTAATACATGTTTTGAAATCTTTTTTTCGTTCCAACACGGGTATAGAATGCCAACAAATATTGCAAAAAATCCACAAGCCACTAAATATTTTAAAAACTGGATGGGAAATTTGTTCAAACGAAGGTAGCCTAGACTCTTTCCCATCAGCAACCTGATCCTTATATGCTTGACAATATTTTTCGAGCATGAGATGTGCTTTTGAAGAAATTTCTTCAAATTCTGCTCGATTACTTCCATTACAAAGCGCAGCGTCAAAGATTTCTTCGTCTCTTACAGCACCAAAGAACTCACGAAAGGCATCTCTAGATAGAAATGCGGGCCGTGTATAATTGCAAGTGTAACTTAGCTCATTTTCAATAGTTTGCAAACACTATAAAGACTTATGCCTTACTGTGGAAATTTCAGCTTATTCATGGTAGCTAAAAGAATCAAAGGGGTTTCTGGAGAACTTTGAATACAGGATAGTCGACAAACATTGTCAAAAAGTATCACCAAATGCAGCGGTATACGAAAAATATGACCAAGCAGTGATATAATGTGACGCCAACAATCCTTTCGAGGACTCTGTCCATCCATTTTACACTGGGCGCCATGAACGACTGATTCACCTAAGAAACAACTAGAAAGATCTGATATGAGTTTATGTTTCCCCTGGTATTCAACGTTATGAAGATACAAGCGTCTATATACTTGTTTCAATTCTTTCACATTAAGTAAATTCAATATATATATAGTATCTGCGGAGCAATGTTCGGCCTCTAACCGAAAAGCTTCGAGGAGACCATACTTTTGTAGTAGGAGAAACTCATCCTCACAATAACTTGTATTATTATAACTAAGATTGGAAAACTCTCGATAAGCATGCCACGACTTATTCTTTCTACTCAAGATATTTCGAAATAATTCTTGCAAACGCGACGGCAGAGTATATACAAGTTGAATGAATTTCTTCTCTTCATCTGTAAATAGACTATCGTTCTTGAAGAGAGCATAAGCAAAACACTGCTTAAAAACTTTCAACTGGACTGGTAACAACTCGCAAGTTGAAGAGTCCCTCCTAGGTCCGACTTGGGGACAGTTTTGGAAGACACTAGGTGCTGCTGCAGATATGTCTTCTCCCGTAGAAAAATCTTCTGAACCTTGTTGCGCGCGGCTAGAAACAGGAGTTTCCGAAGAACAAGCGAACGAGTTACCATACGAGTTTATTGAGGGGAGTTTGTCTGTAACTTTTAAACAGTCGTCCAAGTGATCATTTATACGGCAAGCAGTTACACGCTTGTTACAAGACGGGCAACTCACAACTTTTGAGGGCGAACCATTAGCACAATGAAAACTCAAGGACCTGACGCTTACATTACGCAAAACGTCAGTCAATGTCCTCTGTCGTTTCATGCACGAAAATTCAAAAAATGTAGGCGATTGTGAGGGAATGTCTTTCTAGTACTCACTCTCGCTGCACCATATTTTTGCTGTAAATTATCATTCAAGTCTTCAATGTACAAGTCTGATAAATGCTAACTTTTCAACTTCTTCGTCGGTAAAGAGTAAGCCAGATAAGAGGTGCGTAGTAAATACCTGTTGTAAATATGAGAACTAATACTACTCAAAGAAGTACAAAGTGTAAGCAAGGGAAATATGATTCCGTCAAAGAGCAACCATTCGACGAATCATTGTGTCACTGCGACACAAGTCTTCAAGAAAAATTTTCGTGCCGATCGACTGATGTCTACATGGACGTCCATTGGGCGAAAGCTTATAAAAGGATAACTTACGCAAGGTTCGGAACGACCAAATTGGTTCCTTGTAGCGTTGCGTCGTCAAGGAGGCTTTTGAGTATTTGCTTGACTGGAGGGATGTCCAACACCAGAAAGGAATCTGAGTTTGAGCAAGAGGATACTATCCAAGCTGACCTTGAGCCAGTCGTATCGACAATGGAAGGGGAGCTTTATTCATCAAAGCCTGCAGGAGAGGAAGAGGAGCAACAAGAAAAGGACAGAAAGGCGTATCTGCGTTTCAACGCTTTAGGAACGGCAATGGGGTTCATCATTAATGGCTACATGTACGACGTCAACATCGTGCCCTTTACTCTGTATGCAGATATGTTTCCTAGTTTTGCTCATAGCGCTACTTTACAAGCAGCATACAATACAGCTCTAGTCTATGGAGTTATGTTTGGTCTAGTCATTTTTGGTTTCATTGCAGACTTCTTTGGGAGAAAGAAAGGCCTTGTTATGTGTTCTTGTCTGGTCATTCTAGGCAATATTATCGGTACAGCTGCAAATGGAACTAGTCACGAAGGAATGATTTGGATGCAAATCATTGGTCTTGGTGTTGCAGGACTTGGTATGGGAGGAGAATACACTTGTAATGTCCCAAATATTACAGAAGATAGCGACGAGGTTAATGTGAAGAATAGAGGAAGAAGAGTATCACTACTAGTGATTTTCATGGAAACGATTGGAAACTACTTACCATTTATTATTCAGCTTATTATTGTCGCCGCAGCTTGTAGAAATGCATATCTTGGAGCCGTTTCTGGATGCAAATGGCAAGTGGTGGTTCGAGTCACTTTTGGTTTAGCAATGTTGCCTGCATTCATTGTACTTGCTTATCGACTTCGAATGAGTGATTCTTTGCTCTTCAGACAAGATATGAATAGACGAAATGGAAAGTACGATGCTTTGGATTTTTATGTTATCTTAAAGCATTTTTCGGTTCGGCTTGTTGGAACTTGTATTTCTTGGTGGTTATTTGATTGGATAGCTTATACTCGAGGATATTTTGGCAATCTCATTCTTGAAGTTGTTATTGGTGCATCTCTCTTCAAGTCCATTTGGATTTCTCTTGCTCAAGGAGCAGTCTTTATTTGGGCACCTGCACTTGCCGCATTTGTTGTGGACAAACTAGGCAGACGCAAAACGGAGTGCCTTGGTTGGACTTCACAAGCTGCAGGACAGCTAATCACTGCTGGTTTCTTTTACATGCTAGCAAAGAAGCCTGTGGCATACATCATTTGGACAACCTTTGTAAGCTTTTTCAATTACTTTATATATGCTCCTATCTATTTGTTACCAGCAGAAGTATTTCCTACTAGAATTAGAGCAACGCTCTATGGTGTATCTTCCGCTCTTGGAAAAATGGGCGCAGTCGTAGGCACTACAGTCTTTCCTACTATATGGCTTACGTTTGGAGATGGAGATGAAAACATGGCTGGATTGAGGCGCATTCAGTGGTTATATGCTGCCCTGATGTTTGTTGGTGCACTTATTGCCTTGTTGTTCGTAGCAGAATATAGTGGCCGTGGTCTTCGTGGTGAAGATGAGAGATATGAGCAACTTCGCAAGCGCTATGCGGCTCGATTTGCCAAATGGTGTGGAGTGTCGGCAGATACTAATCAGATGAATAGCAATCCAACTCTCTGGCAAGTAATTGTTTATCGAGTGAAGAGGGGAGCGACCTCGCCAGAGTACCTAATGTTACTCAAGCAATATGCTTGTGTTCTCTTGAAGAGATGTGCACTAGATATTGATAATATCGACGAATATTCCTCTTTACCTGTGCATTATAATGACTTGTGTCTGATAAGCAAGTTATATCGTATTATGCGCTATGGAAAAGCAAGCAACTCAGAAATAGAGAAAAATTCTGAAATGATGGCATCTTATGAAGCCAATCGATTCCAACCTCAAAATACTTACAAATACTCTTCTGACAAGGAATGGAACACCTTGTAATAAAAGTCACTTGTGAGTTTTCGATTGTTTACCGATTCCAAAAGGATTGTTTTTCTCCTTTTTAAACAACCTTAAAACTCTGTTTTGACCAACCCTTTTCCCTGACAGTCTGCACAGAGAGATATTTTTCTACCCATACAATAACAACAAAGCTCTTCCGTTTCGTTCTGTTGTAATATACCCGTGCCATCACAAGGTGAACATACAACGGTACCCTGACCTAAACAAGTGCTACACTCTCTCATAAACCTTTTTTCACTTTGCAATACTTCTTCCTCCAAGTCGAACACTGATGACCGGTTGCGACAGTGGAATACATCAACAACCATTTCGTCACATCCGGTTGGGAGATACACATCTGTACAACAAGGTCTAATAGCTACCCTCCCATCTACGGAAGATAAATCCTCCAATTCTGCAGTACACGTACCACATACTCCAGTTTCACAAAATCTTGGAATCTTCAATCCAACAGAATCAGCAACGTCCATGAGATTTTCCGTAGGTTTAGCTGCAACAACTATGTCCTTTCCCGTTGGAGTGTTGATAAAACGAACAGCTATTTCACCTGGCTTCAGAACGTAGTCTTTGTTTCTTTCGTTACGCTGTCTAATAAACCACTCGGGTGCTCGTATAGGATATTCAGAAGGGTTCCTTGAGTGCAACTCCAGTTTAAAAGCTTCCAAATTTTCCTCAAGTCTCTCCTCGAGTTGAGCACAAAGATATCGAGTACGGGACCTAGTTTCTCTATAAGTTACAACTGAAGTAGATTTAGTTGTCGATGTAGGACAAATTGACCCAACAAAAGGTTTTTTTCCTATCTCTCTTTGTTTGCGGAAAAGACAACATGAATAGAAAACGAACGCCGCAGTCATGTAGCGGTCGAAATGGATTGCCGAATTGGTTGCAAAACGAAAGCAAGTTGCTCTTCTTTATGGTTCAACTTCCAATTGACGGGGCTTTTAATAAAATATGATACGTTTATTTCCTTACTTATCCGTTGAACAAGGTTTCTTCAAAAAGTTGCACCCAAGTCTATGTTTTACTCGCAGTTTTTGTTGTTGAAGAAGATATTTTTTGTAAATGGATTCCTTACTTTGGTGCCCATCTGAAAAGGATTCTATTCATATTGTTCACAAGTTTTGCTTGTATAAGCTTCATCGACCACGGCTACTTTGTCACGGTGAAAAGTAACTAGAACCAAGTTGCCAAAGCTATCGAGGTTTTGCTTTCCAGTTTACACAAGTCAATGAGACTCTGCAACTTCGGCAGTGGTTCCAAGAAAAGGTTGGACCAAATATCCAACGAGTTGTTCAAGAGACTGTTCCAAGCCCTATACCAAGTCAAGAACTAGCACGAGAACTTGAAACTTGCATAGCGACAAAACTTGCAACTATCTTTCCGCGACAATTAGTAAACGAACCTATCTTACACAAAAAGGGTTTCCATTGTCCCTTTCAAAATGAAAAGTTTTCCGGTAAGAAACAAAAAGACCGACAAATGACAAATTGGACAACGCAACAACGCGAGTGGTTGATAAAGCAACTAGCCAAATATGGTTTAGAACAAGTCGACGAGTTGGTTGACTATCTTTTACAGTGTGAAGATAAAGTTATTCTTAAGGAATACCTTGTTGGTTTATTAGGGAATGATGAAGAGGCCGAAGCACTTGTTCAAGAATTGTTTGCCAAACAGGAAGCTACCAACGAACAAACAGATGGAAAAGGAAAAGACACACCAAGGTACAATAAGAAAGTTCACAAAGGTCGCAAAAAATCGTATGGTCCGAGCAAAGATAGTTCTTCCACGGAGAAGGATAACAAGGCTAGCACACCTTTTATGCGAAATTGTTTGTGCTGTGGGAAGGTAATCATGGAATATATCAGTCGTTGTAGTTTTTGTGGTTGGTCACCGGAAGAAGATGCTGAGAAATATGGGAAAGCATTATGGGAAGAGACCTTTAGAGAAGCCACACTTAGCAATTCTCGATCCAAGAGAAATCGTCGCAAGGTTGCAAGTAATAACGGACCTCCGCAACAAGATGAATACTGGAATGACTCTTCTGACAGTGAGGAAATGGACGAAATCGACTACGAAATCTTATCAACCAAGGAACGATTGCTAGAACTGGAACGAAACCCTATAGAACGCCTTCGAGTGTTGGACGAAAATACGGACTACTTTGACCTAAGTGTATACAATCAACTAAGAGAGGAGGAGAAGAACAAGTTACAAATGGAACAACAAGTTGAAAAGGCAAAGGAATTGGAAGAAAGCGCATATACTACCTTCGATATGGAAGGTAAAGTTGTTTATCCAAGTAGCACAGATAAGAGACCGTGTTTGAATCCGCTGCTTCCCGGACCCTCTCCCCTATTTATTCCAACATCGACCGAAAGCCGACACCGAAAAGGCTAGTTTTCCGAATGCTGTGTATCTTCAAGAATTTTTGGCACTTGATAAAAGCCTTGAGTAAAAGCTGGAGCATTATCGAATAGTGCGTCTCTGTCGTCATCAGTATAAAGTTCTGCGTTCCAATAAACAAGTAACCTACCTTTCTTGAAAGTTTTTTGGGATATCCTCTCGAAGCTTGTTGTGGGCTTCTATAACATACTCCGCTGCTTCGGTTCCGCTAAGATCCAGTCTGTCCATCTACGACCATAATTTCGACAAAGATAGGAAAACACGAAGCTTACTTTACCTTTTTAATAAGCTGTACGATACTATTAAAGTCTGAAGCAAACTGCTTTAGTTCTTCCTTGCTAACTTGTACTTGAGCTAATTGGCAGATTTTTTTCACTTCTTCTTCATCAAACTCCTAAAGAGAAACTCAGCAAAGAATACTGCGAAAACGAAATTTTTTCGACCATTTTCGACATTCGCGGATCCTGTCGTTTCAAACAAAGGCTTCTGTTCTTTATAAAGGAACGTCCTAAAACTCTCTTATTACTTAAAGAAACAACAGAACAACCAAAAGGCACGACAAAGGTAGCGCATATTCTCCCAGTCATCATCTTCGTCATTCACCAACCAAAATCAGAAAATGGCGAGGTGCTTGTCCGCAGCGGTTTATAGCGTATACGAGCCTTAGCTCTTCGTCTTGACAGCAAGTTGTTGTTGTTGTTGTTGCGAGGGTTAAACAACGCGTATCAATCCGTTGTAGAAGAGTGTATTCCATTTCACGAAATACAGAACTTGCACAAAGGCTCGTTTCAGAAAAACACAAGGTTAATTGTGCCTTGACAGTTGTGTCCAACTCGAAATAAATAAATTTACTAAAGCATCTTGGGAGATAATCAATACAACACTCATGTTTTGTGCTTCAAGTCCTGCGACTGAGAAACCGTCGAGTTTGTCCTCAAGTCTGGACTTGTGCTTCTTTCCAAGACTGTTTTTGTGGAGACTACTCCACGGACCATTCGCAAAGACTGGAGAATATAACTCCGTTTCTTCCGTTCAAAGACTTCTTTTTCTTTGCTAGTTTCTGCGTGAGCAAGCGAGTCTTCTTTGAAATTGGACCACTGAGTGACCATTGTTTCTTCTACTGTGCCCTTCATAGCTAAAATATCAACATAGATAGCCTCTTTGGCTCCCATTCTATGAGCACGACTAATAACCTATTTTTCATGTTATCATCAAGTGTCATGACTCGCCATAGAAAACAAAATTGGGCAAACCTGAGAAGCCAAAGACTGATCCCAAACAGGTTCCATTATAAATATGTGTGAAACAAAACTCAAATCATGCCCTAGAGAACCTGTAGAGTCCTACAAAAACAAGTTTGAACGAGCTTCTTTCCAAAAGACAAAAAGATTGTACATACGAGAATTAAAATCTGAACGCAACTATCGTTTCGAAAACGATGGAGTGCATTCATCTTTGCTTGATAAGACAATGCTCCCAACACACGACAATATCGATAACCTATATCGTTTCCAATGTTTAGAACCGAAACTGATAAACAAGGAACCAAACGTAACCATGTCTGTCCAGAATATTCGAAATCAAAAAAATATGTTCCAAAAACTGTGAAAAAACGATGACTTTTCGTTTGGTTTTGGTCCATACTCCATTGTGTAAAACTCTTATAACGAGTTACCTTACAAAAGAACAATGCGCAAACAACTTACGGTTCTTCATTCAAACGCCTTAGAGCTGACAGTAAAAAGTCCACTTTAGCACTATCTATCTCTTCCCAAACAGGATGCCAGTTCTCCTGCATAAAGCCTGGTTGCAATTCGATGAGGTCTTCAGGAACTCCTTTCTTATCTAATCGATACTCTCTTCGACATTTTTCCAAGGGACAACATGTTCTGCTGGTCGAAGCACAATCCGTACATAATATATGACAACATGGCGTAACAATAGGGAGACGAATCCATTCCAAACATAACTCGCACAAGCCTCCTTCCAGTAAAACCTTTCGAATTCTTAATAGGTGATGCTGAATAGTGTCCGTATCTGCACAAGATAAAGACTTTTCAAGCTCTGACTGTAACTTGCTGAGAGTCAAATGCAGGTCCTCCTCTAATACCGACAATTGAATGTGACCCGCAATGCAACAAGACTTTCTCACATTCTCAATAGCTTGTCGAGCAGCATGTCTATTTTTGGGATGGAGTAATGACTGGGTATGCTCAGGATCGTTAAAATCTGCCAAGAGAAGGTTCCTCCTAATAACCGAAACAAGTTCATTATAACTCAAGGCAGTAACTAATGAGAAGTCTAGAAGCTTATAGCTGACATAAGAAGGAGGTATGCCTTCCACTTCGGACTTCATTGTGCGAAACATTGTTCGTCGCAACAAAAATTTAAGACGATCCAACCCCTCAAACTGTTTTTTTGCACATATCAATAACTTTTCAAAATAAATCAACAGGTCTTACCTCTTTAGACTCAAATGGCCTTTGAATGCATTGAAGCCAAACACTCTTCCCGACTCCAAAAGCTTCGTCTCTAAGAAATTCATACAACGGAGCAAGATGTGCAATGTCACTCGTACAAGTATTTGGTGTAGGTGTACCCGTCATAATCCACCGACGGTCAGCACGCAACGCACAACAAATCATTTTTGTATAATTCAGACTTAAGCTTGCACCTACGCGATGTCCTTCATCTAGAACTATACGAAACCAGTGAATACTCAATAATGAGGCATCATTAGCCTTTGCTCGTTGATATTCACGTTGAATTTGAGTAAAAGTAGTAATAACAACATCAAAATAATGAACTACAAGGTGAATTGGAAAACTGCTAAAAATGCTGCCACCAACCATTTTAAAGTGGCGATCTCCAGTATGAGCCAAAATACGAATATCTTCACGACTATGTTGTTTCAACTGCTCTATCCAATGCAACAATAAAGTCGATGGAACTACGATGAGGGTCGCTCTTGAAATATAGACAATTGGTGTTTCATTCGATAGCTTATTTTGTGCAGAATCGTAATAATAACGTTCTGGTCTTTGAATTCTTCTCTTCTTCGAAGGAGAAGGAGAACTTGAGTCATCGCTCGAGTGGCTTTTGAAAATTAAAGGCTTGCAAGCCAAGGGTGATAGATTCGATGAAGGTACAGAACGCCCGGGATTGAGTGCTTCAGTTGGAATATAACATCTCGTAATATGACAAGAGTGTTCTAAAGACTTTTCAAAGATTGCTTCTTCAGTAGGTCCATCAGCGTACTGGCGAAACGTTTTCAAAATAAGTGCCAATACAGTTATCGTCTTTCCTAAGCCTGGCTCATCACAATAGAGTCCACCTCGGAAATCTTCAAAAACTTCGCTTCCACAAGGTTGCAATGAAATGGTGCCTGCAACAGAATCTACATAAAATGTCTCCCAGAACTTAAAATCAACTGGAAACCGAAAACGGTATATACAAGGATTTTGATAAAAACTCGTCTCCTTTCCACATGTTGAAGAAATGACGAGAATTACCAAAGGAGACTTCTTACCTTTCGTTCTCTTTTCAACATAAACTTCAAAGCTCTTTGTTGATGTGGTAACAACGTGAGTTTGAGCCCCGGTATATACGATTCACAGATATTTCTTGCTCTTCTACAAGTACTCGCAAAACACCGCACTTCCTTTGCAGCCATATAGTCTAGAATTCGGTACCATATATCCTCTGGAAAGGACAACAATAAAGAGTCGTCATTTTCCGTTGAAATAGGGACTTTCGGAACTTCTTCTTCGTTGCAATCTTTCATTCCTTCAAATACTTTGTGCAATCGAAACCTTTTTTCTAGTTTTTCTGTTTCCAACTCGGTACAAACTTTGCAACCAACGACACCACAAGCAGAATCCGGTATACCATTGTTTTCACTTGCGTTAGAAACAAAATACAAGTGCCGAAAGAAAAACTTTATAAAGTGTGCAATGGATTTACTGGAACGAGAAGGCAAAGATCTTTGTTCCAGTAAGTGACGAGAAGCAAATAACTGAGCTCTTTCCAATTCAACACTTTGGTTGGTCACCTCGAGTACAAGCTCTGTTGAGATGCGTTGAAAAGAAGGTTCACAACTGACACTATGGAAAACATTGCTCGCATAAGACTCTACTCTTATCCATAAACTTCCGAGGAGAATATATTCCTCTTGTTGCATCAAAAGCTCCTCCACGTTTCGATGAAATTCCTTTGGACCGGCTGAGTCTTTTGTTCGTAAAGGCGCTCATGTCTCAAAATGGAGAAGACTTTAGTTTGGAGAACTACGGAACTACAAAGCTTCCAGAGGGAATAAGCAGTTATTCTCCAGCAGCAAGTGGAAACGACAAGGAAGTAGCTATAAACTTAGTTGGTTCGACTTCCGATGCATACAAAGCAAGTGTCCCCGGCGTCTCGGAAGGGTCTCCTTTTGAAGAAATAACAAGTGAAGGTCCACAGGGTACCAAAAACGAAGCTGGTTTCTCAAATGCAAGCACTTCGCGCCACGCAGAGATATTTCAAGAGTCGGGTACTTGGAGAGATGGCTCGGAGAACTTTCAACTTTTTACTACGCCTTTCGAACCCAACCAAGAGCTGGGAGTTCGAGACCGTTTGACACTCATTTGGGGTTCAGCGAAACCTTGGAAAGAATTTTTCGATATTAGAACCTTTTCATTGCCTCCTATGGATTCTTGGTCCACAAGGCTAGCTGCTAATCTCCAGTCATACTTGTACAACTATATCATTGTTTTAGGCATCTTTTGCTGCTTTCTTTTCTTTGTTCACCCTTTCGGTGTTTTATCCCTTATCTTTGAAACTGGATTGATCGTGTTTTTATTCTTATTATATCCTGGTCATACTGAAACGGGTTTATTAGGAGTTGTGTCTCCAACCATCAAAATAATAGTAGCAAGTGCCATGGCACTGATTTTCCTTTTATTCTTTGGGTTGGGAAGAGTTATTCTTGATCTAGTGATCATGGCCTGTCTCTTTCTATTTCCACACATGCTTTTAGCTAATAGTTCAACTAGTTGAGTAGTTATGATATTTGTCTAAAAAGTTTAGTGGATAGTAGAAGAAGAGATTGCTAAACTGCATTTATATTTCTGGTATTGCGTAAAAATCGATTTCTCGAGGCAAAAACGGCCATCAAGGAAGAATTCATTGCTGCGCGCATGGCAACTACCGCAAGTAATTATGAAGTTACTGCCGAAGACCAACAAAAAATAAATTATTTCTCTCGTCTTGTTACTCAAAAGGCAGATATTGTTGAAGAAAGAAAGGTTGGTTGGATGGTAGTTTTCCAGCAAATCTTTAATCGTTTTGGAGAAAGAAGTTGAGAAAAGAAAGAGAGAAACTGGAGGATGCACAGATGGAACTGGAGTTGCTGGATGAAAACGACAATGTGCACCGAAGAATCGGTGAAGTAAGTAGAGAGAAGTTTCTTAAGGAACTGACCAACCATGGAGCTCATGTTACGACAGTGCTATGTATTAGTAAAACAAGCACAGGCTATGGAGTTTCTATCGAAAGAGAAAGAAAACGTAGAAAACAAGTTGCAGGAAGCAGAAGAAAAATTGGAGAAGATAAAAGATGAGATGGACGGACTGAAGAAAGTTCTTTATGGCAAGTTTGGTAGTGCTATCAACTTGGAAGAGGAAGAGGAGGAGGATGAAGCAGGACACTCGTGATTCGCACGGAAATAAAGTCTCCCAAACTCTGCACGATTTAATACCAAAGTAGGATCTGTGTTGAGGGTTTAGAGATATAGCCTTTCTTAGAGTTTAGACATTCTTAGAGGTGGAATGTCGAGTTGATATGAAAATTTTGTTCCTCGTAAAATTTAGGACGAGCGATGAATGCAGCAACGGGAGACAAGAGCACAAGCACCTGTTTCTTAACACTTCCTTTTGGTACAGGTTTAAACCAAAGACGTTGCAAAGTATGGAAAGTATACAAAAATACGTGTCTTAGGCGATTAGCCGTTCCGTTAATACGCTCAAAAGTTCACTTTTGTGTGAGCTGCAAGGAAAACCACGGAGGCTTCTCCAAGAACAGTTCCAAGCTAACACTCAAAGTGATAACTTTAAGTATATTGAGTGTTTTCCAACTTCTCACCAACCAATTAAGCGGTCCGAATAACTTTGGTACGCAGTTATCTTTGTTTCAAGCTCAGCCAGTTGTAGCTGCTGGTGTAAAAGTAAAGAGGAACTTGAAGTCGAAACTGTCCCAAGTTCCAGTTTTTGCGGTTACAAATGCGGATGGACAACCTTATTTGGTGGAAGATGGTAAAGACAAAATTCAAAAAGGTTATATTTTCTTTTCACCTGAAGACGCTAAAAGAATGATGGCAAAAGTGAAACAAGCAAACGCGACGGAGGACATTCAGATTCACGTAATAGGTTTGGATAAGGCGTATGAAATGGTTTCGAATCCTCCAACTAGCTCTGGTCTCAAAGACGAAGAAGGTAACGAGCTTATGATGACTTTCCTACTACACCCAGACAGTGCACAAGTTCAAAAGGCTAGAGAACTGCTGAAAAAAGAAAAGAAGAAACCTGTTTTTGATGGAATTCCTGTCTTTGTGGCGAGAGGTCTAATGCTTCGCAAAGGTGATGAATCGAATATTCCGGTTTTTTTGGATAAGGATGATTTAGAACTTGCGTGGAAAAGATTGAGAGAAACTGACAAGTCTTTGCCTCAACAGCCTGTCATTGAAATTGCAGATCTTTTTCAGTTGTTGAAGGAGATGGAAAAAGGAGACAAGGAGGAGCTTCGCAACTTGGGATTCTTTGCCTCGCGAAAGAGTATAGAGTGGATTCGAAACCATCAATCCAAGAGTTGAATAACTTGAATAAAAACACATGGAGAGTTATTTAGCGTACGTGGATCAACACGAGATGATTCGCCGCCAATAGTGCATTTTCGATATGTTTACAGGTTTCCGTGGATCCAACGCGAAGAAAAGAAGAAATTGGGAAGCTTCAATTGAAGAATGGCCAGTTTTGTAGTCGGGAGCCACTGTTCTTCTCCAAGTGACTTACTATTTTCAGGATGTTTCCTTCTTTCCAAAAGGGGTAAAAACTTGTTTAGAATATGTCAAAAATATTCGTTTAGTTGTGCTCGTTGTCGTCGTCAAATAAACTGTTGCAATGCCTCGTCGTCTGGAAGAGATTCCCAGATGGGTTACCTTGATTCGTCAAGTTGCTTTGGAAAAGGGACAGTCGTCGATGTATCAAGGGTATCTCTAACAGATTTTCAGAAACTGGGTATTCAAGTAGATAGAAATTGGCGTTTTTTGTTACCAAGAAGGAAGAGCGAGGTTGTGCTTTCTACTGTCATTGCTTCCATGACGTTCCTTATAATAGGGCAACCTATTGTTGGTGTAGATAACAAGTTAACGTGGCTTGTCATTGGAATAGTTCTTGGTGTTTGGTGCCTAGATAATATAAGTTGGAAAGGAACTGTGTCAAACTTTTGCACTGGAATTTTCCAAAATAGGCAAAGAGTTGCCGTCCATGAAGCAGGTCACTTTTTAATCGCTTACCTCTTAGGGGTAAGGGTTGAACGCTATTCTATTGACGCTTGGACGGCCTTGAGACAAGGAAGAGCATCTTCTGGGGTGTTGTTTAACGAAGAAGACGTTTTGAAATGCTTAAAATACAACGCTTCACACATTATTTTGATATGGTTGGCTGGAATTGCTGCGGAAATTCTAGTCTTTGGGGAAGCGGAAGGAGGTGTAAACGATATAGAGCAGGTAAAGCTTCTTTTGAAACCTGATCAAATACAAGACATAGAACAGTATCTTAAGCGGGTCTTATATCAAGCGATGGAGTGCATAAAGCGCCATTTTAAAGCTTTCACGAATCTTCGGGATGCCATGTTGAGGAACGATTCTCTTGAAAAATGCTGTTGGGAAATCGAGAAAAATGCTAAGCAGTAGAGATTCCACTCGTTGGAACATGATAGCGGGAAATTTCAACCAATGAAATTGCGTTGCATGTTGGCTACGGTCGGTTATAAAAGCAACCGAAATTCGGAATCTCTTGCACATTTCCTATTTCTTTGTAGTGAATACTTCTGTGGTTGGTTGGTAACATGCCAGGAAATAGTAACTGTGCAGTTAGAGAAGGGTCAGTTGTGGAGAGTGACAATGTTCAAAAGTATTATGACAATACAGACACGGATGAGTTCTATTCTCGCATTTGGGGAGGAGAGGATCTGCATTTGGCTTTTTATGACAAGCCGCTGGAGGAACAAGACATTCGAGAGACAAGTACGAGAGCTGTGCACTGGCTCTCTAGACTGCTTTTTAACAAAGGAGCACTACAACCAGGATTTCTGGGAATCGATCTAGGAGCTGGTTATGGCGGCTCTGCAAGGTACTTGAGTTCAACGTATGGAGTGCAAATCGACTGTGTGAATATTAGCGAGTGGCAGAATAGAAGAAATACTGAAATCACAGAAGCGGCAGGACTGTCAGAATTTGTAAAAGTTTATCTGGGTTCTTTTACAGACTTACCTTGTGAGTCGAATCGCTACGATTTTGCCTGGTGTGAGGAGGCATTGATTCATTCTCCGGATAAGTTGAAAGTATTTCAAGAGGCTCATCGTGTGTTGAAAAGCGGAGGTTTGTTCTTATTGACTGATCCTTTGCAGAAAGAAATTTCGCATGAGGAGCTTGTTCCTATTTTGGAAAGAGCGCATTTGGTTGACATGGGCTCAAGAGATCGGTATAGAAAGTATGCATCAAATTGCGGGTTTGAACTGTTGGAAGAAATTGACTGTCCGCAAGCACTTATAGACACATACGGTCGTGTCAAAATGGAGTTGGAAAAACAAGGCAAGCAGTTGGCTAAGGAAGGTTTATGTTCCATCGCTTTCCAAGAAAAGATGAAGGCGGGATTGCAGCGATGGGTTGATGCCGGTCAACAAGGTAAATTGACGTGGACTGTGTTCTTATTTCAGAAAAAGTGATTATCTACTTTGCACTTGAACACTGCATTGTAAGTATTCAAGATACTTGTCTATTTTTTGTTGTTCGAAGATTATTGTGTAATGTACGTGTCATGGCGACCGAATCATCTGCTTTTGTTCTACAAGATGATCGTCGTTTTATAAAAGCCACTAGCATAGTACCCTCCTTCTTCTTCTTCAAAGTCTGCTTAGAAAGACAAAGAAAATATTGAAATTTCTAGAAGGTTCTGATGCACTCTCGACATCTCAAGCAAATAAGGCAACTCTGTCTAAAAAGGAGTCCTTCTTTTTCCGATATTTCAACAAACATGGAGGTCGAGGACCAACAACCATAGCGTTCTACAAGAATAGGAGAATTTAGTAAAATAACCCAAAGTCAAGAGAAACTTACGTAATCTGGTTGCGACAAATCACCTACAGGTTCCAAGTCAAAAGAGCGAATAAGAACAGTCCATATAGTCTTGATTTGAAGATATGCAAACTGTTCACCCATACAACCATGACGACCTCCACCGAATGCAATAAACGAAAATGGAGCTTTCTTATCTTCTGCTCGTTCTGGGCCAAAACGATCGGGATCCCAAACATCTGGATTCTTAAAGACAGTGTCGAGACGACCTGATACTGCAGGTGACACCATCACAATGTCGTTCTCTGGAATGACATATTGCTTATATACTTTAGGCTTCAAAACTTTTCTCATTAATAAAATTAAGGGCGGATACATTCTTAAGGTTTCCTTCACACATAAATGCAGGAGGTTCATTTTGTTGAGCGCCTCGTAATGAAGCTCATCACCATACTCCTCCATAACTGTCTCTTGCTCTTTTTTAACGCGTTCAAAAACGTCCTTATTTCGAAGAAGCAGCATTCCTGTCCAGCTTCCGGTGATTGACGAAGTGTGTTGTCCTGCAAAGAGCAATGCTATCAACAAACCCGCGACTTCATACTCCGAAGGGCGAGAGCCATCTCTGTAACTTGCATCCATGAATATCTGCAACATGTCATCTTCTTTCACTCCTCGTCTTCTACGATTCTGGATTACAGTGCGGAAAAGTTGGACCATTTCTTCTCGAGCCTTGTCACGTTTTCTATGTGCAGCAATCGGCAGATACGGAGCAAACACACTAATTGGCTGCATTCCTTGATCCAAATCGTGGTAAAGCTTAGAAACTTTTTCAAATAACTGCTCCCGAACTTCTCTTCCCATAAGGCAACGACTTGCCGTGAGGATAATAAGATCACTTAGACTCTCCAAGATATCAACCTCCCCTTGTTCTCCCCATTTCCGGAAAAAGAGAACAGCTTCATATACCATCTGGTCAACGTAGCTATACATGCGAGCAGGTCTAAGGGCAGCAGACATTATGCGCAACTGCTGCAAACGCTTGTCAAGAGGCGCATCGTAGACAACTCCCTTTCCAAAAATGGGCACTGAAAAGGCATAAACTTCATTCTGATCCAGTTCCTCATCTGTACCCTGAAAGAAAATCTCGTGCGCTTTAGGACCGATTAAAAACGTTATATTCTTATGAAGCACCTACAAACACTGAGCAGTGAAACAAAGTGGATTCCTACAACTACCTTGAAAGTAAATATATCCCCACAACAACGGTAACCTCTCTGAACCACATTCAGAGGACCTTTCGCAAAAGCAATAAGATTTCCAATAAACGGTGGACCTTCATGGTAAGTGGGAGGCAGCTCCAGTTCTTTCGCCTCCCTTAAAAGGCCCAACTTGGACAAGAAAAACGACCCCGTTATTCTCCAAAAGATCCCAAAAAACAGTATTGTAGATAATACATAGACAAGACTCCAACAATAAGCTTCCAGGTTGCTACTCCACGAAACAACGTCTTGCGACATTCTCTCAATCAGAAAAGAACTGCCCGAGTCACAAAATCGGATTGCGCGGGAATTTCGGCAATTGATGAAAAAGCAGCCTCAGGTGCTTCTTCCTTGCATTCCATCTGCAAAACTCAAAAATGAATTTTCGCCTACGTTGGAAAATTCCCACTGATATTATTCGTCTGCTGAATAGAAAAATTGCTCGAGTATTTTCTATGATAGAATTAACTTGGCATACTCTTCAAATACTCGTGAAATGCTGTCATCCCCGGAAAAACAGAAAACTGCTCCTTGTAGTTTCTCCACGTTTGCTATCCTGATTGTGAATTGTGCTGCACATACAAATACCTCAGCTTTTGAAAGAATGTGTATTCGGTGAGGAGCATCTCGTGAATTCATGTTTCTAATACGAAAGTTTGCCAGGTCGCACCGTAGCCTCATCTTTTATCTTCGGAAATACAAAATATCATGAGGAATAGAAACTTCGATAATTGCATACGGAAGTAACTAGTTTCTTCGGGTTGCTTCTCGTTCTGAGTGTTAAAAAAGATGCTTGGTATGTTTCAGCCAGAAAGAAAAGAGGTGCGGTTTTCGTATGTCTTTAGCGGTTGGTTCAAATGGCGCCAATTGTTCTCTCGCTGGATGCGGTTTCTTGGCAGCTATGACCTTGCCAGCGTTTGGTTGTTGTAGTTTCTTGCTAGTGAAAAAAACCGTTTTTACACATAAGAAACTCTGTACAGAAAGGAAATCCGTTTTTTTCTCAAAGCCACCTTTGAGGCAACGCTACTGCTATCGCAAACCAAGCTTCTCCAGTGCTTTGTTCCTAGTTGCCAGTTCAGAAGACGGCACTCTTTCAAGCAAGGAATCTGTTGGAAGAAGAACAATCCTAAACAGTCCTTTGACGGATCCACGTTCTTTCTTCAGGAAACTGTTTTACCTTGTAGCTCTGTTTTGGTCAGGAAAGGAAAAGAGAAAGGCTTGGATATGGACTTTTGTGACAACTAGTTTAGCACTAGCAACTACTTTGTATGCTGTTTTGTTGTCTTTCATACAACGATTCTTCTGGAGTGCTCTAAGTGTGAAAGACTATCAAAGGTTTCAGAGGTTTATGGGTATCTATCTAGTTGCTGTTCTTGTTGGACCTCCAGTACTCGTTTTATTTGACTGGACAAAGGCACGTATGAGTCTTGCATGGCGTCAATTCCTCACCAACTCTATCCTTGAAAAATATCTCAGTGACAAGAAATTTTACAAACTGACATTTTACGGAGATGTGGATAACCCCGATCAGCGTGTTGCCGAAGATATTCGATCCTTTACTGATCGTGCCGTGAATTTGATGTGTGTTGTTTTTGTCGCATTCTTCGATTTGGTTGTCTTCAGTGTGATACTGTTTCGTATATATCCACCTCTCTACTGGACGTTGCTCGCCTATTCCATATTTGGAACTGCAGTAACTCTTTACTTTGGTAGAAACTTGAGTTTACTCAATTCCAAACAGTTGTCGAAAGAGGCCGACTTCCGTTTTGCTTTGGTAAGGGTTCGTGAGAATGCAGAAACCATTGCCTTTTATCGAGGAGAAGGACGAGAATTGAATACGCTTTCGAAGCTATTTGAAGCAACAGTGATGAACATGGTAAAATTATTACGTTATCAGCGAAATCTAGGCTTCTTTACCACGGGATATCGTTACTTGATCAATCTCCTTCCAAGTATGGTTGCTGCGCCTATCTACTTTCAGGGAAAGATTGAACTTGGCACCATCAGTCAGACTTATTTCAGCTTCAATCATGGTAAGTTACTATTAAATGTTTTCTTCCGCTCTAATGCTAGTCAAGTGCTAAATGATTTGTCCCTCATTGTGAATGAATTTTTTAGCCTGAGTGCTTTTTCGGCAGTTGTTAATCGAATCGAAAATTTTCTTAGTGTGATTGAAGAAAAAACGTGGGACAATGTTAGTTCTGCAAGTGATTCAAAAGTATCACAAAGTTTCAGTAAGATTTCGGTTGGCATCCTGCCATCTCCAGAACTGCGAGTAGAACACTTGACCATCCGTGTACCGAATACGACAAGGATTCTAGTTCGACACTTATCGTTTCAGGTAATGCGAGGAAATAACTATTTAATTTGTGGAGAAAGCGGTGTTGGGAAGTCTTCATTATTGCGAACTTTAGCTGGTTTGTGGAACGATGGCGAGGGAAAGATTAGTATACCTTCCCCAGAGAGTACCTTTTTGGTGCCACAGAAGCCTTACATTGTTCTTGGCTCTATTTTAGAGAACATACTATATCCAAAGATGGATAACTTTGATACTTTCTCCAGTCAAGACATTTCAAGATTGTTAGAAGAGGTCAATTTGAGTCATTTAATTGAACGTCTGGGTGGCATCAATATTTCCATGGATTTAAGCAACATCCTCAGTCTTGGAGAGCAACAACGACTGGCGTTTGCTCGTCTTTTGGCAAGTAAACCAAAGTTTGTTTTCTTAGATGAAAGTACAAGTGCACTGGATGAGGACAATGAGAGGATCATGTACAGCTTGTTGAAGAAACATAATATTACTTTCGTCAGTGTTGGGAATCGCTCGAGTCTTCTCTCGTATCATGAGGTAAGTAGATCTGTTACCTAATTAGCTGTATCTTATTTGGTTCATCAGGTTCTTCTTCGACTCTTTGAGGATGGAACTTGGAAAGTTGAAAATATTAGCAAAACCAGCCAAGTTGGCTCTCTTCATCAATAAAGTCATATCTAGTTTCGCCGCTACAAGAAAAGGTTACGATAAATTAGTGTGAAAAAAAGTATCGCTCTGTGGGATGTTCAGGTTTCTTTCAACAAGAAATTCGCAGCTAAGATTTCGTCTAGTACAGTTGTTTCCATCACATGTTGTCTTGTTCGTTCCTCATTCACCTGCTCGGAATCTATTTCCTGAGTAATACGCTTCCATCGATCTTCTTGTTGACATAAATTATGCCTCAATTTTTTATAAACTCTTTGAAAGGAATCTTCCCATTCCTGCTTCCGTTCCGTTCCATTTTCTACAACATACCACAAGTGATATGGCATGAGTCTCTGATAGGCATCTTCCAAAGACTCAAAAGGTGTTTTATAGTTGGGATGAAAAGCATTTTCCAAGTCTCTTTGAGGCGCTGAAAGCAAACGACTGCGTTTTCTCTCCAGTGACGAGGAGGAGCTCTTGTACCTCACAGAAGAACTACCAGAGCCTGTTGCTGAATTCGTAACCACGTCTGTACCATTTAAACTATTCCAACTCTTATTTTCCTGGACTGAAAATGAATTGAAGGTATTGTTGCTCTTCCATTGCCTCGGAAACGATTCTTGCGTTTCATGCGACAAACCACAACTCTTATCTGAATATGATGACGAAACGGGTACTTGACTCGAAGTAGCCATTCCGCTTGTCACTCGACGACTTGCAAAGGTCTCTGCTTCCTTCAGACTCTGATAAGGAGGCCTAAAGTTGTAGGACTCTCTTCCGTTCAAAAGCCTTGTCTCTTCTGCAATCGATGGACTAAGATGGTTAGCACTCCGAATCTGTAAGCCAATGTTGGCGACATTGTTTCCTGTCGGTTCCGGGAACTTTTGAGGCAAAGGGTCAGTTCTGTTACTAAAACCCAGACCGTTCACTTGTGAAAAGCTTGTCTTAAATAAAACTCCTTTTTCGTCTCGCAACCTTTCACCATCCAACGTTATTCTTTTCGAAAATTCTAAACTTGCAGGACTTTTCTTTCCAGCTTCTTCTCGCGTCCTACTAGGAAACTACCAAAACGTGTTTACAGCATATCCAACACGAACAACTTGAAATACCTTTTCGAAAGATTCCTGTTGAGGTTGCACAAGATTTGGTCTTTGCGTTTCGGCACTTTTTTGTCTCTCTGTCTCTAAACGAGACACAACGCCGCTGGTGACAGCTGCCTGAAAACTCTCCGTTACTATACATTTATTGAGTCTCTCATGAGCAATGCCAGTAACTACCTTACCTGTACTTGAATTGCTTGTTTGGCGTTGGACTCTTTCCAGGTACCTTTGTTGAAGTTGACGCAACAAATACCCGATTCTAGGAAACCTTAGCAACTAGAGAACACGACAATATTTTTTACCTTTTTTTCACTTCGATGGAGACATTAGGGTCATTAAAAGCCCTTACTAAGTTTCTCAGAGTTTCTGAAGAAACAGACTTTGTTTCTCCTTGCTGGTGTGTTTCCCTTGACGCACTCTCCCTTTCACCAAGAGGTGATGAGCTTTGTGAATGGGAAGCAGCAACTATATTTCTATTTATTTTCTCATTTCCAGCAAAGTTTTCCATAACTATAATAGTTTCAAGTTGTCAAAGTTGCAAACGATCGTGTCTACCACCAACCATTCATTCCACCCCACACAAGTCATCGATATTTCTTTCTTGTCGTCTTTCATGTCAACAACAATATTGCGGTACTTTATTATTCCAAAGAATAAGAAGGACTCAATACAGTATATTCCTTGTTATATTTGTTTGAGAACTGACGTAACCTCCAAATGGTTGTAATAAACAAAAGGGTTGCAAACACCATTCCCAAAAGCCACCCAGCAACAACACTTACGTGGTGCTGACGGTGATCGGTTATTCTTGTAACCTAGAAAGAATCCATTGAAATCAACATTGATGAAAAGAAGAAGAAAAGACAGCTACCTTACCCCTACCCATAAGACAAAGGTGAGAGGAACAATACAACACATTCTCAATACTTCAGAAGCAAGTGGCTTTGCTTCCATAATACACCAAGAGCTCCAAAAGATATACAAAGTCAAATACCAGCCAAAACTTGCTGCTGCGCAAGCGTGTTCACTTGGAAAAGATTTGCGCCCATTCAAGATAAACTCGATATCCGACTGAGTACACTGACTATTCGAAGTAAGCACCTCATTTCGGAATTCGGAGGGAAGAGAACTACCCATACAACGATAATAAAAGTCAGGCCTAAGCATACCGACTGAAAGTTTCCCACATTCCGCAAAGAAAGCTGCTAAAAGGAATGCTGTCGATGTGCCAATCAAGTGAGCAGAAACACGCCACCATAAAACACTCCAACTAGGCGCCAAACGAGTTGTTGTCTCATTTGTACTTTGTCTTGCTTCACACTTCGATAACAAATATTCCCCGCCCAGAAACAGTAAAGGACTAAATATCCAACCTGCCGCTATTATTTGCCAGCGATGAACTGTTTCAGGAGTCCTTGTATACCACAAGTTGGTGTCATTAAGGAAGAATAACTCTATATGAGGATCGATATGACTTAGTCTCCAAGCAACAACTTCCAACAGAACAGAAAAGAGCAGAAATGGAATGCCAAGCGAATGGAAACTTCGCATCGTGAGGAATTCCAAGTTAGGATCGCTTCCTTCTAAGAGTCTATCAACGGCTAAAGCTTTATCTTGGAAATAACTGACCAAAGCTAAGAAACGAAATCAATCTAACAAACTATGAAAACAGGCAATAGAGCTCTAGTTGTTGGGAACATTTAGTAAGATATTGCCTCCTTTCGGCAAATAAGCAACGTTCTTCGCATGAGACAGCGTCTGAGCTATTTCCTTGGCTGCCTCGATTCTCCTAAGTTGTACTAAGCCATCTCCAGCCGTTGCAAGTGCAGATGAAATCAAAGCCGCAGCTTCGGATTCTCCTTCTGCTCGCGTAATTGCAGCTTGTTTCTCCTGTTCTGCAACCATAACAACATACTTGGAACGTTCCGCATCCTGTTGAGCTACTTGTTTCTGTTCAATAGCAGTAGCAAACTCCTTTCCAAACGTCAAATGGGTCATCGATACGTCATCCAATTCGATATCAAACTGTCGAGCTCTTTCCGTAAGTGTTTCTCGAATTTGGCGCGAAACCATTTCTCGCTGAGTGAGTAACTGTTCGGCGTTGTACTGTGCGACAACTGCCTTGAGTACTTCGTTTCCAATGGAGGGAAGCACTCTCTCGTCCCAGTCCTACCAAACAGAGCTATTCAGTTACCAATTCGGCATTTCCTTTTATACGTGAACTTTATACCTGTCCTAATCTAGAATATATTCGTGGTAACAAATCTCTGTTAGGCTTGGATAGCACACGTAGCACGAGGTTCACCATTTGCAAGTCCTTGGTTCCTGTCACCGAATTGATCGATCTAGGCCTCGTTCTTATATCAAATAAGACAGGTCTCTGTACCCACGGGATTTTCAAGTGCATTCCTTCCCCACGTACGTGTTCTTCAACTCCTGTGAAACGATTAAACACGACTGCCCGGTGACCACCGGGTACAACGAATACCGAAGATTGCAAGGCAGCACCAGCAACTCCCAAAACAATGGCATACTTGGCTACTTTATTCAGAATATTCGCAGACATAGTGCAGGAGAAGGATATTCAGCCCAGCACCCAAAACACCAAATGTCCACCACAACAAATTGTTAGGCTTTTTGCATTTCATCGCTCGCGTGTTTTTTCCATTTCATCGTTGACATCAACAAAACATTCCAAACAAAAATAGACAACTTGGAAACTGCCCCAAAAGGTTGACATACTTGAATTATTTCACGACGCATACGATAGAGTACATTCGGTGTAGATATACAAGCAAGTATTCGAATACCAATATCTTTGCAAGTGACCTTTCCCACAAACTCTGGCATGACCATCCTATTCACCCATTTGTTAGGTAATGCCAAGTATCCAAACTTCCCTTTTCGATATAAAAATACAACTAGCCAATTCACAAACAACGCCACAAGTCTTCCTAGAAATGGAATATTACATAATATACCCAATATACCATCCCATGCTCTCATGGCATCTAATTGTTGCGTAGGAACAACTACAAAGGTAGGAAGTCCTATTCCTGCCAATTCGGCTGTATTCGCACCAACACAAGAAAGCGCAAGTTTGCAACGACGCAAAACATGATACGCAGGGATTCGGTCCCAAATATCAATCCTGGTACCATTGGCTGTCATAAAACAACGATTTTGAGGATCATATACACTGCTCTTTTCACCAAATAAAGAAACCAGACGATTGGTTTTGGAATCCGCAAAACGACATATAGACTCTACAGTTACTCCAGGAGCCAGAAAGAGTACAAAGCGATAACCTTTCAGCGATTGTTGGATTACATCACAAATTCCAAAGAAAAGTGGTACCAGAGAAGCAAGTTTCATTTCCTTAGAACCAGGAAGTAAGGCAATCAAACGAGGATTGCGACCAAAACTTTGTTCAACTTCAGAATTATCTAGTTTCTCTAAGATAGAGGCGGAAGCATCTACACTTAGGTCTCCTATGACCATAGAATTCTTGTGATATGAAGAACGTCGGGCAAATAAATAATAATCGACCCAACCAGGCCAAAGAGCTTTCCATTCCACGTATGCAACACTTTTAAAGCCTAATCTGCGGGCTATGCAACCAGCAAAAAACTGATCTCCACCAAGGTGCAACACAACACCTTGAGAATGCCAGTTCCACCTAAACTTGCCTGTATAGCCAAAAAGAAGAAATGGCAACCATAACTTGGGAGGAAGAACACGGTCGACACCAGACATTGCTTTGGCAATATCAAACTCACTGCCGCTTGCATGTACGCAAGGACAAAGTAATATGGATATTCTCAAGTGTGCCCAGGAAGGAACGGAGTCTCTTTCCAGGCTTCTAAGTTTCTCTACCACTGGCCTCACCCACGTGTTGAGTTCTCCAGGGCCATTAGTAAGAATAACCAAGTCTAGGAGAACTTTTTCGTTGGAAACTGGTTGTACAGGAAGTATTCGGGAACAAACTTCCTCTGAGCTGGCTGATGAAAGGAGACAACCAAGTAAAAGTGGTCTTGAACGTAAGTTTCTTTTCGCGATATAATTGTTTCTAAGAATATTTCGATCCAAACGGCTTTTCTTTGCCAATAAAGTAGACGTTGACTTTGGTGAGAAACGACAGGGAGTTTGAAATAATGTACAAGGCATTGCAATCATTTTAACCATCTTGCACACGATGCATTTTGTATGCTATTGCGCACATATAAATATATATTTATATCAATATTTATTTATTTATGTATAGCTTGGATAACTTTCCATATCAATACATTTCTGCAAGTCCATAGTTCCCCAAGTGAAATTGTAAAGTTATTTTGCTCAAGTTATCGTTGCGATGGAAACGACCAATGCCGAAGATAACAACGACTCCAAACGTTGTGAGACACGACAGTCAAGGAGTAATAGTTGGACTGCTTGGGGTATTCAAGCTTTGTCCACTTTAACAGATGGTGCAAAGCAGCTTTATACAAAGGCTTTGGGACTCGACGACCTTGAAGAAAAGAAATTGGAAGATGAACAAGGTGTGACCCACGTCGAAGTTGATGAAAAAACAGTAAGAAGAATGGACATAGTTTGTAAAAAGTATTTGACATTGTGCAAGAAACGAGACTTGTGGAACCAACTAAGTACTCTTGTCGGTGCAGATGTCATTAACATGCGCCTTAGTCTGCCTGTTTGGTTATTCGAACCAACAACAGCCTTACAAAGAATGTGTGAGACACTTCAATTTCATGAGTTACTTGACATGGTATTTATTTCCGCTCTGTTAAAGTGAATCCCTTATGACTACGAATAGGCGGCTACTTGTGAAGACCCGGTGGAACGTGACGCCTTGGTCGCAGCTTTTACTGTTTCTGCCTTTGCACATACAGAAAGAGTTTATAAGCCATTTAATCCTGTTTTGGGGGAAACTTTTGAATGGATAAGTAAAGACGGAAGGACAAGGGTGCTATGTGAGCAAGTTTCTCACCATCCTCCTATTTCGGTTTCATATTCAGAAGGTCCCGGATGGATAGCACAAGAGGTTTTCTCTTGTAATGCCTACTTTTTGGGTAACTCTGTGGAAATTCGAAACACTGGCTCGAGATATGTCTATTTAAAGAATTTTGATGAAAGATATGAGTGGACCTTGCCAGTTTCAGCAGCACAGAACCTGTTTGTCGGAGGTTCGTTTATTGACCATTATGGAGACTTGGTTTTGCGTTCTAGTCCTCGTGGTTCTGTGACTCATCTGAACTTTACCAAATGTGGTTGGTTTGGAAGAGGAAGATACGCAGTAAGTGGGAGTATAGAAGATGGAGATGGTCAACAAGTGATGGAACTAAGTGGAGAGTGGAATCGTGGCTTGGTTGGTTTTCGTTTGGATAAAACTTCCGGTGAACGTGTAGATGCAAAGTCACTTTGGTATGCGGGAGAGCATAAACCAGCTGTGAAACGAGACAAATATAATTTCACCAACTTTACTTATGAGCTTTTGGAACTTGCGGAGAATGCAGAGTCGGTTTTACCTCCTACCGATTCTCGTTTTCGACCGGATAGACTTGCCTTGGAAAGAAACAATTTGACGTTGGCGAATTCAGAAAAGGTTAGAGTAGAAAGTCTGCAAAGAGAGCGAGGTAAGTTGCGTGAATAGGATGGAAAGATACAACACTGAATTGTGTCTAAATAGAAAACCAGCGCCAGAAATCTGGTCAAATGTATGTTCCACGTTGGTTTTATCGAGATGATGACAATATATGGCACTTTGGAGACAAATATTGGCAAGAAACGAGAAACATGTCGGATGAACAAAGGGAACAAATGAAACTGTGGTAATAGTGACTCTAGTCCATTGGAAGTATAACTTCAACACAAGGCAAGGAAAACATTCATATAATAATAATAAAAACGAACTTTTTCGGAAGACTTTGGATTCCTCATCGAAGTTTTCGCTATCGAAACAAACATATCTGGTTTGACGCTCAGTGACTATATGGTGGCACCACATCATTCTTCAAGGCCTCCACAATTGCGTCCAAAACTTCTTTCTCCGTTCCTTTCAAAGCCAGGCATAACACCAAGGGTCTCTGGTGTCCCAAAGAATGTAAAAGTTCTCCTATAGTTCTGGCAAAAACAATCAAGTTCTCGTCATCTCGTTTTCCAAGCAAAGGTACAACATCGAAAATAGTGTTTTCGGAAGAGTCGAAAGTAACGGAAAACTAAGGTAGATAAGATTAGCCAATAAGCAACCGGATATACTTACGATGGATCCCAAGCCTTGGAGCTGCGAGATTACAAGTAATATTCTATCTTCAAAACGCTCAAATACAAAGTCGGTATGGCACGTGCCACAAATAGTGTTGAAGTGACGAACATAGCGGCCACGATAAGCATCCGACGACATTTCTTCTCACTGGACAAGATTAATTTTCCATTTGGCCTATGCAAAGCAATTCCTTGAAAACTTTGTTAGTATCGTAAGATTGAATACACAATGTACAGATGGTTCCAATAATTAAAATCACTAGCACCAACAAAACAAGTGCGAAATGACAAAGACAAATGACATGCTTGTTTGTTATCTGAATAAAGCAATTCTTTTTATTCAAAGCATATCGATCATAACGGTGTTGGACATTTCTCAGGTATTGAGAAGTAGAGAATTTTTTACAGTTGAAATAAATAATATTTAGCAATAAAAAAAATTTTTGAAACCACAATTGTTTTTATAAAAGTGTGACTAGCTCAAGCTAGAGGTGATTACATTTGAAGACGGCATGGAAGACATACAAAAAGAGGTTTCGTGTTGACAAGGATTCTTCCTCGAAGATACATTGTGACAAAATTGCGAATCTCGACCAAAAACGATTCCAACAGACCGCAAGTCTCTAGATTCAGACTCATAACTTAGCTTCCCATTAAGCATATCGCGCACGATGTTTCCAGTACTCAGGTGGAACAAACTATAAACTTTGGAAATAAGTTCCGCTTGGGTTCCTTTCCCACAACCTGGCGGACCGGATAATACTAGACGAGGAGGCTCTGTTGATCCCAACGTCAAACGTAGATTTTCCAAAACTGCCTGAATCTCACAAAAAACTCCTTCACAACTCCTCTTAGCACTTCCATCCACACGTAATATCGGAATTCCATACGAGACAAAAACATTTTCAATTTGTGCGGCTGTTCTTCGATAAATGGAAATTCTGCGTCTCACGACTTCTTCTCTGTCATCTTCTCTTTGAATAAGACGGCGCATAATTTCAGCTTCTTTTGGAGGTCGTGTCTTCAAATTATATATTTTTCCTGTTACAGGATCAATGCGACGGAAGATCATTCGGTCTAAAAGCTCTTCATCTGAGACCTCCAAAACAATCATTGCTGTCGGTTTCAGGGAACTAAAGTTCTTTGATATATCGGAAAGCATTGTTTCCGCCTGTGCAACTGTTCTAGGGAAACCATCGAGGAGCCAGCCCTTTCTCTCCAAAACTTGAGGGGACAAAAGTGTTTCACGCACTAACGAGCAAACATAAGTATCGGGTATCATTTCGCCTCTTGCAACAATGGAAGCCAACTCCTGCTTCCAGTCATTTTGTATTTCTGTATTCACGTTTGAGCGCATAGCTTCATCATAAGACAGCTTTCTTGGTGGAAGTTGCGCAGCAACGCTCAAACTCTTCTCGTCAACCTTAACTTCGGTAAATTTGGGCTTTGAACGGTCCAAAGAAGACTCGGCCTTCCTTTGCGTTCCGTTATCTTGCTTCACCCGGAGTCCTTCCTCAAAACTATGCGAACGGGTAAAAAGACCATTACCGGGGCTATTGTAACCTGAATTTTGAAAAGCATAGGCGACCGACTTTTGGGAACTACGTTCAAGGCTGTTGCTCTTCAACAAAAGACCTTCATCTAAAGATGAAGAACGTGGAAGAGGAGTTTGAGCTACTGTACAGGTTCTCGCAGGTGAGGGAGAGCGTGTTCTACTCTTTTGGGTAACACGAAGGGCTGTTCTCCCAACTCGAAAACCACAAGAACTTGCAAGAGACGTCATTCCGCTAATTTGGACAGCCGTGGAAAAAAAGAGAATGGCGGACAGAAGAACGATTCAAGTGTCGAGAGACGGCTCGTCCAAAAGAAAGAAAGAGTCCCTTTGGTCTCCGCCAGTTGTAACTAACCAGAATGAAGAAGAATCATATATTCACAGTTCTGCAGCTCCTCTCTCCGATCCGGAAGAAGTTAGACACATTCAACGAGTTATTTTGGCCTTTAGAAGGTACCTCAATGTGTCCCTAGCCAGGATGGACAGAAGAAAAAGGGACTTTTTATGTCTCTCTGACGAGCTACAGTCGTGGGTTCCTACATATATACAAAATCTCGAGCAAGGCAAGGAAGCTATTCGAAAAAACGACAAGCTACT
Source organism: Galdieria yellowstonensis (assembly GCA_026122205.1). Classification (NCBI taxonomy): domain Eukaryota; phylum Rhodophyta; class Bangiophyceae; order Galdieriales; family Galdieriaceae; genus Galdieria; species Galdieria yellowstonensis. The sequence goes on along the minus strand of JANCYU010000028.1, from coordinate 142,023 downwards.
GCGCTACATACTGTCGACTGTTGAAAATTTTGAGTCTTTCCGTGCAGAGGAGCAACACGGAAGGTGGGTTAAATATTCGCTACTATAAGGTGCCATATGAATAACTCGAGCTGAATAGTAACTTGACAGATAGCGATAAAGCTGTGCGCTACACTTTAGAATGCTATGAAAGTGATATTGAGAAGGTGCGTTGACCAATTTGACTTTTGTTAAAGTAACCTTTTTTGGACAGGTTAGAAGTGTACTATTGCATATTATGAGAGATTGGTCAAAGCTAGGAGAACCTGAACGAGAAGAGTGCTACCAACCTTTGATCAACGCTACGCGAAAGGAGTTCGAAAGATACTGCAACTCTGCTGAAGTCGACCCTGCTTCCTTTCGAGTTTTGGTTCCTGGAGCAGGCTTAGGGAGACTAGCTTGGGAACTTGCGAGAGAAGGCTTTCAAGTTCAAGGAAACGATTTTACCTACTATTCTCTTTTCAGCTCCAACTATATCTTAAACTATATTATGGAAGATACCCAAGTAGAAGGAATGGAATTTTACCCTTTTATTCATCAAACTACCAACGTAGTTGATTCCGCAGATATACTGTCACCTGTATATATTCCAGATGTGGATACGAGGCAGTTGCCTTCGTTCTCCAACTTTAGTATGGTTGCAGGCGACTTTGTGGAGGTTTATGGCTGCAAACACCAAGCAGAACAATGGGATTGTGTTGTCACTTGCTTCTTTATGGACACTGCACATAATATCCTGGAATATATCAACGTGATCAAAACGATATTGAAACCGGTATGTTGAACATGATTAGCATTATTATTTTATGAATAGTATCAATGCAGGGTGGTGCTTGGCTAAACTTGGGTCCTCTATTATATCATTATGCGGATACAGAGGATGAACCTTCCATTGAGATATCCCTCGAAGAATTGCGTCGCGTTATTCGAATGTTTTTTGATATAGAATTTGAAGAAATGCGAACGTGTTCATACACGCGAAATCCACGTTCTATGTTGGAGTTGCGTTATCGCTGTTCATTTTTTGTGGCCCATAAAAAGCGCGCCACAAATTTGTCCAATTCTGGTGTGGCGGACGGATAAATTTGGCGCACAATTATTAAAGTGCAAAATCGACAAAATTCTGTTGGAGGCGTTGGGTTTTTTTTCAGTTAGAAACTGGCATGTACAGTTGTTTTTCACCGCACAGCAGTATGTCCTTTATTGTAGTAACACCCTTTCACCAGAATGTTTTGCAAAAGGTATGTCTCTGTTAGAATATGGCGGACCGAATGCATAATAATTCTGTCACTAGTCAAAAGTTTCATGGGAAACCTTCTCTAGGCCAAACTCTTGTAAGCAAACTTTCGAATATACTCGGTTGCAAAAAGGAAGTTTGAGTTGCAAGGCAGCGACCTGTGTCAGCTACTCGAAGAACTGTAACCCTTGTGTAAACACGAACACAACCAGAAACCGTGGGAACGAGTCTGACGCTAAGAATGCCACAAGTGTCGTTAGAAATGCTAATTCAGGTTCCCGTAGACAAGAGAATAAGCAGGAGTTGTGCGAAATTGCAAGACATCTTCAAGAACAGGAAGGAAGCGACAAACTGTCCGAGGAGTGGGATATTGAGAAAATGTCTACAGACGAATTGGTGAAAGCAACCGTTCGGTTAGAAAAAAGTCTCAGTAGTCACAAGGCTAGTAATCAGAAGGTTTCGAAAGTAGCAGACACGCGTTCACGGAAGCAATATCCCAAGTATTCTGACGTAGAGACTGTCTCCGACCGAAGGAGTGAGGATAACTTGGCGTCTAAGAAGGAACAGCAAAAGAATGGAAATAGCAAAGCTTCTACCTTGGATGTTAGGAGTGTTACGACCATTCGACGCGGAAAGAATACAGTCTTCAATTTGAAGGAGTATTTGGAACATATCCAACAATCTCAATCATTACGTCAAAATGAGGAGCTGAAGCTCACAGAAAACGTAAAAAGAGTAGCTCTAGCTGACAGTGCGTTCAAAGAGTAAGTCTTCTTTGAAAAGTCTTGATTTTATGAAGTTGTGACAATATTTTAGGCTTTGTCAACGTCTAGATCGAGAACCAACTGTAGACGAATGGGCAAATGCAATTGAAGTTGTATGTAAACAAATTTTCGAGTAAGAAATTTACTGAAAGCTTTCTAGTCTGTGGAAAAACTTGAAGAAATTATGAAACTTGGTCGCATATCGAAGCAGGCCTTGGTGACCCTTCACATGGGTTTGATACGAATGATTGCCAATGAGGTTCTTCGTTCACGTTTTTCGGTCGACGCGAAAACAAGTTTCATGGACTTAGTGCAGGAAGGTTCTGTCGGTGTTTTGCGTGCCGCTGAAAAATTCGACGGAAAGCTTGGCTGGAGATTTTCTACCTACGCGGCTTGGTGGATTCGAGCGACGATGAATAGGGCATTAGAAGAGCATTCCCGTTCTGTACATATTCCTGTCGGAGTCCTTGAATCCTACCATCTTGCAAAGAAGTCAGAAACTGCATTAACTTTGAAGCTTGGTAGAGCGCCTACGGATGAGGAAGTTGCAAAAGAGATGGGTGTCTCTGTCAAGAAACTTAGGTTGTGTATTCAGGTGAGAAATACAAACTCAATATATTTGTCATTATTTTGACAAGACTTTAGTCGGTACATAATCGTCCTATGTCGTTGGATAGTTTCTTCTCCACTTCCGATAACTCTGCGAACACGGATCGTAGTAGCTTATGTATTCCAGATTCCGAGTCTGAAGGAACTGTTGATAAAATTGTAGAGTCTATGTTACGTTCAGACTTACAAAAGCTCATAGATGAGAAGCTCAAGCCACAGGAGAAACGAGCGTTGATGTTACGTTTTGGTTTAGAAGACGGAGCACCGAAGACTTTAGAAGAATGTGGAAAGATAATGAGGATAAGTTGTGAAAGAGTTCGCAAAATAGTTCTCGCTGGTTTGGAGAAGTTGCGACATCCCAGTGTTATTCGGAAGTTAGAAGTCTATGCCTGAAAACTTTTTTGTATAGGCGAAAGTGATGATGACGATGATGTACGTTTGTTAGGGAGCTACTTGGGGTAACTTGTATCATTTTGGTTTTAGGCTTTTGTATATTTTTGAAGGAATAAAGTGCAACTTAATCAGCATCCTTTGTTGGAAACCCACTAAGCACCCAAGTTTTACTCTTTTACTGCTTGTATAACTGAAACTTGTCCTGAAATAGTGTCCTGATAACCAATATACTTCCAATTGGCCGCTGTTAATAACTTTTTCCATTCATCTTCAGTCCGCTCCTTACTCGCGAGTATCAAACCCATATGAAGATCAAATATCTTTCCAAAAGATGGAACCGAAGGTCCCGGTAGTACATACTCCAACAACAACAAAGTGGCATTTGGCGCTGCACATTCTCTGACGTTCTTCAATATACGAATGCAATTTTCGTCGTTCCAATCGTGTAAAATATGTTTCATCATATAAGTCTGATAGTTACGAGGAACACCTTCAAAAAAGTCGCAAGGCTCCATTTTACACCTATCTTGCAACTCGGGTTCAATAGAAACTGCTTCGTTCAAGACACGAGGTAAGTCAGATATACAGCCTTTGATATGCGGATACTTTCTCAGAATCAACTTAAGAAGCACCCCAGGACCTGAACCTACATCGCATATCTCATGAAACTTTGAAAAGTCAAAACTATAAAGGATGGATCGCGTGTCGAACTCGCTCACGGAAGCCATCCCTTGCTGAAAGACTTTTAAAAACTCTTTGTGTTGCGAGTTTTCTTTTGCAAAAGCATCAAAATAGTTATCCTCTCCAAATCTATTATTCTCATTTTAAAAAACAATGCTATATTTTTCATAGTTAACTTACACATCTCGAACTACCTTGTTTCCTGTCTTTAAACACTTTTCCAAGTGCATCCAACAACTGCGATGTTCAAAACTTGCCTCAAACAACACTATTCCACGAGCGGAACCTTGACTTTTTTCCAGAAGAAGAGTTCCCCTCGAGGTAATAGTGAAAGATCGGGCTGGTGACTCGTGTTCCTGCACAAGAAACAACACAGAAGCTGCTCTTAACACTCTGTATGTAAATTCTGGATTTGTTCCACAACTCTCTGCAATCTCCATTGCCACTTAGCAACCAACATAAGCATACTGAAAGAGTGAAATACCTCGTCGGATAGGACAGGACTTGAACCCTTTTCCAAAGAAAGTCTATCCAATTCGTCCAATAACCGCAAAGAAGTGACTGCTTTCACAACTGCTGTTTTCCAGTGACCATAAGTAAAATCCAATATTGCAGCAAAGTCATCAAAGTATTCTTGAGAAGCTTCTCTCATTTCCATCGCACTACAGCGACAATTCCAACAATTCGGAGTTAAAGTCTACTTTCGGATATGGAAGCCGACAACAACAACGAGGAGGAGACAAGGGTGGTCAAGTTGTTTAGTATTGCATAATGACATATTAAAACTCAACCAGGACTCTGTTCGCTTTGTAAAACGTCTACTGCACCGGTCTATATGGGTGCAGGTAGATGAGACTCGTTGGATATTTGGAGACTTTGTTTGTCTCGATCATTTGAAGAATTTGATCTTGGAAAACTCCTTTGAAGTGAACTGCGAAGGCTTTCCGTAAGTTTTCTGTCTCGAGTTACTTGTTGCTCATATGTTCAGTCGATTAAGTGAGAGTGATAAGCGCCAACGTTTAGATTGTTGCATAATTCCTGGAGAGAAGGTGAGAAGAATATTGATAGAAGAGCCTCTTTGGAAGGATTAATTATGACTGGTTTTCGTATTTGTTTAAAACGTCAGAGGAAAGATAGAAACAACATAATTGCACATTGATTTTGTATATTTGGATAATATTTGTATTGTTATGTTCAGCCGTGTGACGCTAACACTCAAGTCACTTGAAATACAATATACTTATAGTAGCTTTCTCTCCAAATTCCAATAAATTTCAACTTGAAGTACTCTATTATTCCATAATCGATGTTTCTACTGGCTTATCAACTCTTAGGACCGACTATTCCTTCGTTCTCTCCATTTCTCCCCTAAACGTTCAAGTACTCCAGGCTTTTCTCCTTTACTATCGGTTGATGAATTTTCTAGAGTCTGATCGGAAGACTGTGAAGAAAACTCCTTTCCTGACAACTGAGTATATCGTACGATATAAGGCGCTGCAGATGTCTTCTTCAAGCCTTTCATTTCTAACAACTGATTGAGTTCTCCAATACTACTGTCAGGAATGAGAGCTGCATAAGTATCGACGATAGTTTCCAATGGCGATAACAAAACTTTCAAAATAAGTTCCACTTTTGTCATTTCCTTGTTGACAAACTTTTGATAGGAACTCCAAGGCGCCAAAAACTCTGATGAGGCCTTTTCCTCTTTATGATCTTCTCGACTCGGATAGGCAATAAATGGCACGTTTTGCAACATATTCTTCATCGCAGCAGCATCCAATAACAATTGTTGAGCACCAATGAAGGATACCTTTTTACATGTCTTCAAGGTTGCTAAATATGCTGGAATAAATATTGCCACAAAGCGGTCACAAAAATATCGAAAATGAACAAAGGACAACAAGGTGGCAATATTTGGTAATGAACGGAAAAATTCTTCTTCTATTTTTGTCACATAAAGAGAAGAGTCTCCAACCGACTGAATAGTACTTTTCCAAGTGTCGATAGGTTGCTATAAAATGGATATTGTCAACTTACCTCCAATTGACTTGCGTCATCAAGTTGAGATGTTTTTGAATACGAGTATAAAATCCAACAGCTAAAGAACGCAATCCTTTAGCAGCAACTGCACGAAATTCGTCTCTTTCGATATCCATTTGTACTTTGTCCGCAAAAACAGGATCTACTCTCTTCTTGATAGAATTGACGAGTTGTTCTACTGTACTTGCACAATACTGGTGGAGATAATGAAACAAAAATTACACTTCAATACAAGCTTACCTCAGCAGTAGATACGATATAACATATAGTTCGTTCTTCTACTTGTGTCAACTCGAGCGGTTGAATGTGTAAACTTGGAGGTAAAATGTCCTTTGAACTGAAACTAAATCCACTTGAAGAAGGTAAATGTCCTTGCTTTGACAACTGTTCTCCCAAGGCATTGGCATAAGTCTTCAAATGCTTCTTAAACACTTTGTGCAAGTTGAAAAATGTCTGATTGGTAGTTAAAGCTCCGCAACGTTTCATACAACGTTTAATTTGGAGAAACAATTCCGTAGAACTCTTTAAAACGGTCGAAGGAGATTCCAAAGTCCAAGTTTCTTCAGACACAAGTTTCTGTAAAAGTTCTCCAAGGTTCTTATCTTCTAAAGCAGAATATGCACCCATATAAGGTTCAAAACAGGTACTTATTAAACCAACAAAACGATGCTGTTTCGTAGTACATTCTGAGTCTTCTGACTGCAATGACGCCGTAGAGAAGCGACGTTTCTCTTCATTGTCTAAACTAGACTGAGAAAATCTTCTTTCAAGCTCCTGTTCAAACTCAATCGTCTTTTGAAGCACTCTCAATAAGACAGTAACATCTCCCGGACTCTTTTTTTCAAGTTCCGCTGTCAAGTGCTTCCTTGTACTGGAACAAAAGCTATTAGCTAGTTTGAAGGCTACATTCCATTCGGATGGAAAAATATCCTTCCAGTGTTCTTCTAAATATCTCAATTCTCTTCGAAGCCAAGCGAAACGTTTCTCCGTGGCTTCCACTGCAGCAGCTTCACCTCCTGGTGCAAATATTGCTTCATATGCTGCTATACGTGAATGAATATACCAGTCGATGACTTGTCGACGACTATCATCACCTGAATAATCCATAATCTTGCACATTGCTTGCAACTGTTGGATTTGTTGTTGTCTCTCAGAGTAGGAACTTATCTCGGATAATCCAGTTGGACCAAACAAACGAAGCTGTTCGGAAATAGACTCTTGCAACTGATTAGAAAGTTCCTTCGCCCTGTGAATGAGAGAAGATATCTTTCGCAGCTCCTGATATTCCTCTAGTTGTTCAAAACGCCACAAGTACTTTACCAAGTCAGGGAACAGATTAGCACACCCTTTCCAATCTCTCTTTCTCCAAGCCTCTTCACACGCATCTATTGTTTCTTCAAACGACTGCAACGCTTTGATGGCTTCCAAAGTACTTGCTATATTCCTTCTCGTTATTTCCAAAGTCCTTATTTCTGTACATACACTATTTAACTTTCCTTCCACACGACTTGCTTCTTTCGAAAACGCGTTGATATCTTTCTGCAGTTGATACAACTTTTCCTTTGCTTGGGCGATATGTTGGCTAGATTTCTCACTATCGAACCGCTCTTCTCGTACTTTTTGCGAAAGGTCGTCATCTAGCCTAGAAACAGCTGCTTTCACTCTGGCTAGAAAAGTATCCAAGCTAGTTAGTGAGTCTTCTGTAGGAAATTTTGCGTTTATAAACTGTTCCACCTCAAAAGGAGCAGCGTTGTTTGCTTCCTCTTGGAACTCTTCACAAAGGGATAATATCGGCGAACTCGTCGAGTCTTCTACAAGAGACTCGTTCATTGTTGCTGAGTTGATTTCTTCTTTAAAACTGTTTTCGATATTTCTTCTCCAATAAACCTCGTCCTCCTTGTTGGAAGAAGCATACTCCTCCATGTTGCAGCTGCTTATGCAACCACCTAATGGAAGAAATAAAGATACATGTGTTGGTTGGACATGTGCACACACTAGTTGTTGTGTTAGCTGCTTGGTATTATAGCAATAATTTTTTTGTATCTGTTTCTAGTGTTTTGTTTCTCACTTGATTGCTTTTGTTCCAATGCACAAGTATTATTTCCTATTGGTTCCCTCCTCTTCCTCCTCACAGCGGTCGCATGCGGACCTCTTTGGAATAATATTTTCCTCCTCTTTCGCCGTCCATTGTGGTGTTGCAAAAGTGGCGACTTCCAAGTTTCTTTCCCTCTCTAGCCGTATAGCGGCTGCTCTGTTTAAAAGACATTATTATTATAATGGTTTGCGTCGTATAAGTACCGTTCCTGGAGAAGGTTCTGGTTCGGACGGTGTCTCAGGAGAAGCTCCACCCCAGACGACAGAGGTAAGCCTTGTGTATATGGATTGTGTTGCTTGGATACTATTTTTTTGGTTACTAGACTCTTTCGGAAGCCAATGAACAAGGTTCTTCTTCTGCTTCAGCACTTGACAGTTCAAAAAACAGGTTGGTACAGTGGTTTAAGTATTTGGGTTCATTCATTATTCCCTCGTTGTAGGAGAGTGTTTATTGGAAACCTTGCTTATCGTACAACCGTTGATGCTTTACAAGAGCATTTGAGCAGTGTAGGGAATATTTCAACCTGCCAGATTCTCACCAACAATTTGGGTCGTTCTGTGGGTGGTGCCATCGTAGAGTTTGATTCGGAAGAAGCGGCAAAAAAGGCAATAGAAACCTTAAATGATACAGAGTTGGATGGAAGAAGGATTATCATTCGCGAAGACAGGGAAGACTTTTCGCTGCACGACCCACGCAGAAAGATGAAGCAAGGTGATCCGAAGCAACTTCAAAACAAACGCATTGTCGTTTGGAACCTTCCTTCTCACGTGAGATGGCAAGAGTTGAAAGATCTTTTCAAGGAATCGGGAAATATTCTTTGGACAGAAGTGAAGAATGTGCGAACAAAGGATGGTGGTGAGACAGTGATGGGCACTGTTCTGTTCGAATCCGAGGAGGACGCAAGGAGAGCTGTGGAGCGTATGAGAGGAAGAAACTTTTTAGGTAGAATTATCGATTGTCGATTTGATAGTCTTCGTTGAATAGTTGTAGTAAAATATAGAAAGAAATGCTTTTCCTGTTTTGGTGTGGTGAAAAATTTTGTCATCGAGTGAAAGGACGCACGCCATGTCGAGGAGCAATACGTTGCAACAACTAGTCGACTTTTGTACACGCAATACTTTGGTGGATAAGAACAACCAAACAGGAACTTGTATCTGGAACGAATTATCTAAATGTAATATATTATCCAGGGAAGATCCTCTTTTTGGTTCCGTGGACTCACGCGCAGTACAGTACTGGTTTGAACAAGCTTGGAACCAAGACAAGAGTCAACTTTTAGAATCTGTCAACAAACACTTGTCTAATAAGACGTACGTAGTTTTCGTTTTTGTTTGTACACAAGACACTCAAGGTTCTCCTAGTTATTTGGTTGGAGAACGACTTACTATTGCCGATATAGCAGTGTACACTGGCCTCTATTCCACTGTCCAACAAATGTTGTCACAGCCTATCGCTTATGCAGATACTTTGCGTTGGTTTGATTTATTGCAGAATACTCTTCCACAAAGTCAAAACTTGGAAAAGGTGGAGATGGACTTTGCCAAGCTTCGAATAGGTACTTCTGCTGCTGCTGCTGCTGGTGCTACAGAGAAAGAGGAAAAAACAACGAGTCAGCAAAAAAAGAAAGAAAAGTCATCGAGTACCAAGAATATCGAGTCAGAGGGAAAAAAAGAAAGTGTTGATGACGAAGATATTTCAAGACTAGATATTCGAGTAGGGAAAATTCTGTCAGCGAAACGACACCCGGATGCAGATACCTTATACGTGGAAGAGATAGATGTTGGAGTAAGTATTGCTTGTATGTCATCGAATTGATTTCAAGACAAGAGAAGGAAGCCTCTGCTCGTACGGTGTGTTCCGGTCTCGTAAAGTTCATTCCTGATCCAGAGCAACTGCTCGGTTATTGCATCGTAGTGTGCAACTTGAAGCCAGTAACGATGAGAGGCATAAAGTCGGAAGCGATGATTCTTTGTGCCACGAGTCCAGATGGAACCAAAGTGGAGTTGGTTCAACCACCGCAAGGCGTGCAAGTAGGAGAACGTGTGAAGTTTCCTGGTCACGATGGCATCGCAGATTCTGTTTTGAACCCGAAGAAGAAAATATTTGAAAAGGTACACAAGTGCAACGCATTTTTTCATAACAACTCAACTTGCAAAAGATACAACCACATTTTGCGACGACTGAAGATTGTATTGCAACTTGGAAAGGCATTCCTTTTACGACATCTCAAGGTCCATGCAAAGTAGCAAGCATTCGAGGAGGAACGATACGTTGAATAAACTTTAGGCTTTACCACTAGGTACGTTCCATCCTTTCGACCGAATAATAGTCTCCAAAAGACCTTCACACGCATCCTCTAATAGATCAAATACAAACTCGAATTCCTCATCTCCTCCATAGACACCACCGGACAGAAATCCATAGAAAGGATCCGGAACTTCCCAATGGCACTCCTCTGCACGCGATTTATTCTTTGCATATTTTAATAAAAGTTCCACTTTCGGCTTGTCACTATTGTTATCGTTGCGGCTCTTATGGCGAGATACCAATTCCTGGACATCTCGCAAGTTGCTTCGATCCATAGCTAAAATATAGTCGAAACGTTGTACATCTTGGTCTCTCAAAGCTCTAGCTCTCCCAGTCATCGGAATATTTCTCTTTCTGGCAGTAGCCAGTGCCTTGGGATGCGGCGACTCTCCAGCGTGCCACTGGTGGGTGGAAGACACAAGTCAATAAAAACTGTTTTTATCAAGAATATCCTACACACTTACAGCTCCAGTTCCACAGGAATCACATTCGAAATGAGAATCCAAGCCCTTTGTTTTCACCAAATGTCTGAATATGTTTTCTGCAGAAGGAGATCTACAAATATTTCCCAAGCATACAAACAAGACTCGGACTGGTACCGAAGAAGAATTGTCCATGTCTCTCGAGGTATTTCCATGATCGGTGGTCGCTTATCCATCCTATATTTCCTTGTCTACACAAATAGAAAGATGGATAAATGAATGGACTGATAGATACATAGTTGGTCCAGTTTGCAAAATGGTTCTCTCATCTCCTCTTGGTATACAGTGTGTCCTACCAACAATAGAGATATAACACCACGAGTTGTTCTCTTTCCGAAATTAAACAAACACACACAACCTACTCAAATAAGAAAGAAAAATACAAATTTACAAACATTAGGAAAGCGCCATTTTAGGCATTTTTCTTCCTATTTTTTTCTTTCTGCTTTTCCCATTTCATTTCCCTTTGCCACCGTCGATCGAGCAGAACATGCCTCGACACCGAAAGAAGAGAAAAACTCATGCTCTTGTATCAGAAGAAGAACAACAACAAAAAGTGCCAATAACTATGGTATGTAAAAAAGGAAAACTAGCTAGCTCCATTGCAGACCTCGTATTAGACCTGAGAAATATGTTACGACCTTATACAACCAGGAAAATGCAGGAAAATGCCTCTAGTTCTCTCCAGGAGTTTTCCACAATAGCAAAAAAGTTGGGAGTTAGTCACCTTTGGATATTATCGGAATCCGTCTCCAATACCACTTTGAGGATAGGCAGACTACCGAAAGGCCCCACTTTTATTTTTAGAGTCAACTGGTTTTCACTTGCTGCAGACGTTAGGAAAGCTCAGAAACACCCTCACACGGTGAATGACGCAGAACTAAAGGATCCACCTCTTCTTGTTTTACATGGATTTGAAGACTCCACAGTGGAGGAAAAGATGACGAGCTCTTTGTTCCAATTTATGTTTCCAGCAATAGATTGGAAGACGCTCCGACCACAATCAGTGAAAAGAGTTCTCCTTGTGCACTATGATAGAGACAGTCAACATATAGAAATACGACATTATCTAGTTCGAACCAATCCAGTTGGTCTATCGAGGCCTATACGCAAACTTTTGTATAGAAAACTTCCAAAAAGACTCCACAATCTGACGGATATTTCTGAACTAATTGAAGGAGGAGATGGTGCTTATAGTTCGGAATCTGAAGGTGAAGGCACGGAAGATACTCGATGTTCTCTGCCTAGCGAAAAGGATGGTACGTGCAAGAAAGCTGCTGTTATCTTACATGAAGTTGGTCCACGTATGTCGTTGACACTTTTACAAATATATGAGGAATTATTTAGTGGATCTCTTTTGTACGAATCCAAAAGTACTGAAAAATAAAAAGTTAACTGCTTCGAGGATCTCGCGAATGCCTCTCGTTGGGTTTGGTGTTGTGTGGGTGTCGTTTCCAAACTGGAGATTTTGTCGATGCACAAGAAGAAACTCGCGACGTTTTCAGTTATATTCGAAAACAGTAGACTATGACGTAATTGTTGTGGGTGGAGGTATTGGTGGATTGGCATTGTCTGCTGCACTCAAGACGGTCTTAAAGTGGTCGGGATCCGTGCTGGTCGTTGAACAGTCCACATCCGAGAGCTTCGAAACTGGTTCAGCACTTGGACTATGGACAAATGCTTTCAAGTGTTTAGATGCTTTAGGAAACCAAGTTGGTTCCCATTTGAGAAATAAAAGTTGTCCGCTTGAAGGTGTTGTCATTCGAGACGCTCAACGAGGTCAACTTCTCAAGTACATACCGTTGGATAAGTGTAAAGGAGGTCCACATGAGTTTTACTATGTGAGACGAAGGGATCTTGTAGATACACTTTGTTCTCTTTATCTATCTTCTCCAGATGCGGAGTATCTGTCCGGAGTAACGGTAGAGAATTTGAGACAAGACGATTGTATGATAGTTGACTGTTCGAATGGTAAGTCATTCAAGTGTCGAGTAGTTATTGGTGCGGATGGAATTGGTTCAGTCGTCAGGAAATATTTGTATCCCTGTCCAAGATGGCCAAGGAAGATTCGTTCCAACGGCTATCTTGCTTGCAGAGGAATCGTTGGTTCCCATCAGTTGCCTAAAAGAGTATGCGATGAGTTGGAGTCTCATTGGAGTCCTTATATTTCTCAAATATGGGGAAAAGGTATACGCGTTGGAGTTGCACCTTTGGATGCCAATCATACTTGTTGGTATTGGTTTCTAACTATCAACGAAAGCAAATGTAAAGATAGATATGAAAATAAGTGGCAGCTTTCTCCACAAAACATAAGTGAATGGATAGTGGACTGGTTTTATCCAATTCCTCAAATCATTCAGAACACTGGAGTGGAAGACATACACATCCAACAATGTGCAGACTCTCTTGATGTTCTACTCCCAAGAAAGTATTTTGCAAATCAGACTTGTCTAGTTACGCTTCTTGGGGACGCTGCTCACCCAACGACTCCCAACTTGGCTCAAGGTGCTGCACTTGCATTGGAAGACGCACTTGTACTTGCGAGTCACTTGTATTCTGCAACTTGGACGAACAATGGTAAGTATGGAAACAAATGTGATCTGGCATAGAAGAATATAATCGTTTCATTGTTTCAGATACAATATTAGAAACGTTGTACGAGTATGAAAATCAACGTCTGTTTCGAACGCAGCAATTGGTGGTGCAGTCTCATATAATAGGAAAGCTGTTGCAGTTGGAAAACGAATGGATTTGCTCTCTCCGAGACAATGTTGGAACCAAAGTGTTTCTCCGTTCACGAGACTTTTTACGTCATGCTATTTGGGATGTTCCTAGCTGTTTCCTCAAGTAGAGGTCGTTTTCCTCCACATTTGCCCAAAAGGAAATGTCGTCGAGACAAGTTCTACAAACTTCCAAAAGTCACATTTAACGCAATTCCGCGGTGCTACGAGCGTTTTTTGTTTTTCTTTGTGGTGGTGAATTGTTTCCAGTGAATATGGCATCTATACCAACGACACAAAAGGCGCTGGAGGTTGTTCAGTTTGGAGACCCGCTGAAAGGAGCACTGAAACTTAACAAAGAGGCTCCAGTTCCCAAGCCAGGGGAAGGACAAGTTCTAGTGCAAATGAAATATGCCTGTCTCAATCCGGCAGACGTATTTACAGTCCAAGGAATATACCCAGGAGTCAAAAACGTAGTTGAAAAGAAACCAGGTTTTGTAGCAGGTCTCGAAGGTGCAGGGCAAGTGGTAGCTACAGGGTCCGGTTGTTCATTGAAAGTTGGTGCTCGAGTCGTACCTTTGCTAGGAGAAAAGGCTGGTTCGTGGCAGCAATATGTTGTTGTCGCTGAAAAGCAATGTGTGCCAGTGCCTGACGACGTCGACGATGCAACAGCTGCTCAACTTTTTGTCAATCCCTTAACGGTGGTAGGTATGCTGGATGAGATTCAGCGCAATGCTCCCATAAAAGACAATCCATGGGTTGCACAAACTGCAGCAAACTCTACGTTGGGCAGAATGTTTATTCAATTGGCAAAGAAACGAGGATTGAAGACAATCAACGTCATCCGAACTTCGGCAACCAAACAAGATCTTGTAAAACTTGGTGCAGATGAAGTCGTAGTTGTCGCTGAAGAATCAGATGTTGCAAAGAAAATTCTACAAATAACAGGTGGAAAGGGAGCAGCGGCAGTAGTGGATGCCGTAGGAGGAGAGATCGGTACAGCCTGTTGTTCAGCTCTTGCAAAGGGAGGACTATTTCAAGGTTATGGATTACAGAGCGGACTTCCCATTCAAGTCAGTAACAGCGACCTTATTTTCAAAGATATTGTGATTAGAGGTTTCTGGTTGGCATTGTGGTTTCCTAAACAATCACCTTCTGTCGTTCAAGAAGTTTTCGATATGTTTAGGAAGAAAGAACTTGTTCCACATATTCAGAAGATATTTCCTCTTGAAGACTATTTAGAAGCTTTTAAAACTCAGTTTAGTCCAGATAGGACGGGAAAGGTATTGTTCCAGCTGACTTGACTAGGCAATTATAAATTGTAGAGAGAGAGAGAGAGAGGGGGAAGAAAAGACTAGTTGGTTTGTCCTTGTGGTTTCAAATGTTTTTTTAAAAGATAAAGTTGTGGTATTTGTTGTGCCGAAAATGGTACAAAATGGTGCATTTTCATGCTGGCGAAAATGTTTATATCTCATTTACTTTACAAAACTTATGCAAAAGTTTTCCTCCTTGCGTGATGAAATTTACTTGTACTTAGATCCTCCACAGACTCTTTGACTTTTTCGTATCTACCATCCACTGTACAAGGTGAGATGGAAACCTTCAGCCTCTCCGGAAGAATACAAGGAGAGTCATGAAGGGTCGCAATGATCTTCTCAACGAGCTCCGCGGAAAACCCTGGTCTTATTTGTTCAGTATCACGAAATGCCTTTTCGAGGTTGGAAAGGGCGTTGCTCCACTCCGCAGAAAAATGCTCTTTTTCCATTTCTACGCGAAAAGAGTTGAGCACGGGACGAAGAACTTCTCGAAAGACCGATGGAACCTGCATATCCTCCATTCTGTTGGTAGTATATAAACTCCCAAGTTTGTTACTACAATCCATCGAAGTCAAAACAGTGTTCGACTTGTGTTCTGTGTTGGTATCATCCACGCACCGCACCGTCTCATCTATTGTTCCACTTACTCTGTTTGTACCATTCCTCTTTATCGTGGACGAAGAACACAATACAGTATTGGTCGAATCCGACTCTACCGATGCTTGCGCAAAGTTATGGGTGGGAGGTTTCGATAACTGCAATGAATCTTTTGAAAGCCTTCTCCAGTCATGATTACGTCTGTCAACAACTGTTCCGTTTGTCTGAGAACCGCTATCACCACGATAGCTATTAGCTGATTCGACTTTGAACACTGTGCCATCGTCAAGTTGAACGCTGCGTACAGTGTCTCCTTTCCACTCCAACCGGCACATCGTTGCCAACTCTGAGTCAGGAATATGTATAGAGTTTTGTGTTTTATCATTGGAAACTTTCAACTCTTGTACAGTACCAAGATGATCCTCGACTACAAATATAGTTCCTGTGGTATCCTTTTTCAAGGTTTTCACTGTTCCGAAATCCCACGCAAAATCCAAATCGACCGACGGAAGTTTTCTCCTTCGGTCTGCCTTGAGACCTAATTTATGCGAAGTCATCTGACTTTGTCTTCTCTTTTCATCCAACAATTGTTTTAGAATATTCGTATCTCTCCTTTTCGTGATAAACGGATGCTGCAAGAGAGCTTCAGCACACTTTCGTTTTTCAGGGTCTTTTTGCAAACACTGACAAATAAAATCCTTAAATTCCTAGCAAGAATAAGTATATTTATATAGAAATAAATTCAGTCAATGTCGTACCTCGGAATATTCTCCAGAAAGCCTTGGTGGATCCGTTCTTGTTATTAAGAAGAGAGCTTTCATTGGATGCGTGTCTGCCCAGGGAGGTTTTCCATAAACCATTTCCAAGGCGGTTATTCCGAAGGACCAAATATCTGCCTAAATTGATTCCAAATTTAGCACGCAAACTAACGTAAAGCGAACAACAACAACAACTATACCTTTTGGTCGTAATAACTCGCTTCAATCACTTCAGGGGCCATCCAAAAAGGAGTGCCGACAAAGGTATTTCGTTTTCTCATCGTTTTCGTGACTTGCTCTGAAACTCCAAAATCTGCTAATTTGACATGTCCTTCACTTGAGAGTAAAATATTCGCTGCTTTGATGTCACGGTGCAACCTTCCTTCTCTATGAAAGTAACTGAGTGCAAACAGAATTTCTCTTAGACAGACAGCGGCCGCATCTTCGGATAGGGGACCGGTTGCTGCAATCAACTCCTTAATAGAACCACCTTCCAAGTATTCCATAACCATCCATAAAAAGCTATCACTCAAAAAGGAGTTGTAATATTCTACAATGTAGGGATTATTCAGCTGGGATAGGATCCTGATCTCTCGACGGAATTCCTTTGGCTGCATGAGCAATTTGTTATTGTTTAACCAGTATAACTCCTACCTCGATATCACCTTTCGCGTCCTCCAAGTCAATAAGTTTAATAGCAACTAGCTTGCCGGTAGCCTTTTCTACGGCTTTATATACTTCTCCGAAGGAACCCTGTCCTATCTTCTCTTTCAGCTCATATGCATCTTCCAAGTCTCGGGTCTTTGAAACAGTAGACATAAGTTTCACGCACTAGCAAGCCCTTACAAAGCTTGCCTCCTCTCCAAAAACATGTATCAATTGAGCGCTCTGGACGAACCAATGTTCTCAGCATGGACACGTAGGAATCCCGGGAAGAATCCTTCGGCCATAGAACGTCCCTGTGCCACGTGTCTGCATCGGAGCATCTGCAGCAGTCTGGAACCAAACAGAGGGAATGCTTTTGGTTGCACGCTATCCTTTCCCTTAGTTTGTATATTATCTTAGGAGTAGGGCTATTTTACAATTTTCGAATGGAAGATTTATATTCAGAGATTGACATTATTGTTATGATTATTTACCATGAGTGCCTTCGAGGAACTTGGTGTGCTGCCAGAAATCATAAAGGCTGTGGAAGACTTGGACTGGTTACTTCCTACTCCAGTACAAGCTGAAACTATACCTTTGGTTTTAGGTGGCGGAGATGCTATAGTTTCAGCAGAAACGGGAAGTGGAAAAACGGGTGCCTTTTGTTTGCCTTTGGTGCAAGTCTGCTATGAGACTCTACAAGGAAAGTTCTTGCAAGTTACGAAACACACAGAGAGTCGTACCGACGATAAAGCGGCGAGTATTTGGTTCAAACACGACTATAACCTCAGTGTCGATAGGGACCGCGGGGAGCTAGAAAATAAGTTGCCTAATAGATGGCAAGGTGCTAGGGCGAGTCGTGGAGCAAATAGTGGACAGTGGTTTTTTCAAGTCGAAGTTTTGTCGGATGGTCTTTGTAGAGTTGGTTGGGCTACGGAAAATGGCTCGTTGGATTTAGGAACAGACAGTGAAGGCTTTGGTTACGGTGGGACAGGTAAAAAGTCGCACAAAAGAGAGTTTCTTAATTATGGAGAACCTTATGGAGAGGGCGACGTGATTGGCTGTTTTATTGATTTTGACAAGTCGAAGATTTTCTTTTCCAAAAACGAAAAAGTGTTTGAAACAGCGTTCGAAATTCCTACTTCTCTTCAGAAGTGTGCCTTTTATCCCTCCATTTGTTTGAAGAAGTGTCGAGTACGCGTTAATTTTGGTCCTATTCCTAGCAAAAACTTGTTAAAATCCTACAGAATGATCACGGAGTCATGTCTAAATATCGAAAATGATGCATCATCAAGTAGTAATGATTCTTCAAGACGAAAGAAAAGTCGCCGTGAGCCTTTAGCTCTTATTTTAGAACCTTCTAGGGAACTTGCCTTACAAGTAAAGGAGGAAATTGAAAAATTTTCGAAATACTTGAACCCTAAGATTCGTTGTGCTTGTCTCGTAGGAGGAGAAAAGATTTCTCAGAACATTCAGGCATTGGAAAGTGGTGTGGAAGTTGTTTGTGGAACACTCGGTCGTATTCAGGAGTGTCTAGATGGAGGGCATTTGGGTTTAGCAAGTCTCCGCTTTCTGGTACTTGATGAAGCTGATTCCTTTCTTCATCAAGACCAGATGGATCCAATACTGAGACTATGTCGTCATATAGAAGAGAAGAGTCTTGTTGGAGGTGTTCAAGTTTTGTTTTTTTCTGCCACCCTTCATTCTCCAGCAATACACGAACTTTCGCAGAAGATCCAACAGTCACCGATGATTGTCGATATGAAAGGTAGGGACTATGTTCCTGAGGAGGTTGAACACAGCGTCTTTTTTGTGAGTCCTGATCAAACGGATGTGGTCAATGTGGACGCTTCAGTACTCACGGACGGTGTTCATGATCACAGAGTGCAGAATAGTCCCGAGGAATGGAGCTCTCAACGTATCAAACAAATGAAACCTGTACTAGTTAGGAAGCTAATTGATTCTTTTTCGATGGAGCAAGCTTTGATATTTGTCCGCACTCAGTTAGATGCGGATAATCTTCATCAGTATTTGAGGAATGTATCGATGAAAAATAATAGCGGTTTTGGTAGAGACGATCGTTATTCAAGTGTTGTACTTCACGGAGGTATCAGTGCTCGAGAGCGCAAGAACAACTTACAAACCTTTCGGTCAGGCGAGGCTCGATTTCTTATATGTACTGACGTGGCAGCGCGTGGCATTGATATTGTCGGGCTTCCTTATTTAATCAACGTAACTTTGCCAGATAATGTGGAAACTTATGTTCATCGTGTGGGACGTGTCGGTCGTTCAGAGAGATTAGGTTTAGCTATTTCATTGGTTGGTACGAAACCTGAAAAAGTTTGGTTTCATCGATGCTCAAGTCGAGGTCGAAACAATCAGTGCAAGAATAGAAAGCTGTTGTCCGAAGGAGGTTGTACTATGTGGTATAATGAGATGGAAATATGGAATCAAATTCAAAAGCAACTCGGACTAAAAGTAGCCGAGTTAGATTCGACTTTACAACTTCCTGTAGAACACAGAAAACATTTTGGATATCAAAGTAAGGAGTTGGAAGCTATTGCTGCCATCCAGAATAAGGTAGACCAACTGAAACCTATTACTTCGAGCTTGTTGGAGTTGGAAGATGAAGTTCAAAAGAACTTTTTGTTATTATCTCATCGCTTCTCGATGTATCGATAATCGTGTCGTTGCATAATAAAGGACCAAGAAACGCAATTGCGGAGGAAATTGTTGTGCATGCCAAAGAGCCAAGCTGCTTTATCCCTAAACGCGCCTCGACACTGCCTTTTCAAGAAACAAGCTATGTGTTATAGCCATAGTAACTTTGAATAACAACTCGATATGGCTACAACAACGACAACAACAACAGAGGTACAACCTATGAACCGGTCTAGTGAAAACTTGTACAATAGCAGTGACGAAGACCAAACAGACCAACAACCATCCTTGTTATTTACATGTCTTGTATGTGGATGTACAAATGGCACAAACCAAGGCGGTGGTTTGACTCGTGGAAGAATGAGAAGAAGAGAAGCTTCAGCAGTAGACTTGAGCTCATGGGCCGAACCTCGTAGTTCGAGAAATGCATTCTCGTTGGAAGATGCTCTCGCTCCAGTGGTAAAGGCATACAAGAACTTTATGGAAAGAGTAGGGGGAGATGTAACTCTTGTAGCCTCAAGTTTGGACGACTCAGAAAGTGACAGTGCAGGAGAACAACACTCTTCGAGAGGTCAGGACAGTGGTGAAGACAACCGAAGTGAAAGCCCTCGTCAACCACTGAAAACGCGTAGTAGAGCGCGAGAAAACCAAGGGACAAACTTGCGCGAGAGAACGGATGATGCCTCTTTATCTCCCACTAATGAAACTACAGAAGCAGTCGTGAGTTCACCAACAAATGTTGCAGCTTCACCTCATCCGCAAGAAAGAGGTTCAAAAGCTCGTCCAAGGCACTCCGAATCAGAGAGACAACTTAGCGAGCTGGATCCACAAACAGCTCTGAAATACAGGCTCAAGGCTTTATTTCGACGCGTTGCTCACCCAAAAGACACTTATCTCAACTCTTCGGGTTCTGCTGGAGGTCAAATTGTGGATGGAGAATTTCTTCTTCTAGCGAAAGTTTATGTTGTCCAATGCGAGGAAGAAGAACTGGAATCCTTTGCGAAGAATGACCCTGCAAGTTTGAAGCATTTGCTCCCGTTTTTATTGAATTCGCTTCTTTATGGTACATACGATATTCAACGAGAATATTTGCGGCCTTCAAGTTTAACTCGTAATACTACCTCGCATTCAGGTTCAGGAAATAGAAAGTCGATGCGCAATAACAGAAAGGAATTTTCTAGTTTAAATCACTTGCGACATGAGATGCGATTTCTGCAAGAAGCAAGATTATTAAAGCTTATTTCCAACTATAATGTTACCGAATCCTATCGAGGTACCTTTCGACTGCATGGGAAAGTGAGGAAAGAGCGTCTTAAAGAAGCACGTGAAAGAGCCGCAGCTCGCAAAGCCCAACTAGAAGATCCAACAGGACAATTTGGAGCAACCACTTTATCAGGTTCGATTTTAGGAGAGCGAGGAGATATGGATAGTTTAGAACCTTTTGTCTTTAAGCAATGTATGCGTAGTGTGGAGTTTGCTTTGCATTGTTTTTGGTATTTCCAGTCCTCATTAGTAACGGGACCTGCAGAACTTTATAGCAGGACGCTGAGACTCTTACTTTCGGTAGAAGCTGCCGTTGTCCATCACCAAATTCCATACAACATTTTCTTACAAAACACGAATGGAGAAATGGCAGAGTCATCACAGGCTCAAACTTGTAATATATCAACTCAGGAAAATAACAACCATCGGAATATGCCTCGAACAGGGTTCGGCAATGTTGTGGATCTGCATGAAAGTTCTTCACATGATTGGTGGAGTTCGAGAGTGGAGAGAAGTAGTATGTTTCATGCCGAAATTGATTTCATCAAAGGATTGACTGATATCTCGGCTCAATTGCGCAAAATTCCGAGAGAGTCGAGACAAGAAGCGTTGAGAAGAGAACTTGAAAAACTGAATGCGTTTCTTCCAAGAAATGTAGCTATTCCTACAGAGGTATGTATCCCTGTCTTTTGACAGTCGATTGTAGTAACTTGACTTTTTCTATCCAAAGAGCCGTATGCACCGAATATTACGTGTAGTACCAGAATATTCTTTTGCGTTGTCTACCAAAGAGAGGTGCCCGTTTTTACTTGTATATGAATTGGAAGATCTTGGACCAGAAGGAGTTAGCTCACCAAGAAAGACACATCATGAAGAGGATCCTACTTCCAATGAGTTGTGGTCTGTGGAAGAATCTGGTCAAAATAGACATAGCGAAAGCGATGGAAGAAGAACGGATAGTGAGGAGGGAAGCTTATCAAAGAAATTTGCCATTACCAAACGTCTTGGAAAGGAAAATTCTCATCAGGTGAGACGAACAGAGAGAGCTGCAATGAAGAAAGAGGCAGTTGCACTGGCAGCAGGAGGTGCTTTTGAGAATGAACCTAATCGTCCGGAAGAGTCTTTCAACTTTCAACCTAATGTAAATACCGAAGAACAGGTTACTGGAAATGACGATGTGTTGGAAGAAGAGAGTAGAAGCGATATAACAGCTGCACAGGTCAACAGTTCAAACAACAACGTAAATACTCGATCGATGACGACGACAAGAGAGAACGCATCTGGTGGGACAAATATGATTGAGGTTGATTTGCAGAATTCTACTCAAGTTTCCAACACTCCAGTCAATAACAGTAATTTGGCGTTTCATCGAAAAAGAGAGGATGCACCAGATTCCAGTACACATGCGGCATTTGGAGAACCTTTTGCAGAGAAAGAGAAAAGGTTGGTAAATGAAACACATTCGTGAGAAAGCTTACAGTGGAGATAGGTTGAAAGAAACTTCTCCCTTTAGTTATCTTAAAAGGTGGCGTTTGGGCTCCTGTATTGTGAAAGCCTATGATCAGCTTCGACAGGAAATGTTTGCAACACGTTTGATTGCAGAGTAAGTTGTTCCCTTTGGAAGCAATATGGACAAGACTATTGATATGTTGAACAGATTTGCTCGTATTTATGCTGCCGCTGGTTTGCCATTATGGCTTCGTCCTTATAATATTATCGCAACGTCTTCAGATTCCGGAATTATTGAGACAGTTCGAGACTCAAGTTCATTGGACAGTATTAAAAGAAATACTCCGAATTTCACTACGTTGGCTGATTTCTTTCAACGCAAATTTGGAGAACGAGGATCTCCTCGTCAGAGAATGGCTCTTCGCAATTTCGTGGAATCCATGGCAGGCTATTCCGTTGTTCAGTATTTGTTGCAAATCAAAGATCGACACAATGGAAACATTTTAATAGATTCCGAAGGTCACATCATTCACATCGACTTTGGTTTCCTTTTGAGCAATTCACCTGGAGGTAACTTTGAGTTTGAAAAGTCACCCTTCAAGTTATCCGCAGAATTGGTTCAAGTAATGGGAGGCATTCATTCATCTGCATTCAGACAGTTTCGTAAGTTATGCGTCCAAGGATTCGTGGAAAGTTGTCACCATCGAGACAAAATTGTATTAATGGTCGATATGTTTTATGCGGGAAATGAAAATTTGCCGTGTTTTACTTCTGGTCGCGATGCCGTGATCGAAAACTTGAGGAAACGTTTTATGCCTGGACAAACTCGACTTCAACGAGCTCAGCGAATGATGAGACTTATCGACGAAAGTATCGATAATTGGCATACGAGATGGTAAGACTTGGGTTTTTCTGCTGTGCCATAACGCGGAGTGTTGTTTTCTTATTTAGGTATGATCGATATCAACGTCTGTTTACTGGAATTCATTGAGATGTAATACACAAGTTGTGGAATATTATATTCATTTTGATATATAAAACTTGTATGTATGGGATATGTATATATATATATATATTATCAGCTGCTGTCGCTGTTATTCATCTTCCAATTGTTCCAACGCAGCACAAGTTGCGGTGGTAATGGAATGAGAATACTTGTTCTCTTCTTATACATTTGATATTCCAACAACGAACCATATTTGCTATCTGCACTCTGTTCCAATAATGGAATGCCACTCACTCTCATCAACAACCAAGTAATCAAAAGTGGCGAGCTCAATGCAACGAGACGATGAAACGGTGTCAATCCATTCCAAGCAACACAATAGATTCCATACCACACCAACAATTCACCAAAGTAATTGGGATCTACGAGACATCTAGTCTGTTATTCGCATCGTGGTTTTACTTACGTCTCGAGTATTTCCACAAGCCCCAGTCACACCATCGATTCGGATTCCTTTGTCGGAACATCTGCTTTTGAAAATCGGCAATAGTTTCACATAAAAAGCCGACCACAAATATCGTGCAACCGACATAATCCAATCTCGTCAAAGGAATCACTTGCTTGTTCATGTTGCACAATACGGCAGGTAAGGAAACACAAAACGCCCATAAACCCTAAATACCATCCCAAAATATATCATCGAGACAGTTCATACGACTACTCACTTGAAAAGTCCAAAAACCCATCAACTTCCATATATTCTCCCGAAAACTTGCAAAAGTCAGTAAGAGCCATATACTATGCCATCACTCTCACACATACTTATCTAACCGTCGGTCTTCACCAAACACAAACCATATGCGATATGCCAAGAATAAAGACAGTCTGGCACTCCACAGTATCACTAGGGAAGTTATCCATCTTTGTCGGACTGAAAAAGCAGAATAACCCAAATAAGACCACAACTAGGGACACAAGAAAACAACCTTGATACTTGGACGTTATTTCCCATCCTGTGAACCTACCGCTAAAACTGCAAAATTGGAAGCACCTGCAAAGTCTGTCAACTTGTCCATTCGGAATATAGCGGTAGGAAGAAAGAAAACCAGTTGATATCCGGCAGTCAACAATGCAGCTTTACATATAGGACTAGATTGTATCCAGTCGAGTACCATAGTCATACCCCTAGAAGAAGTTCGGCTCTGATTTTTGCTGGAAAAGTGACGACGGAAAAAGGATAGCGAGTGCGATATTCGAGGTGTCTTGGTGCTAATATTTCCTTGGATGAACAGTGTTGTTGTTGTTATTTGGGTTGGAAAACGGTGCCAAGCAGTGGATAGTCTTTTCCACTGTCCTCTTATTGTTGTTGTTGTTCCTCTGGTCGACAAGGACCACAACAATCTCCACATGAAGAAAAAAACCGATTCGATTCTTTTAATCCAAATATAACAACGTCACCAATTTCTTCAACGATTTGGTTTCTTTCACGGCTTCCAACCTAAACAAAATATCAAATAAATAAATAAAGGAAAAACAACAACATTCTCATACAATACATCGCTATCATGAAACACAAAGGATATCAACTGCTGGCATTTACTAATAATACTTGAATTGCACAGTCGAGATGAGACATCGAGCGGCAGGTTATCATTGTGTGGCATTTCAATCACTTGAGTAACATGTTTGAGCAACTCTTGTGCTTCTTTGGGTTGTTTACTTCGACTTTGAGGTAATATGACAGTCAATAAATGCGGTTTCTCTGCCCTCAAAGCACCACGAATAGCTGCGGAGTTGGTACCGCCACCGCCTGAAGTATAGATATGATTGCCTATAAGAACGTTCGCATACGTTAGTAGCTCTACAATCTGCTGATGTAACAATGAACAGTGTCGTGTTCCCAAAATAGCAATATTAGAAGGACCATCCTTTTGAATCGAACTCAACTCTTGTAAAACTGTATCAAAAGATATCTTGGTACTCTGGCTACTAGAAGAAGACTGCTGTCCTCCTTCCGAGGAGGTGGACTCGGCAACCGATACGAGACGCTCCAAAGATCCCTCACTCATCAAGCAGCTCAAGTTGTGTGCACATTCACTTTCACGCTTTCCATTGAATCCAATCACAGAACGCCTCCCCAAAAGGCAACGTGCTTTCCTACCAACAACCAAGTATTGAAGTGGCCTGCCACAACATACGTGACAAGTAATCCTATGTTGACGACAATGTTTATGAAAATAAGTTGACGGACACTGAAAAGCAGCCGTGTAAACACAAGAAGCAACTCTTTGTCCCAAGAAACTATTCTTGTGCGCGCCACTCGATAACATCCTATCGTTGCTTACGTCTTTGGTGGGAATGCGGTGGTAGTGTTTGTGAAAGCTACACAATGGCTTTCACTGCAACAAACAGCTTAAAGTCTTTTACATACTCAGTGGGAAACACAAATACACGAGTATGTTCTATTTGCAAAAGGAGTAATCTTCAAAGAGTCCCGTGGAAACCTTGCTACCTGAAAGAGCGCCAAAAAAGGAGCGCCACTCTCACTTGCGTAGATAGCAGCATAGGAAACCTGGATGCTTCAGTCAAAGAGGCATTGAGTTCTTTCATCGTTCAAAAGAAAAAGAATGAGTCTACTTCTCCCTATATTCGAATAACAGCCGCAGACTTTGCTGTTGCTTCTGGTATTTCTGTAGAAAAGGCAACTCAGCAGTTGTTGCGCCTGGCAAGTGAGGTTCAAGGTGCTTTGGACGTGTCGGAACAAGGAGAAATACTTTATCGAATACCTGTGAACTACGAAACTATTTTGCAACAAAAGTCCGTGATGAGCAACTTACTGAAATGGTGGCAGCCTGTCAAGTCTGCTTTGTTTTATTTGTTGCGCATATCCTTTGGAATATTTTTGCTTCTTTCTCTGGTGATTGTACTGGGAGCCATCGTATTTGTAAATAGTTTGAGTTCACGACAAGATAACGACAATCGTTCTTCTTCTTTTCACTCTCCTCGTTTTTATATCGGACCTAGTTTTTCCGATATATTTTACTTCTTTCGAGGTCCTTCCTATTATTACTATTATTATGACGTGGATGACCGTACGACGAGGAAAACGGCAAATGCTACCGAAAAAGACCGACCCAAGGGTTTCCTGGAAGCTGCCTATTCTTTTCTGTTTGGAGATGGAGACCCAAATGCCGACTTTGAAAAGAGGAGATGGAAAGCAGTTGCCTCTGTAATTAGGGCTAATGACTGCGTAGTAACTGCTGAGCAGTTGGCGCCTTACTTGGTATGTTGGTGTTGCCGTTGTTATTGGTTGTTTCAGCGTCTTAATTCTTGGTTTAGAATGATCATACTAGTGTTTCCTCGGATGAAAACTCCGCTCTTGTGGATGAGTCTTTTATGATTCCTGCTCTTGTACGTTTTGGTGGCGTTCCCGAAGTGTTAGAAAACGGTGAAATAATATACGTATTCCCAGAACTCCGCAAGACAGCCAAAAATGTGGAATTTATCCATTCCAAATTACCTCCGTTTCCTGTGGAAAAGGAGATACCTTTTTCTCGAGCTTCCGCAGGTGACTTGTGGATGGTTGGTCTGATAGCTTGTTTGAATCTGGTGGGAGCTTTGACTTTAGGGAATATGCTCTCTTCCCCACAGGTTGTAGCTTCGTTATCGAGGGAATTGGGTTTCTCCGTTGGTTTTCTTACAACAGCGTTCCAAGGATTATTATCCTATGCAGTTGCTTTTTTACTTGTTCCGCTAGGTCGTTGGTGGTATATCGAGCGCATCAATAGACAACGAAGGTCTCGCAATACCCAACGAGAAAAAGCTTTCCGATTACTTGAAAATATGCCAGACCATCTCCGTAGCAAGTTGCAAGCTGCGAGAAAGAAAGCACTAGGGTTGGAATATCTTGGAAAAGATCCTATTATCTATGCTTCCGACAAGGATATTGTGGAGCAGCAATTTCCTCCTCCACAAGACAAATAAATAAATTTCATCGGCAATCTCCACAGCAACATGACAAGTCGCAAGTTGGCGGTTTGTTTTCTTTCATGTACTACAAGTTGTATATTGCAATCCCGAGTCCAAAAGTGCGCAGTATCTTGTATGACTGGTTTTAATAGATATATTTCGTTGTACCGTTGGAGAACAAGACTGCAGTTTCCAACGTGGACAAGGACACAACTTGTGCAAATGTCCTCTTCGAGTGCAGAGTCCACGGTTTCGCACAACATTGTACGAGCAAGGCATATTCTTGTAGAAACAGAGGGCATGGCCGATACTTTATTGCAGCAATTGGAAAGTGGTGGTTACAACTTTGCTCAACTTGCCAAGTAGGACTCGCGTTGGTGGTTGTGTTGTTGTTGGTTCTCACTTGTGTTATTGTTATGGTAGAGCCGTATCTCGTTGTCCTAGCAAAGAAAGAGGTGGTGAACTCGGCTGGTTTCGTCGTGGCACCATGGTACCTCGTTTCGAAGACGCTTGTTTTTCTGCCAAACCTGGTTCGTTGATAAAAGTGGAAACCGTAAGAAACTGGGTTTCGTATGTCTGTTGTGTGTTTTCAAAGCTCCCAAATCGTAGGAATATGGATGGCACGTGATTCAAGTACAAGGTCAAGCTATCGAACCTGGGAGTATGACCGTGGAAGAGTTTGCCAAGATATATCCTGAACAAATAGACAAATATCAGTTGGTGGATGTACGAGAGGTAAGAAGACGAGGGTGCGTTTCATTCTCCTAAAGTCATCATCCTCATTTCAGCGAGATGAGTTGGAATTGGCTCGACTCGATCACTTTGTGCACTTGCCACTAGGAGAATATGAGAATTGGGCGGAACAACTCGAGTCTGGACAGCTGCCATTGGATAAAGAGAAAGAAACGATTGTCATGTGTCACCACGGCATACGTTCTGCACAAATGTGTTCCTATTTGGCGCAACAAGGATTCCGAAAAGTTCGCAATTTGAGCGGTGGAATAGATGCGTACGCAAAACAAATCGACCCCAGTATTGGTACCTACTAGGAATCAATCGCTGCGCTTTTCTTTAGTTATATCCGATAGTAAATCCCACAACCTTTGATTATTTTTCTCTATCCAACGACCAGCCAATATGCGACACATTCTTTGTGCCTCCAAGCTTAAATGCCACCAAGAAGAAGAAACAAGGATATCTTGAAATAGATACATCACCAACCATTCTTCTATCGACATAGGCTTGAGCATAGAAGAAGAAGAAGAGAGAGCCTTTCTATTCTTTTTGCTACTCGTTGCTGTTTGGATCCAATGCCACAATCTTGTAAGTCTTTCTCGGTTCGGACGTTGTCTAGGTCTAGGCACCCATCCCATCGTTATGACCGATGCACTATTTCCAACAACGAGTTGCAAATCATCCAATATATCTGCCATTTCTTCTGCCAAACCATCTCGCAAAAACGCTGCTCGATCAGATAACAAGAAATGGACAATTTTATCCAAAACATGACGAGATATGACAACAACACGTTGTTGTTGTTGTTGCTTCCCATCTTGTTCTTTTTCGTCCATCGGCAACCACACCGGCAACTTTACTGGATCCTTGGTACTTTCTTCTTCCTTGCTGGCAAACTCCACCATTTGCCACAATCTATTCCATCGTATTCTTCCTGTTCGACGGTTGAGCAAAATATCGCCAAGTGCTTGAGGTGGAAGAGCTGCTGTATTATCCTTTTCCTCGGAGGAAAGCAGTCGTTGGATAATAAAAGGATATGCCTAGCAACAACTCGTTGAGTCTTGTTCTCTAGCCGTCTTTTTCTTTTTTTTTGTTTCCTCACCTGTTCGACGATATGAAAATTGGGATCATTTTGCAATGCCAAACCTTCCAACATAGTCAAACAACGAATGATGAGCGCAAACTTTGGTGGAATTCGAATAGGATAAGATCTCGCTACCGTTCCTAAATTTTGTGCCAATCGAGAAAAGTTGAGTTGCGACAATCGACCCGAATGGTTGCTATTCTCCTGAGAAGAAGCTTCTTGGAATGCTCGTTGCAATGCTTGTATCATTCCCTCCTTGTCTTGTATCGAAGCCGATAAAAATTCCAATGCGATAAACTCTTCGATCAACTCATCAAAGTCCTTGTTCACAAAGTCTATAATTGCTTTGATCAAATGCCAACTAGAGAATTGTTGTCATTGCTTTCGTCGTATCCATCGCCTACTTACCGAGTATCTCTATCTAAATATCGCACCATTCCATAATCCACATATGCCAAACAGTTGTCTCGTGTCGTTCTCAACAAATTGCCGGCATGAGGGTCCGCATGATACAAGCCTACATCCAACAATTGATGCAACGAAAATGCGATGCCTGTCTTCAACAACGACTTGGAATAACTTCCCCACGGCGGTTTCTCTCCATCGATCCACTCCAAAGCCAACAAATATCGGGTGGCAAAAAACACTTTGGGAATGCGAACACCAGGATAATTGCCATAAAGAGCACCAAATTGAACGCAGTTTTCACTTTCGTGTTGATAATCCATCTCTTCAAACACTTGCTGTGCATATTCATCCAATATGCCCACCAAATCGGAACGCAAACCAAACTGTCGTCGAGCCAATGCACCTAACCAACGCAATATATACAAATCCAACGGTACATCGAATATTAAACCTGGTCGCTGTACTTTCAACGCAATCCTTTCCAAAGTACCATCCTCTCCTCGACATAAACCTTGATACACCTAAGACCACAACAATCCAACGATAATCATGACAACTAGATATATCCCATCATTCCATCCACATGTATAGTGCGACTACCTACTTGACCAAGAGAAGCCGATGCAACTGGCTCCGTAGATACTTGAACCAATCGACTTTCCCATACCGTGCCTTGTATTTCCACAGCTATCAATCTTCTTGCCCAATCCGAAGGAAATGGATCCACTTTATCCACCAACTTTTCCAGTTCTTTCATCCACACAGGACCTACCACATCTGGTCTGGTGCTGAGTGCTTGGGCAACTTTGATAAATGTAGGACCCAACTTCATCACTAGCTGAACCAACTCTCGAGCTCTCCAAGATAACAACCTATCGTTATCGGTGCTGCTCGTGCTCGACCATCGTAGACGATCCAATAACACTTTTCCATACCAATAAAGGAGAGGCATACCAACACTTGCAAAACGAATAGCCACTATCCATGGTCTCTGGCTATAATAATGGATGATTTCTTCCTTGTCATAAGTAAGAAACGCCTTGCGACCCAAGTATCTGAACAGTGATAACCAATAACGGACGTCTTGTTGGAACAGTTTCACTCCCGTAAGGCTGTGGTCATACAGTCCAAAAGCATAAGCTATTCCTCTTTCTAGAATAGCAGCAGTTGTTTCTTCTTTCTTTTCATTTTCTCCTTGTATGATATGACGTGACGATGGTAAAGGACGAGTCGCGGTGCAAGTCAACTTTAGAGGAATACATGGTGGATAAGTAAATCGACGAAACTGTGAATACTTGTATTTATAATACAATCTTAACCATTTCTTGTTTTTGTTGTTGTCTGCAAGTGCCCCACGACAATGTGAACAATATAGAAAACAAGTCGTCATCTCTCTTCTTTTCACCATCCACGAAATAAACAATCAATGGAATGGATTGGCTTGCACCTTCTTGTCTCTCCACATACGTATGTATATATATATATATACACTCCCTCTCACATATATATATATATGTATATGTATATAAATATGTATATATCCATCTTATACTGCATCTCCACCGGAGCTTGCCAACTTGTCTTGTAAATGCCAAAGGTTTCTCAACCCATAACCACCAAGTCTTTCTTTCCCAAGCATATTATTCAAGTTATCCATCAAGAATTCAATATCGGCAACCAATCTTCTCCTTCCCGCGGCTCCTATCGACTTTAGACTTTCATATACGTTGGTCAATTTTTCCGCATAAGAAGAAATAATCCGACTAGACAAGTCATTCCACTCTCGTTCCATCCCCAAGGTGTGGAATATTCTGTCGAGAACAAACAACTCTCGAACGATGGACTGCATATAAGGACTGGGAAGTTCCCATTGTTCCAACAGCGAATCGTTGTTCCAAGGCATCGACTCGATGCTCTTTTGATGATAGGACATTCGTTCGTTCATGATGGAACAAAGTTTCGCCAGTATTTGACCTTGATGATCTCTCAACTCTCTTTGTACCTTTTGAAAGTCGGAAAGCGTATGAGGATCGATTACCACCCAAGTAGATAGTGCATCGAGTAACATATCCATATATTGAGACAAAAATTGAAGGCTCTGATATGCCATAGCCAAATGTTTCGCACTAATAGACTTTAGACCGGCAGTCTGAATCGCACCCGCTGATAAAACCGACCGATGCGTGAGTTGATGGACGAAACGAATCAATTGAACCATCTTTTGAACAACTTCTCTATCCATCGAACCACGAGGAAAATGTGCCAAACATAAAACATATAAGAATAATATCTTGATCAACACCGAGCAACTCTTTGTCATAGGAAAACAACGAGCATTTGTAAGTTGCAATAAGGCAGCATTTCCAGAAGAAGGATTGTTCGAGTTGCTACTGCACAATATCCTTATGGAGGAGGATAAAGTTGGTTTGTCCTCTTCTTTCGAGGTTTCTTCCAAAGTGTCGCTATCTTCCAACTGAATAAAATCCTTTCGAGGAGGATGACTAGCAACAGCATCCACTCCATTCATCATCACTGAGGAAGTTGCACGAGAATGAAAAGGAATCTTCCGAATCTCTTCCAAATATGATACAACCACATCAGGTATAGTTTCCAAAGCATTCCACTTTTCTTCCTTTAATAAACATTCCATGGCTTTACAAGCAACCTGATGAATAGCTCGAAAGTAGGATTGACAACTATCCAAAATAAAGGTACGCAATCCACCAATCGTGCTTTGTGAAACATAAAATAGATTACAAAGTTGTTGAGATAAGTCTTCTAAATGCCTACATATCAATGAAAACTGTTCAAGAGATATCAACTGATCTTCTATCCAGTTGTCCTTTTTAAAGTTATTATCGACATGTTCCACAACATTCACAAGTATTAAAGAACAAGCTTCATATAGTCGCTCGGAAATGTTTTCACAGAAACGCGCCTTGATTTGTTTCCAAGAATCCGTTTCTTCCATATCGTTGTTGCCAGTAGATTGCATAATGAGATGCTGAACGAGTCCCATTACGACAACAACTCGATGGACATGTTCCTTGCAACTCATCACAAGACTTTCTACGAGTCTACTCTTCGAACCCAAATCAGCTACATTCTTTGATTGTTTGCCAATTTCTGAAGTATTTTCCAAAAACAGTTCAAAGTGTCGATCCACATAATACTTGACCAGATAATACAACTTGTCAAAATGAAATGCAGCCATCATAAGAGAATTCAATACGCTATGAGACGCTGCAATCGATAAAGAATGGACGTCTTGTTTCACACATTCCTCCCAAGAAACGTCCACAGGCAAATCCTTACTCGTCCATTCATCCATCAACTCATCTAAACAAGTAACAAAGTCTTCTCGCATGACTTTGACAGTGTCATCCAAGCACGTCTTTAACTGACTTTCGACATAATCAAGACAACGAATATTTTGAAACTGATTGCGACGAATATTTCTCAGTTGCTCAATTGCTTGTAAGGCTCCCAAATAATCAGAAGACCCCACAAGTAGATTCACATGCTTTGGTGCTTCCATGATTTCGGCAATTTGTTCCAATTTCTCCAAAACTTTTTTCCCAATCTTGACTGCTTGAAATGCTTGGTGAATATCGTTGAGCTTGTCACAAAACAGATTATTCACTTGTTGGATTTGTGAACGAATATCTCCCTAAGCAACAGGGTTATCCACCAAGATAAAAAGATGTGCAAATACACATACGACTTGTTGAGATACAGAATAAAGTGCCTCTTGTACTTGTTCCACTTCTGCAACAGAATAGCTAAAAGCTTCCTTCTGTTCCAAAATATTTGCTGTTAATAAGCTCTGGATTTGGGTCAAGTATCTATTCAATTCCTCCTGCTTCCGAAACAATGACTCACTAACCGTCACTATCATAAGAAAGAACGAAAGGAGACAAATACTACAAACCTATCCAATTCACCTTCCTTTTCCATAGAGTTGAATACATCCCGCAAACGAAAGTCTTGCGAAGAATACAAGGCAGGTATCCGGGTATCTTTTAGCACTTTGGTATCTGAACTGGAGTCTTCTGAAAGTTTTAAATCCTCTAAACATTGCTTCAACTCTGCTTGCTTCTCTCCTTTAGAAAGTATTTCCTACCAAAAACTCGGCGCATGTCCCCATGAAACACAAGCTCGTTGCTTACTCTATCTGTTGTTGTTGTTGTAGTGAACTTGTTCGATGCATCAAATAAATTTCCCGTAATTGGCAAGAAATGAAAAGTTTCTTCTACTTCAGATGGGTCCTGGGTTACTTCGCATATATTTTGTAAATAGTCGTCTTGCAACAAAGCTGCCAAGCGACTGGTGAATTCTCGACCAACTGTGTCCTTTTCAGAACCGGACATAAATAGAGTTCAATAGTAAGTACAACAGAAGACGCTTACCACTGCGTCGGGGAGTGGTCTTCGTTTCACGGAAGATAACCTTCGCGGTCTGTCTGATGTCTCCTAGTGTTCGTTAGAAAACGTACCAGTGTCTTTGGGTAGAAGCTTACTGATTGACTATGAGAAGAATGTGATCTCCGCATATTTTTTTTCAGTTGAAGGCACGTCTCTAGGATGCGAACATTCTCTCCACGTGAGACAACTTGATGATCCTCTTCTCCTTTGGCTGTGCCCCCCACAAACCCACACACACAGCGGGAAAGAATAAGTGACTGGGAAAAGGTAGTTCGCACCCTCATATATTATGGCGAAGAAGGTTCCATGCGCGCCTTTTCTACATATCTATATCTATCTATCTACATATCTACATATATCTATATATATATATGTATATATATATACTATTGTGGTGTTGCAACTGCTACATAAAAAGCACATATTGGCGACATGACAATCCATACGACTATGCTTGTATGCGCCAAGAAACCTTTATCTCTATTGGTTCCTATTTCTTGATTCCTACATCATTCCCATCTCTGACAATAGAAAATAAGACACACAGCGAATGTCTGCCAGGTTGGCAACGTGTCTGTATCGATCGTGTGTGTGTGTTGGGAGTCGAAAGATTCCTCGCGGTGTGAATTTTGTACTCGTAGTGGGATAGAACTAGTCGCGGATGCGCTAGTTTTCCATTCATTGTAAACTACTACTATTTGTGTGTATAGCTATGCAATTGTTTTCCAGCATTCTTGCCTGTCGTGTCCTACGGTTGGCTTGTTGGCTGGGTCTCGTGAGTATAGGATCTTTGTTGCTTTCCATCCCACCAAGAGCTTCTTCCTAGTTAACAGCTGCATTTCGGCGAAGAAGAACAAGTCCACGGCTATTTCCAAAAACCAAAGCACTGAAAAGAAAATACAGCAAACTGATACAACGCTTGGAACACGTGGCTCCGGAGAAAAGTGCAGCTGTAGGTACGAAAGACGAGAATTGTGTCATCTGTCTCGAGTCGTTGGGTCACTGTATGGTTCGTACAGTGCCTTGTGGACATACTTTTCATAGGTAAGTAGAGCGAGTTGTGATAAACCGGCGTTTGAATAACACACCAGCTGTCAACGTTAGCATATGTTTGGATAACTGGCTCATTCACGTCTTTTCTTTTTTCAAAGCACCACAATCGCTGTTGGACATATCGTGGTCACCGCCTGTGTTGACGTGTCCTATATGTAAACATAGTATTCCTGTAGTTGGATAAAAGTTTTTTCACCTTCAACCCTAATTGGAACGATTATGTAACAGTCTCCAAAAGAAGTGATGCAGGAGGAACGCCTCAATACCAGGCTCTAGGAATATATCCATGTTTTCCGGTATAGAGCGTTGCTTTGGCTCTACGTGGAGAACGACCACTTGGCCTCGTTATAGTTTACTAGTTCACCTCACATGTGCATAGAGTGGGATATTGCACAGTCAGTATTAGGATTGGCACATAAATCACCTTGATCCTTGCCATACAAGTCACACTGCTATCTCTGTCAAAGATGCTCCGTGTTCACATTGTTCCTCCAAGTAGAGCTGTCTTGAAAAAGATTACAGACATGGCTGTTGAGAAATGACATATAGAATGACTGCTGTTGCCACCAATTTTCTAGCTTTCCAATCCCACTTTGCTCTATAATATCCATTTTTTTGCAAGATAGACACATTCACCGTTCTTCCCTTGCCTATCTCTTTTCATGGATGACATTTTTTGTCATCATCCCTTTAAAGTTGCTTTCAACCAACCCAAATACTCTATGAGAGAAATGTTTTCTTTGGAGAATTAAACTCTTGATGGAGGCAGCCTTTTATAGAAATGATGGTTGCACTGAAAAAAGATTGCACTTGTAACACCAAAACGCAGCCGACACAATTCTTTCCTAGGAAGACAGTATAATTTCTCCAATTTCAATGTGCACATGAAAACCTGGGGAAAACCCTCATTCCTCTGTTTGTTTTTAGCAAGTGAAATACCTAGAGTTGTGTGGAAAACATTTGCAAAAAAAGTGGATATCACTGTGACTAATTGGGCAGAGTTCATGCAGATGGTTCAAAATGATAATGGGATGATGGTTATCAGACCCAAGTATTCCGTTCTTCCCTTGTTAGAATACCAATGCAAGAAATATATTCAAAAAAAATAGAGACTAGATTGTAATCAACAGGCAACCTATCTTACATAAGCAAGGAATGGTGACTCGTAGAGTAATCTTTGGAGACACTTGTACCATTGATCTACATCCTTCTGCCATAGCAAGACAGATCTTGCCTTGAAGATATTCAACAAGGTAATGAAAGGAAAAGAAGCTACGGATACGATATGGAAATCGGTAAAATTCCTATTCAGAGAAACGGTATGACGGAGAAATATTAATGCGGTAATTATTATATCCGTTGTAAACTCAAATAATCGTTTTCTCTATCATCACTATATTTTTAATACAAGTTAATATAAGGATACAGTACTAGGCTGTGTTCATTGTTTGTATTTCTTTGTTTGGCTTCTTTTCCACTCCTCAGCACCCTTTGTCACAGTACTATTCTCATATATTTCGAGATGAATCAGTATATTGACGCAGATTCATTTCGATGTAAATATGTTGTGAAAACAATGAGCAATCTCGGGGACATACACACACAAAAAGAAATTCTGCAAGAACATTTGGAGCCAGTATAGCAAAAAGTTGAGATGATCGATAAGGACGGTAACCATTTGGTGATCATTTCTGCAGCGCGTTTACAGGCTATAGGACCGCACCGAGAGCAACATATATGGAATTGGCTGAAATTTTGAGAACGTACTCAATGACTGTGTATTATGCAATATATGGGGATAATGCTAATCTTATGTTTCGCAGCACGAATGCTATTACAAAGGGACCCTGCCACATAATAAGAATTAAGACCACACATCCGAGAGTACGAATTGCGTGGATATAATCACTTCTGCACACCTCTTTCAAGGTGATGTAGATGACGAGCATATCGTAGGACTAGTGCTCAATTTTATTTCAGCCATTTGCATCCGCAGCTTACTGGCAATGGAGAGTTTATGGGATTTTACAAAAGTCCTATCGCCAAACCAAGTACCAACAAATATTATAAGGAAACAGACTTGGTAGAAACAGCGTCTATCATAAGATACCAGGCGCAGATTTTTCTATCTCACAGCAGCACAAAAGATTGAATTCCTAGAAAGTATCCGTATTGACCAGTCTTATAACCAGATACTAGAGCAAGTCGATGAAAAATTTTTCTGAATACAAGAAAAAAGTATCTGTGCAGAAATGAGTAGTAGATTACCTATCCAAAAATGTAGATGAACTAGTTCAACAGAAACCAAGGGGTACGATCCCAGTAAAAACTACCATTTCTGTTATCATCTTTCAATTCTATATCCATGTGAAACAAATCTATATCTCTAACATTATCACACAGAACAAATATCTGTTCTATTCTGTCTTCCACTTTTATCTTGTTATCCTTCCAAACACTTCTTTACTATATCCCTCAACCCTGGTATCAAGTCTACCTATTTAGATACTTTTAGATACTTCTGCTATTTCTGGTAAAATCTAGCACAGAAGAAGCTAGGGAATACATCTTTGAAGGCAAAGGCAAGAGGGAATTTTCAAGGGTATAAAGAAGGGGGACATTCTGGTCGGACTCTCTTCTCAGAGAACTTTGCACAGTTTTCCAGGTCCTCCGTTTCCAAATTTGCTGCTGAGTGTACACAGACATGAATATTCATATCTCAGGGACAATGGAGAAATCAGTACCTTCAAATTATTAGGCAGCAGAATCCACTTGATTCGATAGAACATTCGTTCCTAGTAACCAGTGAAACTCTCAAGGGAAGACTCATCTGCAGAGAGATTCCTCCTGATACTCTAGCTTTTCTAGGAGAGCTGATAGCATATTTATCTTCTTTTTTCACATAGCCACTACCATCTTTTGAAGCAGATTCGTTTCCTCCTTGTGCAGAGCCTTCCGATCCTACAACACAACTAATGTTGTCTCCCGGGTTCACGTCTAGTAACACTGACCAATATGTCCCTCCTCTTCCATAATATTGATAGTAGACAAGCCTACAACAGATAGAGGTATTGTTAACATGTCACAAGTTCCTGTAAACAGATATCATGAAGCTCTGCAGCAATATGGGGTATAAATCCGATAATGTCCCAGTAACTATCACAGGAGACCCATGACCTGAAGACTATCCTCGCAATATATCTGTTCATATTCACAGAAGAAACTTGGGTTACTATCATCTGGATGGGTTTCCTTAGACTGCTTCTCCAGTTTGTTTTGATAGAGACTTGTGAGGTGCAGCCGTTTTGGCAACGGCACTAGGTTTTACTGCTGTATCTGAACTATATTCTTCATGATGCAGAGAATATGTACAGTATATCAACGGCAATAACAAACCAATCCTGATGTTTTCGCCCTTTTTGTTCTTAAGAGTCTCGAGTTGAAATCCCACAGACCCCTGTTTGACGTAACCTTATGGGTACTGCGACCCAGGCTTAGGGCTTCTTGTGTGGACACATCTGGGTGTGTTGACCTAGCACAGAATGTTTCAAGACTTTTGTTTATGAAAAATTCAGGTCCGTAAAACGCAGGAGATATCTCAATTCAGATTCCTATGTTATGAGCGCAAGATCGAATTTTTATGGTTTTATTCGACGGCCATCCCTCGGTTGGAATAATTCTCTCAAATAGTACTCACAGCAACTATTAGAAACCAACCTTTAACTACTTACCACCCAGATCTTTGTGACTTCTGCAACCGAGTTGAAAAAGCTAGCGCAAGATAAGAAGACTATAGGATGTCAAATAAATCCAATCCGCGACTTGGACATAGCAGAGAGCATAGTATTGATAGCAAGGATGATCTGGACGCTAGGAACATCATAGTTGCAGGTTAGAATTGGCGACATGTATGCATTTTCATTCACAATAACAAGTGTATTTATACGGACAGAAAAGGAGTTGACTGTGTTTGCCCCTAGATCCCACGAGGCATCTCTACAGAACACTGTCGAGGCTCCATGGGTTTCCTCCATCGAAAGCACTGCTATGTTACTGTTGAAATATCAACTATTAGAAATATTCCCAGACAAATACCAAGGCACCCGACACTTGGATACCTTTCCATGTTTTGCAGAGAAAAATACGACACTATAAAGAGTGCGTCATTGAAAAGATTCCAACAAGGCGACTAGATCCAGAGTTCTAAATGAAAAAGCTATCCACAAGATGCGAAAACCTAGGATTATGAAGAATTCCTAGGGTATCCGTGACGAGGCAATGGCCGACTTGCTATGTGGCTCGATACAGAAAAGAAGATAGCCAAAACTTTAGAAGGAAACAAAGAAACAAACTACGCAGTCCCCCAAGAAAGCATCGTTATCCATGCAAAACACATAATCATAGAAAAATGGAGTCTATGTCTTTTATTAAGAACATTCAGGCCGTAAAGCCGTTGACCCAAAAAACCAAGTCTGATTCTCAAGTTGTTCTGGAGCGAAGACCAGGTTCCCATGTCCGACGAATGTGAATGCCTTGAAGGCACAAAATATCAAAAGCGATGGTGAATGAGAAAAGCTGCCGCAAGAACAAGTAACGTCAAGTCGTTCGACATTGGCATCAAACACTGGTTAAATTTCTTTGCACCGACTTTTAGGTCATTCTACTTGCAAAATTTGAAGGCAACATGCTGATTCGCCGCGGTAACCTGGGTTGAAAGACAGAACTGCGAGAGCATTGGCTACGTGGTCGCATGATCTTTTTGGACAACGCTTGGTATCAAAGTCCGGAGATTATCCTTGGTTCCAAGTAACTGTAGGGACAAACCTTCGGCGTTTGTGGCCAGATAAACTCCGCCCTAAGAGGAAGGAAGACATTCTATTGCACGGATGCGCTGCAGTCGACATGTCCATGGAGCTCGCAACATCTTACTGCGCTTCTCGACTGAATAAATTGAAATTCTTTTATATTTCCTCGAATAGCGAATAAAATCGTAGCTCCAGTTGAAAAAACAGACAGTACCTCCAACAAAACCAGTAATCTACGATGCCATCAAAACCTACTCGGATGCCACGTCCAAATGCTTTCGAAGCCAAATGCGATCATCTTCACGAGGCAAATTTTCTATAGGAAACATATGTACACTCAAGTCGTTGAATGCTTCGTACAAAGGCGACAACTGCGCATCAGGACACTTCAATTCCTTGACCCATCCACTTGCCAGGCCTAAATAGGAGTCTGCATCAACTGTGCTACCAAACGTTTGATAAAACGAAAAGCTATTTCCTAAAATAACAACTTTGCTCATTCTACTGCGACTCCAATTCTCTTTCAATACAGTGTTGTAAAGTGAACGGCCACAATGAGGCATAAAAAAGACAATGAACGAGTCGTCTTCGACATGGCTAGAAACAATACTGCAACACTGGCCCTTTAAACTATTCGTTGAATCTTGTACAGAGGGCTCGAGTCGTAAAAACCCCAACTTGGCACATAACTCTGTATCTATCGGACTCATAACGGGGTCATAAACTGAGCAACAGGAAAACTGCACGTCAACACGATCGGACTTCCTCATAGGCAAACACAACTCCTGCAAAAGCTTCGCTAGTGCAAGTTGATACCTTGATATAACTGAATTCTCAAAAGTACCTAGACCGTAGCATATCAACTTCCCAACGACCCGGTTACGAGAAACGGCTTCAGCGTACAACCTAAGATTCGACGGTGTAGAAAAACGACTATCTTCACAAACCAAACCTTGTGAAATTAACAATCTTGAAAGGTCACGCCACCATTTGGAGCTTTCAACTTGTTCCTTCAAGCGTGAAACCTCGTAATAAAGACTTCCAACCACGTGGGAAAGATCGGAATCCTCCAAATCTTCACAAGGACTTGCACAGGCAATCCTACTATCTTCTCGACTCCAATTCTCATACGAATGTGCGAGTGACCGACCATTCGGCGAGCTACGACCCCACAACTTTGGGTTTCTGTTCTTCGCAAAAGCATTCCTTTTACGTCGTGTAACTATAGTCCAGGATTGCATACTCTTTTCTTCATGGCTCATATTTTTCAAACTAATAACTTTCTATCCAGGATGTTATCTGATGTCTGAAGCGACATGCCTTTGGAACCACATTTGCCTTCTATTTCTGGCCCATCCACGATGGAAAATGAATTTCGACTATGCTCCAATCCGTCTCGATTTTGGGGAATAGCCACGTTGAATATGAGGGTGCGTGACTCCAATTTGCGCGGGCTTTTTGGCAAGAACGCCACCATCTCGGCCCTTTCCGACTTGGACGATTGTTGAAGCCAAAGCGCCGGTGGCATTTGCTTGAAACTTTACTAAGAAACAACTTATGAGCGACAGTGCTTCCATTGGAGAAACAAAGAGTGTAGCCACTTTGTTTTCATTGGGTTTTAAAACTGTTCGAAGGCCTCGCGCGAGAGATAGTGACGATTGCACGCTTTCGGAAGGAGAGCAACCGAAAAAGAGGAAATGCGTCGAGTTGTCGAGCTATTCAAGTGATCTTGGTCTCAATCATAAGAAACTGGATAAAGCGAACAACTTCTACAAGCTAAGGCAATCTATGGATCATTTCTCGTTTTCCGACGAAAACCCAGAGGAAGCGATGGAAGTTCCGGCGTCTCCTGATAGAACACCGGAAAGGCAAATTGTTTCCAACAGAGTTGAAAAAACAGTTCCTCCTACCCCTAGAAAGAAGTTTCATAGTGAGTTGCCTACAGTGTTGAAAGACTCTCCAGGTACTTGTTGCTTTGTTTCCCACGGTTAAGCAGGCTAATCGATGAAACTAGGTCCTCCTTCTAGAATTGGTGTTTGTGCTTGTTGTGGGCGACTAACCAAGTTGCGAAACTCGGTGCCAATATGTTTGCGCTTGGATTGTGCTCTTCAGTTTGCACAATAGTCGAAAGTGTATATGTATATATATATTAACATTCCGCTTGTATATGTATAAGTGTCTATTCTGTAACCGAAAAATATCGGTTATTGGATGATGTGTACATTATTGTTGCTGAGCGCGGTATCGCATATCTGGTAAAGTCCAGTAAGCTGCTTTACAAAAGGCACATTTGAAATGGGCGCAACAGCTTCAGTATAAAACGGTAGTCATACAAAGAATATGGCGTCATTAAAGAAGCATGTTGATGGGCTTCTCGATGATATCTTTGAAAGTTTTCAACCATCTTGCACCAACTGCGCCATCCACCACTCGATGATCACAGCTCATAGTAACTGTTAAAGTATTTCCAACAACAACTTCTCCGTTGTGCCCAGGTAACACAGTCTTCTTACTTGTACCCACTGCCAAGATAGCTGCTTGGGGTGGATTGATAATCGCCGAAAACTGATCGACACCAAACATCCCGAGGTTGCTCACCTAACACTCTCATGATATATAAGCTTCACAAGGACAAGTCTTTACTCACTGTAAAAGTCCCACCAATGTATTCAGTCGGCACAAGTCTGTTCTCTCTTGCCTTGCTTGCTAGTTGCTTCATTTCCTCTGAGATATCACGTAAACCTTTTCGATCCGCATCCTTTACAATAGGAGTGATTAAACCAGAGTCTAAACAATTTCGTAAATGCCATTAAATAAAGTCATGCAAAGCTTACCGGTCTCAACTGCAACGGAGATATCGACAGTATAGAATCGACGAATAGCATTACCAAGCCACTGAGAGTTCACTTCTGGAACCTTTTGTAATGCAACCGCACAAGCCTTGATGATAAAATCATTGATAGAAATTTTATATTCTCCGTTCTTCGCTTTGGAATTCATTTGTTCGCGAATCTGCAACAACTTATCAATACGACAAGTTGCTGTTAGATAATAATGTGGAATGGTTTGTTTCGATTCCAACAGACGCTCTGCAATGGTCTTTCATAGGATGAAATAAAAATAAATCTTCTCCAATCCAACTTAAAAGATCCTGACCTACCTTGCGCATGTTACTCAACTTAATATCGGTATAAGCTGCACTGCTACTAACTGCTTCACTTGTAACTTGTGCTTCCGACGAGGATGACAAAACATCACTTGCGAGAACCCTGCCAGAAGGGCCAGAGGCTGACACTTTGCTGATGTCAATGCTCTTCTCGTACGCCAGCTTCTTAGCATAAGGAGATGCAAAGGTTCGATCTCTTTCTTGACTTTGAGCTTTAGTTTGCGGAGCAGCAGTTTGACTCGAGGGAGGCCTGGCTGCTGATACAGCTTCCTGTGGTTTCTTTTCTTCTTTCTCTTGTTGCTGGGAAGCCGTCTGTTGCTGCGTTGGTTGCTGTGCAGCTGAACCAGAAGCTCCCTCTGACAGAAACTGAGATGGATCAACATCTTTGAAAGCAGATACGTCTTCTTCGTCTTCAACAATAATTGCAACAGGTTTTCCTATTGGAACATCCTGCGTTCCTTCTTTGAGCAATATCTGTACTCGTTGTTTAGAGCCCCGCTGTTTATCCACAAAGAAAACGAACCTTGGCAAGATAACCCTCATCTTGGCACTCAAATTCCATTGTAGCTTTGTCTGTTTCAATATCTGCAATCACCTATTCACGATAAGTTTTATGTACTATCTTACAAGCAATGGCATCTACCCACATCACCAGGTGACAGCTTATCACCTTCTTTCTTTTTCCAGTCAATGATATTGCCTTGTTTCATAGTTGGAGACAAGGAAGGCATCTTTAGGATGCTATACGAAGGCAGATCGGCAAACCATCTCACCGAGAACAAGTTCGATCCGGCCGAGACAGCTCGCCGAGAGGAAACTAGGACAGAAGAAGGGGAACCAAAAAGCGGCTGGCAGGCAACTGTAGATATATTCCTGCTGCTAAAAGGTTTTTGAGAGTTCTTAAACAAAGAAAGGATGTGTTGAGCAGTCTTCACTCCGCGATGGTCGCTTCTCTGAAGCAAAGCCCACAACGTCCACATTGGCCCTACCTCTAAGAATCTTTCCAGCGAGCTGGGGGAATTGCTGCCTATATGCCCAACAACGTATATAAAGAACCCCGCGCTTGGCTCTTAACTTTGGGTAGTTTTGTGTTCATAACCTTATGGTGTGACTTGGGAATAGAGAAGGAAAAGGAAGAGATAAGAGAGGAAATTGCCTTATTAGAAAGGAAAATTTCGAAGATGAAGAAACAAGGGGCTAAAGAAAGCCCCCAGAGTTAGTTTCTGCCGCAGAAAAGTAGTATGGTGACGATGTAGAGTGCTCTCTTTCCCTGTAGGTGACAAGGTGAAACTGTCTCAACGATATGGTATACGTTGGTTTCCTTTCCAGTATGTATGCATGGCTGAAGAGTTGAAGACATATTTGTTGAAGGCTGTTGGAGTGGTGAACTCTCTATGAAAACTCTGTTGCTTTTCTTTTGGAAAAAGTAAAGCAGAGATAGGACTCGCGACTATTTGCCGAGTCGTTTTCACAACAGTTTCACAACTACTTTTTAGTATTCGAAACTAGCTCTAGCCAATGTTTTAAAATACAGCATATTCCCAAAAACGACATTGTCCCTTTTTCATATCTCGTGACAACTTGTAATTACGCATTTAACTGCATAGGAACCGCAAATCGGCTCTTCATTGCGCGCCAAAAAAGGGAGGCGCGCATTTTTCATCCCACCCAC
Organism: Galdieria yellowstonensis; assembly: GCA_026122205.1. Lineage (NCBI taxonomy): Eukaryota > Rhodophyta > Bangiophyceae > Galdieriales > Galdieriaceae > Galdieria > Galdieria yellowstonensis. The sequence continues at coordinate 97,726 of JANCYU010000028.1, read as the reverse complement.
GTTTTCCCAAAAAAAAATGCTCACGTTAAAAAAGAGGCGAGGCGGGCGCCATTTATTTCCCATTGCTTGTGCAAATTTGAAACGCGTGTTTGGTTTTTTACTTTGTACTTGATTCTTGTAAAACATGTCTGACGATATTGTTGCCTTGGTTATTGACAATGGCTCTGGTATGGTGAAAGCAGGAGTTGCAGGGGACGATGCTCCTCGTTCCGTCTTCCCTTCCATCGTAGGTCGACCAAGACACCAAGCTATTATGGTTGGTATGGGACAAAAGGAAAGGTATTTGAAGGACATATGGTAGGGGCTTTAGACTAAGAACAGCTTAGTTATGTGGGTGATGAGGCTCAGTCTCGAAGGGGTATACTCTCTTTAAAATACCCAATAGAACACGGTATGTAATCTTTATCTGCTGGGAGTGCTTCACTTATGAAGATACAAGGTATTGTCACTAATTGGGATGATATGGAAAAGATATGGCACCATACTTTCTACAATGAACTTCGAATTGCACCTGAAGAGCATCCAGTCTTGTTGACCGAAGCTCCTCTCAATCCAAAGGCAGGTTTATTGTTTTCTTTGTAGCTTTGCTCTTGTTCAAAGGAAAACTGTAGGCAAACAGGGAGAAAATGACTCAGATCATGTTTGAGACTTTTAATGTTCCCGCAATGTACGTTGCTATTCAAGCAGTGTTATCGTTGTATGCTTCTGGGAGAACCACAGGAATAGTGGTGGACTCTGGAGACGGTGAGTGACGTTGGATATACCTTTGAGTTTCGTTAAGCTAGGATAAAGGTGTCACCCATACTGTGCCGATTTATGAAGGATATGCTCTTCCTCATGCTATAACTAGGTAATGTTTTTGATTCTTACTTGGGTTTTTTCTAAACAGGAAATAGAATTGATCTAGCAGGACGTGACTTGACCGATTACCTCATGAAGATTCTTACAGAACGAGGCTATTCGTTTACCACTACTGCAGAACGAGAAATTGTTCGTGACATCAAAGAAAAGCTTTGTTATGTCGCATCGGTAAGCAGTTTTCTTCGTTGCTTTAGTGGTTTTCATATTTCATTAGGACTTTGATGCTGAGATGGAACGATCTAAAACGCCAGGCGTCATCGATAAGACATACGAACTTCCTGATGGACAGGTAAACAAATAGTGCAGACATGCAGTCCCTTTTTCACTTATTGTTCGTCTGTAGGTGATTACGGTGGGTTCGGAAAGATTCCGCTGTCCTGAAGTCCTATTTCAACCCTCTTTAATTGGCATGGAATCAGAAGGCCTACACACAGTTGCCTATCAGAGTATCATGAAGTGTGACATGGATATTCGAAAAGACTTGTATGGCAATGTTGTACTTTCTGGCGGTTCGACCATGTTTCCTGGTATTGCTGACAGGATGCAGACGGAGCTAAGCAGCGTTTCACCATCGTCAATGAAGATAAAGATTGTTGCTCCAGCGGAACGAAAGTACTCCGTATGGATTGGTGGAAGTATACTTGCATCGTTGTCCACGTTTCAACAAATGTGGATCACCAAACAAGAATATGAAGAAAGCGGCCCTGGTATTGTGCATCGAAAATGCTTTTAACAGCCTTGCAGTGCATTGTGCCGTACGTGGAGCGACACAATTGGAAGAATAACGTAGCCGTTGTGGACTTAGTGTCTCTTCTTTGCAACCAATGAATGTGGGCTTTTTGTCTTGTTTGTGCATTTGAAATTTTTGTCGATCGTTTTCCACGCTCGTGTCACATCTTGCCTTTTGCACGAATGATCGGACAATGTCACAAGTCTATTCATCAGATATTGAAGAGTTGTTGTCTTCACCACCTGCTTGGTTAGAGGACAAAGTCGTCGAAAGTGCTTCAGAAAATTCTGTTGAGGCACCGTTGGCACTGCAACTATTGTTAGGTTCACTACCTGAGTGCGCCGAACCTTCCCACTTGCCTACTTCACAAGGCAGCCAACGCAAACCGGTTATTTACGACTTGTACGAAGACTTGACGACCGTTGGAACAAGTTGTAGAGAAATGCTAGAGAAAAGGAAAAAGCAGTTGGAGGAGTCTGGGTTGCCTTTATCTGTCTTATTCTGTTACCACATTCCGTTGAACGTTACGGAAACCGAACTGTGTACCTTGTTATTTGACCAGTTGGGTATATTGGGTGTCACCCACTATCGAATGGAGTATAGCAACAGTCGACGCTCTCGTTCTTGTTGGCTTTATTTTTTTTCTGATGAGTACTGCGAACTCGCAGCTTTCCATCTGGCAAGGTTTATTGAAAAAGGAGGGAGTCTGCCGTTTGAATTCAGTTTCTCTCTACCCGAAAATGACGACGTTGTACAGTGGAAGATGCAAACGACAAAAAAAAGGAAGCGAACGTCGAAGTTACAGCGTTCATTGGCAACTGCACATGACTTGGGGGTGGTATCGAATACTTTATTTTTCGATTATATCGAACCAGAGATAGACCTGCAGAAATTTCGAGAAATACTAACGAGTGCGACCAGTGGTGTCGTCCATGTTCGGATTACTGAGCCACTGTTGAGAAAAGCTCCGGGGAACAGGAACGGTAACTTAATACAGACGTCTCGGTTAGGTTGGGTCACTTATGCGTCCGAAGCGCTTATGCTCAATGCTTTGGTGCGGTTCAAATCGTCCCATCTGACCAAGTTGGGACTAGGCGTTCCTCAAATGGATAAAACTGCTTCCAAACACAAGCAATATCCGGAATTCGCGCTTTCCCAACGACAGAAAAAGTCACAGATATCAGCCTTGAAGTCTGGTGGAGAAAAAATAACTTTTATATACGAAAAATAAGAAGCAACATTACAACTTGTTTCTTGTTAATATATTGTGTCGGGTTCCAAGCGAAATAAATGCATCTACTAACTTGTCAATATCATCGGTCGAATGAGCCGCAGAGAGTTGAACGCGAATTCTAGCACGACCTTGGGGAACAACTGGGTAAGAGAATCCTATCACGTATATTCCAAATTCATTCAACATCTCGTCCGCCATTCGAGAAGCTAATGCTGCATCTCCTAACATGACGGGAACAATAGGCGGTCCATGAACACCACCTCTTACATCAAAACCGGCTTGTTCCATACGGCTCCTGAAATGAACAGTATTCTTCCATAATTTCTCTCTCAACTCTTCTCCTTCCTTGGAAGAAAGAATATCAAACACAGTGATACTTGCTGCCGCAACCGAAGGAGCAAGAGTATTGGAGAATAGATAGGGCCGAGCTTTCTGTCTCAATACATCCACAATTAGTTTTTTTCCCGTCGAGAATCCACCCGTAGCACCTCCCAATGCCTTTCCTAGAGTGCTATTGATACAAATAATGCGGTCGGATGAAACGTTCCAGTGTTCAGCAGTACCAGTCCCCTTTCTTCCCAAAAAACCTGTGGAATGACATTCGTCCACAAATATAAAAGCATCATATTTCTCAGCCAATCGACAAATTTCTTGCATTGGGGCAATGTCTCCATCCATAGAAAACACGCCATCCGTTGCTATCAAACGTATCCGAGCTTTTTGTGCTTGCTCAAGTTTTCCGGCCAGGTCTTCCATGTCCATATGCTTGTATCTCAAGCGTTGGGCTTTGCATAAACGAATACCATCAATTATACTAGCATGATTCAACTCATCCGATATGACTGCATCCTCTGGGCCTAAGATAGCTTCAAAAAACCCAGCGTTTGCGTCGAAACAAGATGGAAATACTATCGTATCCTCCGTTCCGTGAAAGTCCGTAACTTTCTTTTCCAGTTCCTTGTGGATATCTTGAGTACCACAGATAAAACGAACAGAAGCCAGCCCAAAACCACGAGTATCCAACGCACGCTTGGCGGCTTCAACAACCTTTGGATGATTTGCGAGTCCTGTATAAAGAAAGTAAACAGTACACAGAAACCACAGCTTCATACTTACCTAGATAGTTATTGGCACAGAAATTCAAAACACTTGATGAAGTCCCTTCCACATTAACCTTCGATCCCTGCGGACTAGTTATCACTCTCTCGGCCTTAAAGGTTCCCGATTGTCTGGCTCCGTCCAAAGTACCTTGGAGCTCATGATAAAGTGTACTTCCAGTCCACGACTTTGTTGCTCCAGAAGTTGCTTGCATACTGTAATAACCCTTCAAAATTTCTTTAACTGATAGTGGTTTATCTTTCGAAAGTGTGTAGGAAAGGCGAGAAGCTAAAATAGTAGATAGACCACTGCGGTACATAAGACCACAAAACACAGCAGAGAAAGGAGACTGCGAGAGGATTCACCTGGTCGGATAGACGTCCAAACTGACAATGAAGCTCAAAATTAATTCAAGGCTGTGAAACACCTTCGATTAAAACAAATGAATTCACAGATTTCAAACATATTACAAATAACCCGGACACAAATATTTCAAAGTTTTTGGAAAGCCGTTTAAAAAAAGTTCTGTAATAAACTAAAATTAATAGAAATTTAAAAATAAATCTTTCGATCAAAATGAGCCAAAGACCTTGATCGTCATGGCAAATTAATTTAAAAATAAGAGCAAACCAGTCTCTCAGCTTTTAAAAAACAAAAAGCATGAGATTAAAAGAATAACATTTTTTAATTCAGTTAAAACAACGCAAACTCATATGCTGCTAGCGTAGCGAATATAGCCGCTATTACAACGTTTTTAAAACTAAAGCTACTTTTGAAAAAATTGAGATTTGCTTTTCATACAAATCCATCAAACCTAGCTGTACTGCACACTCTTTTAATGGCCTTCCTTCTTAACTAAAGTGCAGTTGAAAATTTTCCAAGGCTAAAGTGATAGCGTCGAATTGGCTTTTTTTGTATTTTGTGTTTTTAAAATTTTATTACTTACTACTCAAGATTGCTATTGATTTGTCGCTTCATTTGGTAATTTGTTTCTATTTTATTGTTAGCCTTTTAATTGTTTTAAGCGTGCTACACAAAATGCCTATGGTCGTTTTGCCAAGTGCTGATCTTTTTTTAAAGAAGACGTTGTACTATTGCATTTGGTACAAAATAATCCGTAAAATGCGATATTGCGATGGTTTATAGACACCTACCTTGGCACTAAAATGAAAAGTTTTTATTCGTTGTTTTAAAAGTCTCTTTCACATTGACAATTCTCCTGGAAATGGCCATGTCGGGACTACATATAATAACATGGCAGGCTGTACATTCACCATTCTTTCGCAGTGTATTCACCGCCAACACAATCATAGGACCATTTCGAGTACCGAGCAAACATTGTACATTTTATTACAATCCATTTTCATGTACATTCGATTCTTCCACCGGTTGATACAGATGCACCGAGTGTTGATCATACGGTCCATGGTTCGTACTTGTGGCAAGGATCATTTCCTGTTCGCGATTTTCATCGTCGATGACCGTGTGATGATAGGAAACCTGGGGTATGGATGATTCTTTTCGCAGTGCCAACCACGCGAGCAATCCATGGAGGGCGATGTATACCGGGAAACCGAGCACCCATCCCACGATTCGCGTCCCTGGGGATGGCGACCGGATGGCACCGATCCACGTATCGAGGACGAGCAACGAATTGAGTGCGATACACAGCGCAGCGACGAGCCATGCCATTCCATGCACGATCCACGAACTCGCAAATTTTCCCATTTTCACGGTGCTACTGGTGAATCGGATCACCGGAATGATGGCAAAGGGAAGTTGCAACGACAACACAACTTGGGAAAAAATGAGCAATCGATAGGATCCTTGGTCGCCGAATAACCAAATGACGGTGCACGACGGGACGATAGCCAACGACCTGGATAACAACCGTTGAACCAATGGCGAAACCTGGATATCCAAGAACCCTTCCATGACGTATTGCCCGGCCAACGTCCCACACAACGTCGACGACTGACCAGCTGCGATGAGAGCAATACCAAAAAGAAGAGGCGCCAATTCCACTCCCCAAAATTTCGAGTCGATGGTGCGCAACAACTCGTGGGCTTTTTGCAAGGTGGTGACTTGGATCCCCCGATCCCAAAAACTGGCCGCTGCGACGATCAAGATCGAACAATTGATGAACAATGCGGCGTTCAAAGCTATCACGCTATCCACGAGGTTGTAAAAACATTGGTTCCTCAACGAAGCCACGTGTCTATCTACCACTCGTTCTTGTACCAATTTGGAGTGCAAAAACAGGTTGTGTGGCATGACCGTCGCACCTATCATCCCAATGGCGATATAAATGCTGTCGTGTCGAAGCCTAGGAACGAAACCCATGAAAATTCCCGGTACCGAGGGCTTGGAAAAGAACAGTTCCATGATGAAACACGAGGAGATGATCGCCAGAAAAACGAATATGAGGTATTCGAATCGCCGCATTCCATAGTTTTGTACGATGAGGAGAATAAACGTATCCAACATAGTTATCCATACTCCCAGGATGAGGGGTATTCGGAACACCAAGTTCAAACCTATGGCCGTTCCGATGACTTCTGCCAAGTCGGTAGCGACGATAGCTAGTTCTGCAAATAGCCACAATAACCGACAACACCAGGTAGGATATTCCAAGCGACACATTTCTGCCAAGTGTTTCTGGGTTACAATTCCCAACCTCGAAGCGAGGGTTTGTAACAAGACACCCATGGCGTTGGACAGTGCCAACACCCACAAGAGTTCGTAACCAAAACGTGAACCTGCTTCTATATCTGTTGCCCAGTTACCGGGGTCCAAATATCCTATGCTCACCAAGAAAGCCGGTCCTAGTTGCTTCAATAACTTTGCAAAAGAAACTCTCGAGTTGTTCGCCCTTGGTTCCGAGAAAGGTTCCATTAGAGCTTCGGATAACCGAGCAGACCTTGGAGACTCTGTGCGAGTATCTTGTTGTTGTTTGCTTTCTGTAAAAGGATACACGAGTTGCATGCTAGGCGTCATTGGACATTCACAAGAAGATGCGATAAAAGGTTCTCTCCCACCAAAGAGGAGGAGGAGGAAGAGGCTTCTTTTATTGTGGTTGTTATGGACATGGCAATATTTCTTTGTAGAGGACTCAAGCGACGTAATGCAACTTGAATGTCATTACGCTGTCAATGTTCCTCTAATATTGCTCTTAGCCGGGTGAAATGGACAAAGTTGTTTCATCCAAGAAACAATGCCCTTGTAGACGGCTGTTTTACATTATTATTCATGGAAGAAGAATAGTTGTTATCCACTAGAAGAGGAGAATGGACCACCACCACCACTACCACCACATTCTACAATAGTCGAACGAGTAACTACACCTACCAACTTTCCATTATTCACCACATAAGCACATTTGGGCATCAACATAACAAATAGAAAATGAACTCGACTCAATTTGGTATATTCCGTGACGAACAAAGGAGATACATCTCTCGGTACTTGGACAACAAGATGCGAATCGGATGAAGAATGTTTCGGGTCTCCATTTGTTGTTGTTGTTATATTCGTATTGCTTGAAGAAACAAAAGATGCGCCAAGACGATGATCCATCGAAGAGTGTATAGACAATTCTTCCTCATCTCCGTCGTCATCTTCATCAAAGGTCGTCTGACCACTGCTGGCAGGAAACTCTTCATTGTCTCCATACTCGCCACCTACTTGAAAACTTTTCCACGACTCATGAAGCAAATGCAATAAACTTCTTCGTTTGACAGCTCCTAATAGATAACCTTTCTCATCAACTACTGGAAAACAAGCAAATTCTGGATACGACTGTAAAATATGTCGTAAGGAAGCTGAACTGGAAAACTCTGGAATACGGACACATTCTTTTATCATTACTTGGGAAACTTCCATATCCGGCGTGACATCCTTTCGCATATAAGGCATATAGGGAATGCCTTTCATAATAATCAGCGTATCATAGAGAGAGCGGTTGAAAATATTTCCAGTGACGAAAGCAAACAAGACAGCTATCAAAGTGGGAACCAAATGTCTCAACTAAAAAAGGAAATCATTCTCCTACAGCCGAAAATGGTTTCCAATCTACCTGACCAGTGACTTCAAATATGATTACAGCACAGGAAAGTGCTCTGGTAACTCCAGTAGTAAAAGATGCTGCTGCTACTACCGCATATCCACCAGGTACAATAATATCACCAAAGATAAGTTTCAGCAATTCTCCATATAACCTCCCAAAACATGAACCCAACAAGAAACCTAATAGAGATATTGTAAGCAATCATCCATCTATAGAGAATACACGAGTCAATTACTAACTAGGAACAAATACACCAGCAGGAATAGGCAGACCCACAGATACCACAACCAACGGAAACTTTACAACAAGCAATAAAAATACTTGCAAAGGACTCAAAACTCTCAAGGTTTCTGATGAAAACAGTTCATTGATAGCCATTCTAGGATCCAATCTGCGACACAATAAGCACAAACAATAGAGAACAAACCCAACTTACCGAAACAATTCCACAGGATATTGCAAAATAGCCGCAATGGAAGCAACGATACCAACGAGTATATAGCGACTGGTAAGTGGCAGCTTTTTCATTCGAATACGATACACTTGATGGACACAATAGACGAAAAGAGAACCGGCACAACCTAAAGTGCAATATTTCAGTCTTTGGAGCCTTGTTGGTATCAAACTGCAAACCCATCAAAATGCCGAGCAACGCAAATAACACAATTTCTGTAGGGTCGACGACTCCTACATCAAATGTCGTCTTTTGAAAGGCTTCGACCAAAGGAGTATCGTAAAGTAGTTTATATATCAAAGCACCGGAGACTGTTGCTGCAGTTGCCTTCCAAAATGTTCTCACAATATAAAACGAAGCGGTAGTTTCCAACGAATATAATACTCCACCGATGGGAGCACCTTTGCCAAGTAAAAAACACAAGCAGAAAGACAACAATACGACATACCAAAAGAAGAAGCCAGTCCAACTGCACAAGCAGCACCAATCATTTGAAGACGCAAGGACTTGTCTCTTCGAATGAATCGAAAAAAAGGTAATCGACTGAGTTGATGAGATATAATGCAGGCAATATGTACGTTGGGACCTTCCCATCCTACAGGGAGCCCGCCACCTTTGGAGAATCAGTTACTGCTTTCTTCATGTCTATCCTACTTACCAATTGCACAAATGAGACCAAGAGATTTTGCGCCTAATACACGAAGCTTCAAGGCGTCTTTCTCTCTGTCATAGAAACCGGATAAGATACTCTTCATCTGTGGTATACCAGAACCTTCAGCTTCCTTTCCTAAAGCCTGACAAGCAAATGTGGAAAGCAAACAGAGTAACAAGGCAGTAAGGAAATAGAAAATGAAACCAATAAAGTAACCGCCAAAGTTACTAGATGAAATCCACACACGGAACACTTCCAACCAATGCACCGAAAGGTCAACTAAGAAGATAACGGCAGCTGAAAGGACACCAAGGATTACCAAGAATAAAGTTAGGTGAGTAAAATACCGAAGAGGAGTCGGAATTCTTAACAGCCATCGAAGTAACCAACCAGAAAAACGACGATAGACAGAACTTTGTTCTGTTCATCCCAGTCTCTCATTAGAACAACAGGAAATAAGACAATGAGCTTGGTTGTTATTTACCTAGAAAGCGTTCTTCGGGAGCAGCTCCTTCTTGTTCTGCTTCTAGAAACTCAAAGTTTACCTCTCTTACAGAAGGAGAAGCTTCCTGACCAAAGTTTGTCAAGTTGTCATTCAACGTAGCGTTCAATATATTCGAGTGATATTGTCTCTCATGAGTGTCTTCCAGTGGCACCGTTTCTAAGTTTTCCATAATTCCGCCTTTTTCACGCGGATGAGAAGAATGGTTCCGTCATTTCTATCCAAAATTTTCCTTGGATCAAACAAGTCGTCATCAACTCAACAACTAGGAACAGTAACTGATCCTCCTTTATTACTGTACATATTCCATTTATGAAGACTTCCAAAGCATACAACAATCACTTGGAAAGTAACTCACCACTTCCATTACATACAGTGCAAAACATAATTCCAGAACCATAACAATGAATACACTTGGAACTTCGAACGCCATATTTTTTTACACAAAACTCACAAGCTTTGATTCCTTTTCCTCCACAGCTGGAACAAGTATTCATCAACCCCTTTTTCCCTGGCTTGACCAAAGTATCATCTACTTGACTATTGCTTTCTGTGGTAACCGCATCCATAAAAGAATTGTTGTCGGTGTTGACTTTCTCTATTTTGGGTTCCAATTTCTGTGCAACATTGTCATCCACGAGAAAGCTTTCATCAAGTTCTTCCAAATTATCGATATCTCTGGATACTTGGCGAAGACGTTTTTTGGCTGATTTTTGAATCATCTTTAGTTTTCGTTTCTTCCCTTCGTCCAAATTCATCCATGAAGGTTGTCCTATGAGTTCAAGTCCTTCTCTATCCACTTCTAAATGGAGAGATTCGCGAACTTGTTGGTACTTTTCGTGCAACATTGTCTTATCCAATTGCATATCATTCTTCTTTTCCTCGCTAGTAACACTGTCATCCAAAGTACTATCGTTTTTTCTACTTTCATGTTGTTTACATTTACGCAACGAAAGTGATATTTTAAGTCTGGTTTGTGCACTCATTCTTCTTCCATACATAGGGTTGAGTGGACCTTGCATACGTTCACTAATAGCTATGCGGTGAGAGGGCGAAAATTGTTTGCCTTTCATCGAGTCTGATATCTTCTTCCTTGTTTCCATAGAAAGAGAGCGTCCCCTCAAACTCTGACTTATTTTCTTTCTCGTTTGTAAAGAGTGTGGCTTTCTTTTCTTTCTACCTCTGTCGTTGTGGTTAGGGAGTGGAGTGGACAGTTGTTCCCTTTGAAAAGGATTTCTTCTGGTTTCCGAATAATTCTGCGCTTGGTTTGTACTCTGAAAGAAACTATTCGCGTCCTGCAATTCTCCTGATGTATTTTCTTGTACATGGTTTGGTTTCTTTGCAGCTACGAGCACTGGATAGAAACGACAAAGTTTCATACTCTTGTAATATTCACGAGAAAAAGGGTAATAAAATACTTGACAACAACGTTTACAAGGAAGTTGGAATTTTCTAGTGAAAACTTGTGTAGAGGGAAATACAAAAGGCATCTTCTCCAGTCGTTGTCTCTTTCTGTCTTTCTTTGCTTTGACGAACAAGAAGAAAACGAAAAATGGTTGGCGCTCCATTTCTTATCTCTTGGGGGCCATCGGCGTCGTGGAGATGAAAAAAAGGAACGGTAAGTTTCGTCAAGGTGCGCTTTTATGATGAGAAAACTTGCATCACGACGGTCATATGAAGCTGTATTGTGATTAGCTACTGCAAGTCTGGACCTCTGAAAAGTGCTGCTCTCTAGGAGGGTTCCCCACAAGAAGACTCAAGTTGTACTAGGCAAGACGGAGTTGGATATCCATTCATCTACATATATATATATATATATATATATATATACATGTATAGATGTGTGTTGGAATATACCAATATATTTTACAACGAAAATAAAGAAACCCCAAGTTTGGTGAATAGTTTGGAAAAATAGTGGTGGATAATATGTTGGGGTTTGTTTCATGGGAGCCACCTTTGGTATGCAAGTATTCAATAGCCAACCACAAGAAAGCTAGATATTATTGGTTGTATGAGAAGCCACATGTGACACGAAGACAATTTCCACAATATATACCACGAACTAGGAAATATGTAGGTTGTTCCTGTTGTACTAGCAACGATACCAGGCAACAACACAAGGTGGAGCAAAAGAATAATAATGTTATTCTACTCGATGAAAAGGTGAATTGTATTACAGTTGTATTGTTTCAACCAAAGATACCAGGAAATACAGGTATAGCATGCTCCTCTCTCTCTTTCTATGTATATATATGTATAGCATAGCATAGTGACACGATTCCTATCCAAGGAAATATTGGGAGAACTTGTTTGGCGTTTGGAGCTCGGTTGCACCTTGTGGGTCCTTTGGGGTTTTCTATCAGTGAACACGCTGTCCGAAGAGCAGGACTTGACTATTGGAAACACGTGGATCTAGAATACAGTTCGAGTTGGGAAGAATTTGAAAAGGTTGTATTGCCCTGTTATTATTTCTACTAGTTATGAGTGATATTCAGTTTTACAGTGTTTGACGGAGAATAGTCATATCTATTTTATTACCACTCAGGGAACGGTGTCTTTGGAAAGCGTATCTTTTGAGAAGAGAGGTTCGATTTTCCTCGTATTTGGAAGTGAGACGGAAGGATTTCAGCAGTTACCTAAGAAAGCTTTCGATAGAGGTCTTTCTGTTTATATTCCTATGCTGAACAAACATATCATTCGTTCTCACAACTTGTCCAATGCCGTAGCGATGGTTTTATGGGAATGGCGTCGTTGCCCATAAAAAAGTGAAGTCGGCAAAATCGCATTTCTGCCTTTGCGGTCGTTCGTCGTGGGGGAAAACAAAAGAAAGAAAGAAAGAAAGCTCATGGTAAGTGGTTTCTAGTACACGAGTGCTGGTATATCAACTCAAAATGGTGTTTCTCAGCCTGCTCATAAGACTTTTCGAATCAAGAAAAAACTAGCCAAGAAAGCCAGACAAAACAGACCAGTTCCCTATTGGTTTCGAATGAAGTCGGATACCAAGATTCGTTACAACGCAAAGAGAAGACACTGGAGAAGAACCAAGTTGGGCTTTTAATGAGAGAAATTGGTCAAGTCGTTTTTGAATAATAAAACGGAGGTGGTTGTTTGTGATTGACCGAGTTTGCGTCGAGTACAACTAGAACAACAACAACCATCATACGGTATTGTCCACACCATAGTCGTCCCTTTCACAAAGAGAATATTTATTATTCTATTTGGATATGAAAAAAAAAGTCACAAAATAGTCTCTTAGGAAATATACTTTCGAATCAAAAAGGCCATAACCACGAGGATACCGGGAATAAGCAGTTTCTTCCACAAGGGTACTTCCGGTTGGTTCGCAGACTGCACTGGCTTGATTCCTTCTCGTTCTGCTCGTTCCAATTCTTCTTTCGTTTCACTACGAACTACTCCCACGAAATACTTGTTTCGTAGTTCTCTTGCCTCATCCGAGTGACCAACGTCTTCAAACTCTCTCGTAGCATCACGCCCTAACATATGGTTATTATTATTATGATATTTTGCGCGAAATAGGAATATCTTTCCTCGAAATAACACATACCGGCAACTTCAAGTAGAACTTCTTCTCCACCCGGATGTTCGTCCAGAAAACGAGTCACGTCATATATTTTTCCGTCCAACACAATCCAAGCATCCTTTTTGGTATTGTGTTTTGCAACCTAGTAACCACAAATATTATATTGTATGCCAACCAATAGTCACTTTCACATACTTCCACCAGTGGATACTGTTCTACTCGTTCTTGTTCCATGCCCCAAACCCAAAGAAGTGAATGTGTCCACCACAATGTGCAACCACACAAACACACAAATAGAAACTGCACTTTTTTTTATTGAAAACTCACATATCTCGAAACTCGATACGACGAGACTTGTACAATGACCAACGAAGTCGTTTGGTATATAATGCAAAGATGTATAATACGGAAAGAGTAAATATTGCTTGCACGCCCATCTTCTTCCTTTCATCTTGCTTAGGATCTGAAGCCCAAGCCAAGAAAGTCACTACATCTTTTGCCATCTGAGAAGTTGTTGCAGGAGTTCCATCATCAAACTCCACAGCACCATCATAGAGAGCTCTAGCCATAGCAATTTGTCCTCCAACAAAATAAGGATTGTAATTGAGACCTTCTCGAATATTAACTCCCTCTGGTGGATCTCTATAACCGGTAAGGAGTGCAAAGATATAATCTTCTCCGTGATGGCGGGCTTTGACAATATAACTAAGATCAGGGGGTAAGGCACCATTATTTGCATATCTTGCTGCTTCATCGTTAGGATAAGGAGCTGGAAAGTGATCCGATAGCCTTCCTGGTCTAGTGAACATTTCACCTTCCTCGTTGGGGCCATCTTCTACTTCTTCTTCTTCTGCCATAGCCTTTGCCTCCTCTTCTGTATAAGCAACTCCAACCAAGTTGCGATAGGCAATACTCTCCATGCTGTGACAGGAAGCACAGACATTCTTATAGACCTGATGGCCTCTACGAATGGCAGCGGCATCGAAGGAAGACAAAGGACCAGAATGGTTCCAAGGGTATTTTGGAGGCTCTAGAGTCTCATCGTCTGCTTTCAAAATGGGACACGTCATATAAATGGTACCAAATACAGTGGCTGCTACGGTAGCAAAGGAGGCAAAAGCATGAGACTGGCGACTTTTCGAGGACCCGCCTTGTTCTTGTTCAGCAGACGAAAGGACAAAAAGGGACGTTTGAAAAGGGCTTGTTTGAAAACCCAGTTTTGGTTGATGAACAATTCTACTTGTGGTTTTTACATAAAGTCGATGGATAAGTGCCCATGTCGGTCTCCAAGTCGTTTTCATCGCCAGTCGTCAATTCACGAGCGAAAATTTAATGTCCCAAAACACTATTCGTTTTATCCAACATATTCCACTTGTGTGTGCCTTGTTTCCCTCCCAAAAAGAAAAGAATCTCAAGTTCTCGATAAAGGATCCAACAATAGTCCAACTACAAAGAGCGTTATTATTAAAGCAGAAAGTATGATAACGGCCAATTTCTGGCGTGTTTTGTCTTCAGAACTGGCAATCTCCACAAGAGTCTGAGAAAGATCGCTCGTTTCTCCTTTGGTATTCACATCAGAAATACGATAAACCCAAGTACCAGGAGAAACCGACGAATCAATAAACGAATAATTTCCTCCTGAAGAACCTTTACTTTTCAACCTAGGATCACTCTTATAATCCCCAATCACTTGAAACTCTTCCGTGCCACCTTTACGACGTTGGACAATGAAACCAACATTATTTTCTTCGTTATCTGTACTCCATACAAGTTCCACTTCGTCTCCCAAAATCCTTGCTTTTAGACCAATCCCTGCAATTTCTTGCAACTGGGGGTCCGCAGCAAGTCTTCCTGAAGCACTAGGTTTCTTTTTGGGCGCCAAGGGTCTCGGATCCTCTGCTACTTTTCCAATTAACCAAGGAGCATATGGAGTGCCATCTGCTCTGTACAAGGACTTGACACCACCAACTTTGAGTCCGTCATTCTTTGGTTTAGGTTTTAAACCCATTTGTTCCATGTCCCGATAATAACCCGGATAAGGTTCCTTTTCAGGTACTGGCTCTGCTTCATGACCTGAATAAGCTTCCTTTTCAAATATTCGGTTTGCTTCATCTATCGATATAGACTGAGGCGCAGAGGAATCCTTTAATTCAGTTGTTTCACTTGCGTCTCGTTCAGGGGACTCGTTCTCCTTTTGACAAACCACAAAAAGATTAGCAGCTCTGAAAGAAGTTCGTTGAATACAAGGTGAATAAGCTTTTCTCTGTTTTTTGCAAATATAACAGTCGTTTCTGGTTGATGATGAAATGAATGTTTGGAGCGGTGCTGCTCGGAAGAAAAATGCCGCCATGACGAGACGATCGAACAATTCGCGCCATTGCAAAAGTTGGCGGCTGTATGAAGACAGCATTTGCCTCCTTTCCAAAAGTGGAAAGTATGCATTGTGCGGTCCCTACTTTTGTATCTCTCTTTCTTGGGATTTCTGTGCCTAGTTCTTTTGACGATAGCAATTAGAGAGACACTTTTGCAATTTCGGTTACGAATAATAAAGACGATTTATAGAGCAGATTGCTTTTATATATCCACAAACATTCTATGCAACTGTTATTGTTTGACTCGAGTTGCGCGTGATATACATCGACGTTTCCTCTTGGCTTTTCTCTTGCTCTTCGTGGTTGCTGTCCAAAGTTGATATGGTGGAACCTTCCACAAAAGGTTTTTCTGAAGCTTTCCACGCTGTTTCGTCCTTCTTAGCACCTTTGGTAGCGCCACTCACTCTCGACTTGGTGCCATTGGATGGATACGCTGTTGTCTTTTCTTTTAACCAAGTGGAATTAATCTTATCCATCTCATTGTTGGCCACCTTATCCAAGAAAACATCCACGGCTTTTCTCATTGCATAAGCATTATCCATAAAGGCTTCGGCATGTTTCAAGTCGGAATGCCACAATCCAATCAATGCATGTTCGAGTACTTGTGCATGTTTCAAGTACAATTCATTCATTTTCTGTAGCAAAGAACTGGAAGATTTTTCAAAAGCTTCTTCTGCTTCTCTCATTCTTTCTTCCAATCTTTTCTTTTTTGGAGTTTCATTTCGAATACTTTCATACTTCTTTTTCAAGTTTTCATACTTTTCTTGATGTCTGGCCCTATTCTTTAAAGAAACTTTGAGGTTTGATATTTCTTGAGAATAGGACTTTAGTATCTGAGCACAATGATTGCTAACGGTATTGTCCTTGTGAAAATGTTGCATGAATGACTGAAAGGCATCCAGTGACCGAAAAGAACTATCTACAGTCTTGTATTCAGGGGCATGTTTCTCATAAACTTCATTCAACTCCGCCGATAAACTTCGAGAAACTGATAGTAAGGACTTCCATTTATCCGTAGCACTTTCCAACTTTGGTAGGACTGCGTGGATGCACTTGTCAATAGCAAAGAGTCTTGCTGCTATGGTATCTACTTCAGAGTTTGTAGTAGGGGGAGGCTTCGAAAATACCAATCCCATGACAAACAATATAAATAGATTCGTGCCAACTGCATCGATAGATGATAAGCAGTGGAGTTGTCATCCCTGCCAGCCTAGGGGAAAGGCCACGTCAACCAATCATCTCTCGATTAGACACGAAACAAGAGGCACCCTGACCCGATCGATCCGTTTCTGCATGGCGTCAGGGGAAATTTGTTCTCGAACCATCTTCCGCACCCTCAGTTCATTCATCCGTTGTGAATTGGGCAGTTTTCCTCTGTTTCCACGTGTGTTTCTTCAGCAGTGTGGATTATTTTGTTGTGGGTTGGGTTTTCTGGAAAGGTTGAAAGCGCGCCATTTTTTGAGGTTATATTCTTGTTAGGGTTTCTTTTATTTTGTTTTTGGTGGTTTGGAGCTGGAGTTTTCCTGCATGGAGCTGTTTAACATGTCTTAGATACCTCGACTTGCTCGTATTTTTGCGGATACCTTGAGCCGTTTGGTCAGTCGTGAAGAGGAAAAATCTATTCCGTTTACTTTGTTGGCAAAAAGTTAGAGTGGAACCAGTTTGAAGCTCTTCATGGCGCCTTCCCTGCGGGGTCAGAATAGCACTCAAGACCCATGTAGCGAGGGAGAAGAGGCTTCTTCTGGACTCTCAGGTTTCTCATACTCCCAGGGCATTCCTGACTTTTTTCAACAAGACTATGAGTCCTCTCAGAAAGTTTTAGAGTTGGAGCAAACGAATGAACTCGGAAAGGCGGACTTGGGGAAAGAGGCACGTAGAAACGGCGTTGCGTCCGAACCAGCTAAGCCTTCCTCCGTTCCAGCTTCTTTCCAGTTGCTTTCTAGATCTGCCCTGAGGTGGTTGAACAGTGAGGCAGAACATAATCACAATCGTTCGGTAGCACACACGGGAAATTCATGTCATGGTGGGCACTTTGCAAAGACGTTTCAGCCTTGGGACTTTTCGGACGTTGTTTGTTCTGTCAATTCAACTGCAAAGGCGTTTGATAACGGAACTATGAAGTCTGAAAGACCTTCCCGCACTGGCGTTTCCGGTACATACTTTTTAAAACAGAATACTTCCAGTCAAAATGTTTTGGGGGTTTTCAAACCATCAGATGAGGAACCTTGTATTGAAAATGGAAAAACAACAAATAATAGCGCAAGTTCACGACAGGGGTCTTGGTTATCGGCCGTTCATAGTTGCCAATATAGTGGTCAAGGAGCGTTGAAGGAAGTTGCTGCATATTTACTGGATCACGGCGTATTTTGTTCAGTCCCACAGACAGTGTTGGCCAGTTGTGATATTCAGCTTGGTGATGGAGATGAAAAGGACAGTGATCATGGTCAGGATTCTCTGGAAACAAAGACTGGGGCATTTCAAGTATATGTTCCAAATGTGGGTGACGCAGAAGATTACGGTCCGGGGGTGTTTTCAGTAAACGCAGTTCAACGCATTGCCTTTTTTGACCTTCGTGTTTTAAACTGCGATCGACATGGAGGGAATTTATTGGTTACCAAAGGGAGTAACGGGAACAGCTTTAACCTGGTTCCTATTGATCATGGTTTTATCTTACCAGACAAATTTCAAAGCTATCCTTGGCCTGTTTGGATGGACTGGCCTCAGGTAAAGGAGCCGGTTTGCGAAGATGTAAAGAGATATGCAGAAACGCTAGACGGTGAAATGGACGCTCGTCTGATCTTGGACGAAACAGATGGCAGACTGTCAAAGAATAGCTTAAGAATTTTGCGCATAATGACTGCGCTTCTTCAGAGAGCCATGGAGAAGAACCTTACTCTGTATGAAGTCGGTTCCCTTGTATATGTCCGCGATCCCGACACAGAGGAAAGCGAGTTTTCTTCCATTATGCGAGAAGCAGTTGAAGCAACCGAAGCACGGAACTCGCATATTTTATACGATGAGGATCATTCTCCACCATCGTTTGCTCCAACCCAGTTTCACAGTGGCTATTCTGATTGTGGAGACCCAATATTTTCCCTTGACTGTGATAGCCTTTCAGAAGCCGCTTCAGGTAGTATTGGCTCGGACCTAGTGTTTCCTGCCAGTGCGCCTGGAAGTCCAACTACTGGACGACATTTTTCTCGTTGGGACTTGACAGAGGATGATTATCTCATTCGATATGCGATGAAGCTTTTCGAAGAGAAGCTGGATGAAATGGTTATGCGTAGGCAGAATAAGAGTAGCACAACTGGCGGTTCACGAATGTTTCGCTCAAGGAGTACTCCAGATATTTATCGATGGCGTCCTGTATCTGTTACTCATTCAGCTGACCACAAAGATGGCCTTAAGGATTCTTTGATAACCAATCAAATCTTTCGAATTTCAGAAACTTATCGTAACAAGGACGACATGCTGAAAGTTGAAGTTACACCCCACACTGGCCTACCAGGTGGAAAGCAAGGACCTCGTGCCTCTCCTTGTTCAGCTATGGAGAATGTGATGAACAATAATAATGACTGGACTTGTTCTGCTGGGAATGCTTCATTCGAGAGGCAGAGTGTCTAGTTGTTATTTTTCGTTCTCACGACTTACTTTTTTTTTCGTGTGTGGAGGTTGCTGTTTGTGAATAGAAACTACTCTCATCATTACCATCTGGTTAAGATAAATACTTCTTTTTACATGCGCTTTTTATTTTTCCGAGGAGTTATTCAGCGCAGGATGATTTTCTATCCAACGACTTACGAGCTCAAAAGTTAAAAACATAATTGCCGTGTTGGGAACGACTCGTAAGAGATGCATTCCCATTCCTGAATACAAACCTCGAACACCTTCTTCTCGTGCTATCGTTTTGATGGACTGCAACACACCTCGATACTTTGGCAATGCTCCTGGAATGGGAGTTTGTTCTCGTAAACGCGTACGAACTACTTCATGTGGATAAGTAGTAGCAGAAGCAATCAACTTGGATAACGCTGCCATACTCAAATATTGCAGTGAAGATAGTCGCTCTTGGGATTGTTCTGGTCGTTTTCGTTGATACATCCACTTCTTCAGACGTTCATAGACTACGAAATGGATGGCACCTTCGGTCACTCCCCAATACGAGGCAGATAAACCTTTATAGAGTCCACGAAAACCTTCTTCTTTTACGATTCTTTGGAAAGCATCTGCATACGAAGTATATAAAATGGAACCATTGCCACCTGCTTGTAACTGCATTCTCGTCTTCAACATCCAAATAGGGTTAGTAATCGTATTGGATACCATACCCGCTATCACTGCCGATAACATGTGCACGAGAGGACTTTCTCCCATTTTCTGTAACATCATGGTCTTACTCGTAGTATATGCCCAAAAATAGGTCGAACGAGCAGGTATAATACCTACCAACGTGGGAACAAGTCCTCGAAAAAAACCAGGTAAACCTTCCCTGCTTGCAATCTGCACGGCTACTTGCACTGCTTTGGAGCCATTTCCGGCAAGTTGACTGGAGCCGGTGCTCTGTAATTTGGTCTTGATAACTTCCAATGGACAAGTGATAGCAGCGGATAGTGTACCTGCAAATCCACCAGCCAATAATGACGCCAACTGCTTTTGTTTAGAAACGCTCGGTAACTTGGGACCTTCCAACCCTTCGTCCTCGGGGTCTTCTCTGGTCGTGGAAACATGAGAACCGAATCGAGGAGCTCGTTGTACACTGGCCAATACACTGGCTACAGGTACGATGGATAATTCCGTCGAACTCTTTTTATCGCTCGACAATTGCATCCTTGCTGTCGGGAAAAAGACATTGGACTCTCGTCGTCCTTCCTCTTGTTGTGGTAGTGATTGCTGTTGTTGTTGGGTATATGGACGCCAAAAGCGCCAGGGCAAACTTTGTACCATCGCTGTTGCTCTTCGTTGCCTTTGTTTCTTCACAAAGGAGAGCCGCTTATCTCTAGAAAGATAGTCTCCAAAATCGTATGGTTGGTAACAAAATTGATATTCAAACCACCAGTCTGTTTGTTCACAAGAACAACGACATTCAATATGAGGCATGAGTGAGATAGTATGCCTCTATGTTGGTAGTATTTCTAGTCGTCAACAACGACGAGAAGCAAAACAAGACGAATCGTCCTTCATTCCACAATCACCCACAAAGCACCATCCTCGTGTTGTGTGGTAGGGCGGCTCCTACACAAATGGCCAAGAGCAATGCATAAGAATATCCAGCACGGCACAAAATACAATAAAAAGTGAGTTTATACGAGTATCATTGAATAGAGTCATATGTTGCTTTCCTAAAAGCCATGAAATATCTCACGCTACTATACACGATGGCGACAAATAACATAACAACGGTGAAAAATAGAAAAGAATAAGGAACGAGTTTCAAAAATGTACTATTTCTTTCTTTCTCCCAACAACAAAGTGAGTTGTACACCAGAGAGATAGAGCCCACTCCTACTTACCTACACATGAAGCTCGCGTAAACGTAGCGTTCTCCGCATAAAGCTTTCCAAATGTGTCGTGACAGAATTCCAAGGTACAAGCGTCACAGTCTGGAACGCTAGCACTCGTGGTTGAAAAAGCAGAACACACAAACGTCCCCGGTTCTCCATGCTTACAACATGAGCAGAGGCATATGTCCGATACTCGACCTTGGAATATGGCTGCTTCCAGGGGCTCACTTATGCCAGTCTTCCGAATTCAGACGCTCGTTCCCAAGGACAACGCTTTCAACAACTTACTTGCAACCAACATAAACCAAGCCAAAAACACACGATAATTCTGCACATCGAAACGTTCATACCTTTTCCACAATATGAATAGTTTCTAACTTGCTACAACGATGGATGGAATCGTTGTCGCATCACAAGTCCCTCATTCTATCGATGGCTTTTGCTTTCGGTATGCGAGAATCAACGTTTCCTTTCAGGACGCCTTATCATAGATGCGCTAGTATTTCACAGCATTCTTTGCATTATAGATATGTACGCAACTTGTGCAAATCGATTGGGTCTTGTATGTCATAATAGCTTCCTCCACCGCCATTAAAACGCCTCAGTTGGAGCATTTCTGCAACGTCCCCTCAAGAGACATGCAGGAGAATGGCCTTAGCATCAACTATCACTTGTTTTGGCGAAAAGGTTTTTGCAGAAATGCTGCAAATGGGAGATTTTCATGGCGATGCATTTCGCATAGCGGCCCTTCTCATTCATGCGTATGAAGACGCTGAGTTTAAAAGATTCGATTTTGTTCTCTACTCGAAAGAAATTCAGTTGATTCGCTCAAGAAGCACAGCAAGATATTGCGAGTCCCAGTGACATCTCGATCACCATGCAAGCAAAACAACGTCCTTCTTCCTCCTAAAGACTGGAATTTACTCAAATTCCACAAGTTTCTCTGATACAAGCTTCATAACGGTCATTACTTGGCACCAAGGATATTCCCTCGACTTTTGTGCCAAGCGTTGCCGAATACGATCATGCAACCATGTCGCCAATGCTTTCGCAGTTCTGGCTTTAAATTTTCTCTTACGCCGACGGATAATTGTGGAGGTTTGAAATTTTGGAAGAAGGGAAAAGTTGGTGCAGAGAAAATTGGCCAGTTTTTCGTGCAAATCTTGAACCAGTTGATGAATCTTGGCTCTTATTCTTGCGCCAGCTTTTCGCATTCGCCATCTCTTCCCATGTTTTACACCTATCTGACTCCATTTGGAATGTGGTAAGCGGTCTAGTGCATAAGCAAGGTGATAGATTCTAGCTACATCTCCTTTGCCTACTTGAAGCACCGCACCACGAGGGGAGTGTCCCGTCATAAATATTCGAACACCCGGATCCAAGGAAATAACATCCTTTGTCATGGGAGCCTGGCCTCGCTCTGTAATGCAAGACCACAGATAGAATCTTTTCATTCTTCGCTCCAGAACAAGTCTGCCGTCATAGTGGGTTGACTGAGGCAACGGTTTTCGGCTTTTATTTTCTTAACAAAGCCAAACATTCCATTTTTTCTATTATAATTTCTTGAATTGATGACAATGCCTTCTTGTCTGCTGCACCGCTTGCTTCTCTTCTTTAACATGAATTTTGCCATCTCTTCTGTATCGAGCCAGAGCTGAGCCATAAGCTTTCAACAAATCTGCCAAATACGCGTCATGGATATCATAGGGAGTTTCCCCAATCCAGGTCTTTTGCATCTTGTTAATAGCTTCCTCATTCGAAACTCTGGCTCTAAGCGCCTTTGTGATTCTCGGAACCTTTTCTTCTTTAATCAACCGCAAACGCTCGTTATAGGTCCAGTGAGAACACCCGATCCAATTTTGCAGTTTCTGTTGCTCTTCCTTTGTTGGATAAATCCTGATTTTGGTTGCTTTCCCAGCCAAGGTCTTTTCATTCTCGTTGTTTCTTTTCCTCTTCTTCTCATGTGGAAGCGATAATAGATGTAGAGAGTTTTGTTTTTTGTTTTAACAGATTTGGAGACGCTCCCCTTTTCTGTTGGCAACCACAAAAGCTCGGATATCTCCTTTGCCATTGCGTTCCAGAAAGGGCTGCATTCAACGTCGTTGGTAGGTGATACATGAGACTCTTCTTCTGCTGTAGAAACTGCTTGGACCTGATTTTCTGCCATAGTATAATTCGAATTGCTTCATTTCAAAGATGAGAATATGCGTATTTAAAGACTAGATCAGGCGCCAACATGTGCATTTTTTTTTATATTTGGAATTCTGATTGGTGGATTTTGGCGCCAAAAACGGTATTTTTCTACGCAATGGTCATTTCTATGAAAGGCAGCCTCAAAAAACTCTAACATTGGGGAATTTTTCTCATGGAGTACTTGGCTGGTTGGACGCAACTTTTGAGCGATAGGTAAGCGAGGAATAGTTACCATACATATCTTGTCAAAGGATCCACTATATAGTGTGGAGGAAGCTAGAGCTAAATGACAATGGAAAGGTACAGAAATAGCAACAGCATTCATTTTCCAAAAGGCACATCAGCGAACGTGTACTTCAGGACAGTTCTACTATTAGGAGCAAAGTGAACGTTTCTGCAGAAATGGCAGTACAAAATTGTATGCCAAGGATAGGGTATTTTGTGCCAATAATAATATTGAGCGCGTGAAACACTACTATGATTATCCGACTCATTCAGTTCCCGCACACAAGTCACGTGATATCATGAAGGTTTAATGCGAATGAGGACAGATTCTAGTTTTCCATGCAGAGCCAAAGCCACACTCCATACCAGAAACAATTGATATAGACAGAGACTGGAATTCGCAGTTTGCTAGGTGTTGGAGGATCTCAGTCATTGGCTCTTCAAAAAGTCAATGGCTGTTGGCGTCGAGGCTTTCCTCCTCCAGCTCTCTTTGGGGTGTTGCAGAAATGCTCCAACCAGGACGTTGTGGTGGCGTTGGAAGCCATGAGATTTCATTTTTCTGCTTACATTGACTTGTGTCAAGTAACGACTTGCCCTTGTTGTTTCCGAAAAAGGGTCAACTGGTCTCAGCGAAACACTCTTTATTATAATAATAGTACAAAATTTGTTAAAGGAAGAAAAACAAGGCGCTCCAAGTTTTGCACCAGTCATTACTCTTTGCAACAGAGAACGGTCTCCAAAGAAAATGTAGTCGGCTTATTAACCAAAGCCAAGGTGGAAGTGGAAAAGCTGAGAAAAGTCTCATTATGGGACACTTTACCTCCAGATTCTTCGTTGCTAGTACTGGCTGCCTTGGTAGGTGTCGGTGGAGGCGCTGGAGTTACCTTGTTCAAAACCCTGATAAGACTTGTGTCAGAATGGTCCTATGGTGATTATTTTGCTGGAAACTTATTGCCTTTGTTTGGAAGATACAATATTATTTTTATACCAACGCTAGGAGGCGTTCTTGTTAGTCTGATACGTTCCAAAAAGCAAGAACTGGGTGGTGGTCTCAATGAGATTATTGAACAAGTGAAACAAGGGAAACCCTTGAATCTGCCGCGATTTCTTTTCAAAAATGCAGCTGCAGTGGTTACTCTAGGTACAGGTTGTTCTTTAGGACCTGAAGGACCTTCAGTGGAGATTGGAACTGCCGTTTCTCGTCTTTTTTCTCCTTGGTTTCGGCTGTCTTCCGAAAAGCAACTTTGGGTATTAGCCACAGGAGCAGCTGCAGGTTTTGCTGCAGGCTTCAATGCGCCTATTGCCGGAGTGTTTTTTGCTTTGGAAATAGTTTTTGGTTCTTCTGTTATTCGAAATAATTTGGATGCGACTGGAAACTCTGCTGTGTCTATGTTATTATTATCTTCTGCAATGTCTGCTTTGGTTTCTCAAGCTGGTTTAGGTTCTAGTCCAGCATTTTCACTTCCCAAATATGAGATACTATCACCAGTTGTGGAACTTCCGCTATATCTTTTATTGGGTCTTTTAGCCGGTTTGGCTTCTTTGGGTGTGAAATATTCTTTGCAGTTGGGAAGTAACTTTTTTCAAGGCAAATTGTCTATTTCTTCATGGATGAAATCCGTTCCTCCGGTAATGAAACCTTTTTTGGGAGGCCTCTTGAACGGAGGCATTGCGTTGTTCTTTCCTCAGATATTATTTTTTGGTTATGATACTTTGGATGCTTTGTTGGCAGATTCTGACTTCACATTACAGTTGCTCTTTACGCTTTTATTTCTGAAACCAATTGTTACTTCCTTATCTTTAGGTTCTGGTTTAGTCGGAGGAACCTTTGCTCCTACATTGTTTGTAGGTGCCACTTTAGGTGCATGTTATGCCAAGTTATTGGATCAGCTAGACTATAACCTTATTCATATCATGAGTCAAAATTTCGGGTCTTTTGTTTCTTCAGGAGTATCGAATATCATTCGAATTGCTGGACCACCT
This sequence comes from Galdieria yellowstonensis, assembly GCA_026122205.1. Taxonomy (NCBI): domain Eukaryota; phylum Rhodophyta; class Bangiophyceae; order Galdieriales; family Galdieriaceae; genus Galdieria; species Galdieria yellowstonensis. The sequence goes on along the minus strand of JANCYU010000028.1, from coordinate 72,311 downwards.
GCGTATAGTATGGTTGGTATGGCTGCTGTATTGTCTGGAGTGTTTCGTGCTCCACTCACCAGTTCTCTGTTATTGTTTGAGTTGACTCGTGATTATCGTATAGTACTACCTCTCATGGCAAGTGCTGGTCTGTCTTCTTGGCTAGTGGAAACGGTGGAACTGGGAATTGCGGAGAGAAGGAATGCAAAAGAACGGGACAATACTTTTTCTCATCAAGAAGAAGTCGATTCCATGCGCAACAAGATGCAGCAATCCAACAACAAGGTGACTAGTAATAGTATCCGTCATGATAGTGAGAAGGAGAAAAAGGACGAGATGAACGAAAAAGGAAATGTATGGAATGCGGTCGATATTGCTACTCCTTCATTCGAGTTGGGACAGTCATGGTCGACAGAAGAGCAACGTTTGTTGCAACTTGTTCCTGTAAAGAATGCGGTCAATAAGCATTTTGTATTGCTACATGTAGATATGAGGTTAGTGGATGCTATCCAGTATCTTTTAGAACGAGACGAAATGTTTGGTATCGTGGTCAGTTGTAAAAAAACGGAGGATTCCGTTGCCTTGAACGAGATACAAGGAGTAGTATCATTGAATGAAATTTCGTTTGGTTTCTTTTCCTTATTACCATCGGATGAAGAAAGACAAGATGTAACTTGGAGACAAACTACCGGGATATGGAAAGATGCCATGAAAACCATGTCTTTGGATTCTTCTTCCGTTGCACTTTATCGTGTGTGGAATGAGCGTTTGTCGCATTTTTGTACGCAACCTTGGATATATGTGGAAGATACTGCTTCCTTGGCATCCGCTTATCATCAGTTGATATTGCATAGTGTACAGCGAGTGTTGGTTATACAACATGAAACAAAGCAGTTGATAGGTTGGGTAGATGGAACAAGCATAAGGAAAGCATTTACTGTGCAGCTATGTAGATGGATTACTCACCGTTTGGACAACAACAACCACAATAGCAGCAACAGTAAATAAAATGTATTCTAAAAATGGCATATTTCATCTCCGCTAATAAACGCATGACACAATTCGTAGGCAATACTTTGTGGAGGTGGACCACGCAAGCCACTCGTGCCTTGTCGTTGATTGGATAACATTTCTTTCACTTGTTCTCTAGAAAACCATTTGGCATCTTCCAATTCCTATATACATATACATCGACACACATATACATACAGAGCAAGTTACCAGAGGATAAAAACCACTTTCCATGCTACTCACGTGTTTATCGACTTGAATCGTTTGGGTCGACGCTTCCGCAACAAAACCCAACATAAGACTATAAGGAAATGGCCAAGGTTGTGAAGAATGATACCGACAACGACCAACTTGAATAAAGGTCTCCTCTTTTACTTCTCGATAAATTGCATCTTCTATACTTTCGCCATGTTCCATGAAACCTGCAATAACACTATATCGACCTATTGGCCAACTCGCCTGTCTTCCCATTAGCAAGTAATCACCATTTACTACTGCAACAATAATAACAGGATCACTTCTAGGAAACCATTCCATTCCACAACCAGAACTACATACACGTTTGCTACCCATTCCTTCTACTCGAGTGGCAACACCACACTTTCCACAATACTGATGACGTGCATGAAACTCGAGCAATGACTGTGCATGTGCTAATACTGCTGCTTCTTGCGGATCAAAACGAACTTTGTACAATAGCGACCGAATGTTCATAGGTTGTGCTTCTATTTGAGCTATCTGATCGCTATCCCATACTCCCGTTGCGTCTAGAACAAAACAATACTTGTCCATTACTTCCGATGATGAAGAAGCGTCTCCAGTGCACTGTGAATGGGGCTCTGTCCACTTGCCTAGTAACAAGGCTTGCCTACCTGTTTCGAGGATTTGTTGCACGAGATGGTGCTCCTTTGTGAACCAAGCAATGTGCGCTTGTTCTGAGGACTTGGCGGTTCCTTCTGGATGACCTTGTTCCACTTGTAGTTTTAACAGTGGTTCACGTTGAAAGAATATGACGTATCTCACTTGGTTGGACTTTTCACACTCTTCAACTAACGAGGCCTGGTTCCTATGGTTGTTGAGTCTATCCAAAGGGGATCTAGAAAAAGTATTCAATAAGCCTTTGTCGTTCATAAGCAGGCGTTGGGGTATATATTTCGACGACGATGTATTTGCTACAAAGGTTCCTAAACGCTGTTGTTTGCTAGAGTGACTGTGGTTACAAGAGAAAGCACCACGCCTGTGTAAGTGTACAGTTGTCTTTTTGTGATCGTAAAAGTGTTTCCAGTCACGAAAGACGGCTTGCAAGTACGAAGGTGACCAAGGACGTGTGCAACTCGTTACATGCACACCGAGACTGCCACCTGCGGTGTTCAGCCCCACTACTACTGTTCCCACCAACCAAAGACAAGTCATGGAAATGTTTCAAGTCCACATTCTAAAACTTTATTACTGTACATCTCATACATGTTGGTTTTTCACATCTCCTCCCGTTAGCCTCCAACGAGTTGTATATCCTTCCTCTCGCATTTCTTGCCACGTGTTTCCATCTCAGCAACTCTTCTCTTGCGGCAAAGAATTTCGACCACATCCTTCAATTGAAGATTGTGTCGTTTCCCATCGAAAACGTCATATTTCCTCGGAGGATCGCATCCGTTGAGCGCTATAAAATTCTCAACTGCATCCTCTCAAATCATTAGCATTTATCGCACGTCTCTCCTTTGCCAGCTCCTCATGGAAACCAAGTCTGTGCGCTATATTGCCCTGTTCATTCTTTTGTGCACCTCCATACTCACGAGACAACATGTTATGGCTGCTTGTTCTTCCTCAACTATGACCCAAATACAAAACTTGTTCGTTCAAAACTTCACTCAGAACCGCGCCTTGGCGACACTATGCCTTCGAGGAGCTTTTCACGACTGCTGGAATGGCTGCAATGGTGCTTTGCTACTGCCAGACGAGATAAATAGGAGTGAAAACGTTGGACTGGCTCCACTCAAGACCTTCTTGGATCCGTTTCTCAGCCAATTCTCTTGTGTGAGTGTCGCCGACTTGATAAACTCATGTGCAGTAACAGCAGTCAAATTCCTTGGTGGACCGGACGTTCCTGTATTCTTTGGTAGAATTGATACTGGTGTACCTGACCCTAACGGTCTCATTCCTGGTCCTACACTGTCTGTACAAGAACTCATAGCAGCCTTCCAACCAATCGGTTTCGATTCCCGTGAAATCGTTGCTCTTTCTGGGGCTCACTGTGTCGTAAGTATATATGCTGTACAATTCGTGCCAATCTGAACTTCTTCAAGGGTGTGTGTCAAGGTCAACCGTTCTGCCCAGGTCAAAATACCACCTTCGGAAACCACTATTATGTCGTAAGTCTACTGCTCTTATCTCATGCAAACGGCATTTAAAAGTATTTCATAGCAACTCCTCAACGGAGAACTCCAAGGCAAACTCCAAACAGATATAGATCTCCTTCAAGACAATACTATGCGAAGTCTGGTGCAACAGTATGCCAACGACCAACAGCAGTTCTTTGACGACTTTGCTACTGTGTTTGGTAAATATATCTCCCGTATCGAATGTAACCAGTCTTCCAATGGACCTTGTCCACTTGGTTCTGCTACTAGTAGTTCCTCGTCGTCGTCGTCGTCATCCTCCGGAGTGCCGATTGGATCCCCCGTTAGTTTCTCCCCGACACAGTCATCAGCACCTGTTGGTTTTACTCCGAGTACTTTTCCTGTTGCTTTCCCAAGCCCTGGTCAACCGCTACAGCCGCCGTTTGTTACTTTTGCTTCATCCTCAGCTTCCTTCTTTCCAGTTCAACAGTCTCAAGGATTTAGTACTATTATATTTACAGGTCCATAGTTATCCAAGTAGAAGATGTAGATAGAATAGTCCCTATTTCCAAAGAGAATTCATAAGAGTTACTACCAAAGCATGTAGTACATCTCATTAAAGGGGAAAGACAAGATGTGGATGAAAAATTGTTTGTCCCAACGGAGCAATTTTTTTCCAGAACAAAATGCCCAATGGACACATCGCATTGGAAATGGATCACAGCGCTCAACGTGCCTTGTTTGGTGGGATGATGCGGAGGGCACCAAATGAATGGCCAAAAGGGGGCAAATGGCGGAAACGACACGTCCATTCGATGAAGCGACAAAAAAATTCCGAAAAGACAACGCTTCGATCCTTCGTTTCGTGGTGAATCCGCACGATCCAACTCGTATCCCATTTTCCATTTCGAGAACCTGACAAGAGTATAAAAGGCCAGCCATTTGCCACAAGGATTTCGTTATTCTTTTTTTGGCTTTTGGAGATGGCCAGGTTGGGAATTTGCAAATATTTGCTATCTTTAGCAGTAGTGTTATTTGTATCTGTTCATATTGCTCGAGCACAATGCTCGGAAGAGACTATCAAACAAATGGAGGCAATATTTATACAAAACTTTACACAAAATGAAGCAATGGCTCCTATGTGCTTACATTCTGCCTTTCATGACTGCTGGAATGGTTGTAACGGAGCATTGTTTTTACCAGAAGAAATAGACAGACCTGAGAACGCTGGTTTACCTCCGCTGAAACCACTGCTGATGCCATTTACTTCACAGTTTCCTTGTATCAGTATTGCAGACTTGATCAACTCTTGTGCGGTTACTGCTCTGAAGTTTTTGGGTGGCCCAAGTGTTCCAGTGTACTATGGAAGACTCGACAGAGGTGTTCCAGACCCACCAGGATTGATTCCTGAACCAACCATGAGTTTATCAGCCCTTATTGGTGCTTTTAATGCGATCGGATTCACCAAAGAAAACGTAGTGACACTGTCAGGTGCTCACAGCGTGGTAAGTAGTTTCACGAAATTACTTTATAAAGATTCACAATATATTTTGTATAGGGAGTTTGTCATGGTATTCCCATGTGTCCTGGTCATAACAATACCTTTGGCAATCACTATTACAAGGTGAGTGAAAGTGTGGTTTGAGAAATGATTATGGAAAGGCCTCTTACTTGATGGATAGGAACTCATTGAAGGAGACTTTGAAGGAAAGCTTCATACAGATATTGAGCTTTTGGAAGATAACACAATGAGGAGTTTGGTTCAGCAATATGCCAATGACCAACAGCAATTCTTTAATGACTTTTCTGAGGTGTTTGGAAAATATATTTCTAGAATTCATTGCAATCAAACTTCCACAGGACCTTGTCCGTTGGATGACATCGGTGTACCCACGTCTGCTGCTCCATCACCGCAGTCGGCTGTTCCTTCATTTTCGGAACCTAGTTTCGGGCCTCCTTCTGGACCTAGTTTTCCAACTTTTGATGGTGAGCCCTCAGCTCCATCATCATTTTCTCCCTTCGGAAGCAGCAGTGGACCTGAATTTTTCCCGATTTAAATAGTACAGAACCAAGTTTAGGGTAGTGTACAACTCCAAAGGGGGTTGGTTAGTAAAGCCCACAAAAAGGTTTCCAAGCTTTCGAGTCAAAACTCTGCATTGAATAGTTCGTACGTGACAGTGTCCCATCTTGTAGCGCCATTTATTTCTGCTCAAGAAACCCTTGCCGTCGTCGTATGGAACGTATATATCTCTTCCTTATTCGAATGAATATTGCGCTATTCAATGCAAATCTCTTTCATCATAACCCAAATCCTTTATTGAAATATAGTAGACAAGATACTCTTCGAAACACTATTCACACCACTGCACTTGCTGAGTGTGCATATTCCATCGAAAACGTCGACCATCTGTTGTTTGGCAATCTATCCAGTGCGTATGATCTTGGTCTGGAGAAGATATCGCCTGTTCAGACAAAATGCTATTATTGTTACTTAAAACAGGAGCACTTGGTTGGAGAAGAGATGGGACCTTATCCTTTTCATATAAAATAAATTTCTCGCGATGAATGAATGTTACTTACTTGGATTGGATACAGAGGTGCAGCAGGCTCATGAATACGTGACAGATCGCTTTGAGGAAAGGAAGTTTCCAAAGCGTCGGGAACATTCAAAGGTGGTTTGGTTGAACGAAGGTTTGAGGAAGACATAGTCTCATGATCTAGAGAGCCCTTTCTCGGAGAGGTCTTTTTGAAAAGTTGCAAGTCATGAGATTTGGCAAGCTTTGACCATCCATGCTTGAAAGCTGAAAACAGGGACGTTACTTCCTCTTTCTTCATCATCTTACTCGAGAATTCTTTTGACTTGATATTTTTCGACTTGCTTGTAAGAGAAAACTTATCCGGAGCATCTCTTCCAGTTTTCTTGGCTTCCTTCATCTTATCCAAATTTTCGACAGGTATTGGTGGCAGGTTGGCCCATAGCTGAGGTTTCGCTGAAGAAAAACTTTTTCTATGCGATGAAGCATATGTATTTTTGCTGTTTTCATCGTGACTGAATTTTCTTCGATCAGGTTTAACTTGTGTCGAAGACGAACGCTGCCTGAAATTGGACTGACTCTGTTTCTTTGATTCTGCTTGGTTCAACTCATCATCTGCTCGGTTCTTTTCAGAATGCAAGTTCCATTTCGTTTCTTCTGTATTTTCCGTTGTTGGGAGCAAAGCCTCCAAAGATTTTTGACTAGTTTCCTCTTTACGTTCCTCCGTACGCGATAAGGATGGACGACTCACTGGTTTTTCTGGACTAGATGTGAACGTTTTGGCTGTGTTCACTGAATTCGAACGTTTCGATAATAAACTTGCTTTCGTGTATTGCTCCAATTGCTTTTCTCTGTCTTGTTCATGAATGGCACTCGAAAATTGTTGTATTCTGTCCTTCACACTTTGAAACACGGGTTCCTGTGAGACACTTGGATTCTCTTTTTTTTCTGTTTCAACTACTTGAGAAGATTCTTCCGTTGATGCATTGACATTGCTCTCCACATTCGATGGAGTACTTGAAACCATATTATTATAGACTGATTGTGGACGATTCCAGTGGACAACCTCTTCTTCACGAGACTTGTTGGAAGGAGGAACAGAAGAAGAATCATGAGGAATGGATAGTTTTTCCGGTTCCACCTTGGTTGCAAGGGGCTTGGATGGAGTTGCTGCTGTAGTTGAATGGAAGTCTATTCTTCTGTTTCCTTGCCGCACCTTTGTGTTTTCTTGAAGGATACGGGGTTGAATAGTCTTGGCTCTAGGTTGATTGTCATCCACCAAGTTTTCCTTATCTTGTAGCAAGGACTGTTCTAAAAGAACCGAGTCTTGGTCTTTACAAGCAAATAGAATGGTTTGTCTTCGTAGCTTCTCTGATATCCACGACATTTTGCGCATATACTCCATTCCACTTTGTTGAATATGGTGGTTTAGCTCTCTGGCAATTGGTTGCAGGTCCTCATTTTGTTCCACTTTGCCTAGTCGTTGCAATTGTACCATCATATTCTTCAATGTCTTTTGCGTATATCTTGACAAGGATTGAATCTATTATCGGGAAAAGATTAGGAGAAAGGGACAAGAAAAAAAAAGCAAGGGTTACCTCCAAAGACAACCATTGAAACTGGTCTGGTATTTGATTCTCTTTGCGTATGATATCAGACTTGAGAGATTGAAATAATTCTATATCGTCTGGGTTGTCTATTTGGGAAAGCTCTAAGAAAGACTCGTCACCATCCATGCCAGTAAATGTTTGGAACGAGGTTGTTGTACACCAACACCTTGTTTACCGATAAAAAAGGATCGAATTTTTGCCACATGGGAAAATTTTTTAAATTGCTCTTTTCCAATAGCATTTTTCTATTGGAACCACAAGCTGCTTTTGGAGAAGCGGACAAGGAAGGAAGAAAGAGAGAGGGGACACAGCTGAGGCCAAAAAAAAAAGCGGGCCATTGGAGGAAATGAGAGAAAGCCCATGGGAAAAAGAAGATTCTCTCTTCCTTTATGTGCTGTCCAATGGGAAATATATCCTGACTGCTGCTATTTTATTGTCCCTGAGGGGATGGAAAGAGATGGGGAGATGAACCGTTTCAAGTAAATAGATGGGTATGTCTTGTTGAAGCTTTATCCAAACGGCTGCTTATTATGTTTAACTTTCTAGTAGAAAACCGCAACTCGGAACCCAGCGACCCTGAAAGGGTACCTTCTGGGGTGCCATGGAAAAACTTTTTCGATGCCGATGGCAACTTGATAGTAAAAAATTTGGATACGGTTTGTCTCTTGTGTATTTTTGAATACTGGAATATTTATTGAGTATCATGTGTGGGATGACTAGGGAGAAAAAACTTCGGTAAAGGACTTGGAGAGACCTATAGACCCTGTTTTTTTAAGATTCGCTACACAAGAAGAACAACTTTCCGCAGCAATGACCGTTTCCACTACAAACTCTCAAGGGAAACCACGAACTTCGTTTTTCGAAAGAGTACATCCTTCCTTTGTGAAGAGAGCGCCTTTTCGTGATAAGAAAAACGTAGCAAGAGGTGCGGGACACGTAAAGGTAAGCTTATCATTGAACCGGCGTTGTGTTTTCTCGAGTACAAATGGTTGCACAATTGTGTGTGTGTTTATAAATACGTATAGATAAACACGAAAAAAGCCGAGGCAGCGTTTGAAAACTTGTTTATCGTTCAGGCGCTTAGTGCGCACGAAGGACCGATATGGGCGCTCAAGTTGAACGAAAAAGGTAATCTGCTAGCTACAGGAGGACAGGACGCCGTACTCCGTGTATGGTTATTGTGTGGTCAAGGTATATATTGTTCGTTGGTTGAATGGAATAGTGTTTCTGAGTAGTATTACCAATTTCCAGGCAGTCCAGAACCTCAGTGGAATGAGGACTATTCTCAAGTTTTTGCCGATGGGAAGAAGACAACAGATATACAAAAGAAATCTATAGGCGCTGAGCCAAGTTTCTCTTCCTCGGGTACTTTTTCTTCTTCAAAAGATACCAACGGAAAGGATATCGAAAATAGCATAACCAATAGAGAAATCCGCATTCAAACCAAGCATCCGAGACAAGTATTGAAACCTCAACCGTTTAGAGAGTTTGTAGGACATAAATTGGATATATTGGATATCGCTTGGTCAAAAGTAAGTGTTTTGGTTGTTTCACCTTGTTCAATATTTCTGACCAGCAGTTACATAGAATGACTTTCTACTCAGTGCTTCTATGGACAAAACAGTTCGACTTTGGCATCCTTCTGTAAATGAAGCACTTCGCAAGTTTCAACATAGCGATTTTATCACGACGGTTCATTTTCATCCCATGGAAGAAGGTATATTTATTAGTGGAGCACTTGATGAAAAACTTCGTGTATGGGATATAGCCGAGAAGAAAGTGGTTACATTTAAAGATCGACTGGGTCTTATTACAGCGTCGAATGTATCTCGTGATGGGAAACACTTATTGGTCGGTACTTATAAAGGAATATGCAAGTCATTCCACTTGAACCAAGATGTAAGTGTGCAATTATAGCTGCTAGTCATTTTTTGACATGTGATCGATAGCAAGGAACGTGGACTTTACAACAAGTGAATGAAGTGGAAGTTTGTTCGCGAAGGGGTAAGAATAGCAAAGGCAGTAAGATATCTGGTATTTGTTTTAAGCCCAATTCAGAAGAGGTATATCGTTGTATTGTTTTGATGTATTTATATTCAAATATTGTAGTTTTTGGTGTCTTCAAACGATAGTCGTCTTCGATGTTATCGACTAGAAACTCTGTCTCGTACTTGTAAATATTTGGGGCATCGCAACTTTTGTAGTCAGATTCATCCTTGCTATAGTGAAGATGGAGAATATGTCCTTAGTGGTTCGGAAGATAGGCAAGTATACATATGGAATACGGAACCGCACAAAGTGGCAGAAAACAACGGGAAAACGGATCAAAATGAATATTGTGAACATTTTATAGCTCAGAATTGTATTGTTTCCTGTGCTATATTTGTGCCGCGTGTTGGATGGAAAAAGACAAAAGCTGCAAATGATCGAGCTTTGAACAACAGAGTGATTATTACTGCTGGTTACAGTGGAGAGATTCGAATATATGAAAATGTGGTGCAACTATAAAATACATACATGATAGAATGCTTTTCATTGGTTTAGGATTGTTGATATTCCATGTCTCATTCATCAGCCTATATAAATAGATATTTGTATTTTTGTTTTATTGGTGGAAAGAGAAGAAAGACAAACTTGGCCATCGAAATTTGTCGAGAGGAATTGTCGTTTGGGCAACCGTCAAGTGGAGCAACGACTGGTTGGTTGTTGGTGAAGCAGCTCAAGTGTTGCATTGTTGTTCAGTTCTGTTTGTAATAGTAGCATTGAGAGTATCATGACGAGTAGTAACAGTGGTAGTGCTCATCAACAAGCCAAGGATTGGGTGGAGTCCATTAGCAAAAATGAATGGACAAAGCCTGCAGCTGCTGTGGCAGGAACTTTGGCCTCCTTGGGACTGATAAGAATGTATTCTAATGGCCCTGTATACAAGTAAGAGTTCTTGTTCTTGAAGAGTATTTTTCATATTGTTTTATTTGTTTAGAAATTCCGTCAACTTGAAGGGCAAAGTAGTAGTAGTGACAGGTGCCAATACAGGCATCGGAAAGGAAACTTGTATTCAGTTGGCAAAAATGGGCGCCACTATTGTGATGGCTTGTCGTGACCCATCGAGAGCTCACCGAGCGAAAGAAGAGATAGTCAAACTATCCAAAAATGAGGATGTGGATTTCATTCGTCTAGACTTGAGTGATTTATCTTCCGTTCGTCAGTTTGTTTCTGATTTCCGTAAAAAGTATTCTCGACTGGATATCTTGTTTTGTAACGCAGGCGTGATGGCTCTACCGAGACGAGAGACGACAAAAGACGGGTTCGAGATGCAGTTTGGAGTGAATCATTTGGGTCACTTTTTATTGACCAATCTTTTGTTGGATTTGTTGATTGCTTCTGCACCTAGTCGCGTGATTGTAGTTTCTTCTTATGCGCATACTTTTGGAAAGATTGATTTTGACAACTTGCAATGGGAGCGAAATTATTCGGGTTTTGCTGCTTACGGTGCTTCCAAATTGGCAAATATATTATTTGTAAAGGAATTGGATAAGCGCTTGAAACAAAGTGCTGCCAATGTTTCTGTATATGCCGTACATCCAGGCGCCGTTCGTACGGAACTTCCGAGATATATTTTGTCGAGTTGGTGGAAGAAATTGTTGGTCACACCGATATTGCCATTGACTTATTTGTTGTTGAAGGATCCTTATCATGGTGCGCAAACACAGATTCGATGTGCGATTGATCCCACTTTACAACAATCGAGTGGGAAATATTTTGCGGATTGTAAGGAAAAGATGCCGTCTGCTGCAGCTCGAGATGATCAAGTTGCAGAAAAATTGTGGCAAGTATCCGAAGAGTTAGTTGGTTGGAAGAACAAGTAAAAAAAAATTGGTTGGTTCACTGTTTTTTATTCTAATTTTAAGATTTTCATGGCTACTTGCATATCACTGGGAGCTTTTTGGGTCAGTCGATATCGCAGCCATTCTATTCCAGTCATTCCCATCACTGGAGTTACTTGAATCTTTTTCAATTGGTTGTTTTCTGAGCCTTTTTGTGCAACGTCATATGCAAACTGTAGTTCACGCTGTTGTTCGCGAAGGTCTGGTAACTGACGAACTATGTTTTGTAACAATTTCCCAAAGTCCTTGCCAAACACCGACCTAGCTACTCCTCTATTCAGCGTTCCCATATAAAGTCTACGTCCCCAAATAGTTTTACAAGCATTGACCAACATTTTCGAACGACTGTCTCCTTGAAACGAAGCAATAGGAAACCAAAGCGGCCTATCCGGTGTTTTGGTGAATAAAGTAAATATTGGAGTCCCATCCTCTGGTAACTGAGTTGCTGCATTTTGTCTTTTCAATTGTTCTTGATAGAATTGTTGTCGCATCTTTCTACCTTTTTTGGAAACCAAACTGAGTACACCGTTGGCTTTTCTGGAGGAGCAAAAGTGAACTGTTCTCCAACGATAGCTTGGATGTGACCGTGTATTGTCATATTTGATAGATATACCAGATTTGGGTCGAAACGTACTATTCGTAGTTGTAATAGAAATAAACGCAGTATAACAACAAGGACAAGAAGCCATCATCCTCGACAAGCCCAACACACCCAAGAAAAGGAGATTGTCTGGTGGCTCCTTAGGAGAGGATGGCTGTGGTCAAAGGCTTGCCTTGTGTTGACGATGGACATATGCGAGTGCCTGAGACATCTTTCTCGTTTTGTTTGCAACTCCTCTTATCCAATTAAAGTGAATGATCACTCTATTTGGATGACGCATATATTCATCGACACGTTGTATATCCACCAACCTAGCAATAGAACTTCCTTGCTTCCTAGTAAATGCACCATGAGGAAACCTGGAAGGATCCAATACTTGAGTCACAATATGAGCACCAAGAATATTAAAAGACAATTCTTCTTCTAGTCTTTTGTGGACACCTACACAGGATAAAAAAGTATCATCTGGTTCCAAAAAGGTGTGACAAGTATTGGTATCGACTCGTTTGGAATACCAACCACCAACACCTGGTTTTTCCAGAGTACTTGTCCGACACAATATTTGGTTGAAACTTCGTTGTTGACTAACTATATTTGTGGATGGATGTTGTTGTAGTAGTGGATATATTTGTTGCATCATGATGCGCAATAACAAATGCGTTGCACAATGACTACGAATGTAGACAAACCCGGTATTCATATAGGAAAAGAGAGATTGATAGGAATACTTTCTATCTGTCTGAATATAAATATCGATAGGACGACGAGAGTCATGGTTTTGTAAGTAAGGGATAGGATTCTGTATCCACAAGATATCGGGATCGGAGAATAATAAATCAAAGTTGTAAGCAACCACAGAATAAAAGACGAGATATTTCAGTTGTGTGAGTGAAATAAACTCGATATTACCGGCAGGATAGGCTCTTCGAAGGTTATCTTTGCTTTGAAAGATAGGTTGCCACAAGGGAAACGACGAGAATAGATGAGTAGGCAAGTCCGTCAGTGGCCACGCAGGAATATCATGAGATATACAGTATTCATAAATAAAAGGGTCGATACAAAAAACGACGGCATGTTCTATTCGTAAAGCAGATAGACGAGAGACGAATAGCTCCACCAACGGAATATAGGCTTCGTTAGCTAACGTTGCTATTACCAACGGTCGACTAGTATTGGGAAGGTAGATAGCGTTGGTTTTCAAAAACAGTGGAAACTTGTTGGTTGGAGAGTTAAGGGATAAATACCACCAACTTGACAAACATATTGCTATCCAACAATAAATAGTTGGACGAAACAAAAACGCAATCATAAGGAATGTACAAGGAATATTATTGCAAAAAGAGATGATTGAACGAGGATTTTATATTGTTTTGACTATGGAAAACCTAGAAATATTTGAAATAGACTTGTAATAGATAGAGAGAGGAAATTGCATGGCTTTGCAGAGGTTTATTCGTAAAGACACGTCATCGTTCGATTCCCACAGAAAATGGACACGAAAGCAACCCAGGGACCTTCCCCAACCACAGAACAGACTGACAGACAGACTGACAGACTGTTCGGCCATTTCTGGAACCACAACTCCGTGTCTAGTCTAATTGGTGGCTCTGGTTGGCAGCGTTTTCGTCATTCTTGGGTTTGGAGTTTTCTTGCATCCAAATACTATCTAGATTGGATAACAGAAACAATATATTGGCGAAAGTTTTTGAATGCTACTTGTGTCTTACCGCTTATTTATTCGATAGATTGAGTGAAACGATTAACACTAGAAAGATGACCAACAAAACTGGTATTATCCTGATACTAGTGGGTTTCTTGTGTAATTTGCTGTGCATAGTTTCCAACGTAGATGCACAACTTCAAGACAAGTTGCTGTGGTCAGATACTGACACCAAGGTCAATATTCTAAGACAGCATATTCATGCAGATAAAGACCAAAAGTGGGAACAAGACCTGGAAAGGTTAAAGCAAGGCATCCAGATGGATACCATGCATACGCAGACAAAACAACAATCTTCCACAAGTCGTTCACCTCCAAAATATCCTCAGCAAACATCAAGAAAGCTTCCAGGACAACGAAATGACCAAAACGCTTCTGAAACCACACTATATGTGGATATGTTGAATCGACTGGCTAAAACAGGAGGCAATCTCGTCGAACTAGTAGAAGGAATAAGGAAGGCAGTAGAATTGCAAGGAAACCAAGAAAACCTCATGAAAGTGGATGAAGCCATCGATAATCTATTGACCAGTCTTCATAATGTTCCATTGAGTCTATCTTTACCCAAAGTAAGAGAGATAGATATTATGACGGGTATGATGGAAAGAAGACTCGTGGATCGCTTGGTCAAACTGATAGACTCACAAAAAATAACATCCATTGTTCATGTCTCGTGTGCCAACCAAATGCACTGGATGAACAATGTTTTACAAATGAGGCCTCACCTAAGTTATATGGGATTGGATCATAGAGATGCTACTTTGGTATGGCTGCGTTCGAAATATTATGGACATCCGAATATTCAATTTCGAACGGTCGAATGGAAATATATGTTGCCAAAAGGGTATCAACTACTAGTTGCTGTCAATGCATTATCTTCTTTAGAACTACAACACGTCTATACTTTCTTCTCGGCAGCCAAGTATGCAGGATTTGAGTATTTCTTGATCAGTTCCTATGAAGGTGCCAGAAATGAAGAACAGAATCAAACCAAAATGTTAGACTTCCGAAAACCGCCCTTTGGTTTCAAAAAACCAGTGCGAGTCTTTCGTGAAATGGGGACACTCAAAGGAAAGCCCATAACTCTGTTGATGTATTCCAAAGAAGCTTTGGAACAGTTTGGGAAGAAGGATATGACGGTAACGTTTGAAGAGTTGTGAATAACTGCTTAGAATGTCTTGATTATTTAATAAACTAGTAACACTATTTCAGTGGAAGCAAATGTACCTTGTAAAGTATTGCTTGAAGACTTGCACAGTTTTTCACTGGGATCAATTGGACTTTTTTAGAAGTAAAGTCGTAAGCTGTAACACTTTTTCCAGATACTCGCTCTTTCTCTCTATATTATATGTTTATCTATCTATCCACATTTATGTACTCTTGTCCATTTTTTTTGCCCGCCCAATCCAAAATTTAAAAAGTTCTGCTTTGGGTCTCCTTCGATGAAGGAATAACAACAGCAACTCTCCCTTCTCTTTCATCTGTTACTAGTTGAGCGTCTTTGAATAACAAGCACAATGTATATAGAAGAAATTATTGTGGATGGTTTCAAGTCGTATGCTATTCGAACGTCTATCGGACCATTTGACCCCCATTTCAACGCTATTACTGGCTTCAACGGTTCCGGAAAGAGCAACATATTGGATGCCATCTGTTTTGTTATGGGAATATCAAGTTTATCTCACGTAAGTTTATCGAGGAGACGTAGTGTATACATTTTCTAACGATTATTCGATCAGTTGCGAGCGTCGAGTCTCCAAGAGTTGATTTACAAGCAAGGACAGTCGGGTATCCACAAAGCTAGCGTCACTATCATCTTCAACAATACCAACAAACAACAAAGTCCACCTGGCTACGAAAACTGCGAAACAATTACTATCACCAGACAAATCTTATCTGGTGGACGAACCAAATACTTGGTCAATGGGCACGTTTCTCAGCCTAGTGCGGTACAAAACTTGTTCCAGTCGGTCCAACTCAACGTAAATAATCCTCATTTTCTTATTATGCAAGGTAGAATTACCAAAGTCATCAATATGAAGCCTCAAGAGGTCGTTGCAATGATAGAGGAAGCTGCAGGTACTCGCATGTACGAAATGAAAAGAGAAGCTGCATTGAAGACAATTGCCAAGAAAGATAAGAAATTGGAAGAAATTGATGAGCTATTTCACAGTCAAATTACTCCAACGCTTGAGAAACTACGAAAAGAACGAGCAAATTATATGCAATGGATTACCAATCAAGATGAGTTGGAGAAGCTAAGAAAGTGGAGCCTGCTGGCGGAATATTATTCTCATCAGCTTTCTCTCGAAAGAATTGTAGAGAATATGAAAGAGAAAAAGAATAACACAGAGAAATGGAAGCAAGAGATAGATGAAAAGAACCAAAGAATGCGTCTATTAGAGCAACAGTTGAAGAAAGCAAACGAATCAAGTAATCCTACAACGCTCCAAGAGATTCGAAATGCAGAGGAGGAAATGGATGAATTATCCAAGCAACTTGTGAAGGAAACCACTTTGTACGAAAACTGCAAGGATTCCTACAATAGAGAAAAAAATGAACATGAGAGAAATACGAAGGCTTTGCAGAGTTGCAGAGAGGAACGAGAGAATTTGCTCCAACACCTGCAAACCTTGCAGCAAGTCATTGAACAGAAGAAGAAAGAACTCGATAGAGCTACACAGCGATTAGAGAAAGCCTTTCATTTAGATGATATAAATGGCGTTGATAGCAGCAAGCAACTTGTTCGAGATGAACTTGTCGATGCTGAGAACGATCGAAAACAATTAGAGTCCAAACTTAGTCGTGTGAATGAACAGTTGGAAAACTTGGAACGAGAAAAGGCTTCTCTTATGAATGACTGTCAACAGGAAACAAATTCCTTGAAAGAGTTGGAACAAGAAAAGTCCAAATTTGTTCATGAGCTGAATGAATGGAAAGTTGCCATACATGAGTTGGATTTTGACAAGGAAGGACATGCTCTGTTATTAGAAGAAAAACAAAGGCATGAGGCAGCCATACAACAAATAACAGAGAGACTCGATGCTTTAAAGGGACGTTTGAGTGCGATAGATTTTCATTATGATAAGAAGAGTAGCGGCCTTGATGAAAGAAATGTTTATGGAATGATTGCGCAATTGTTTCAGCTTGATGACTTGGAAAAGTATGCAACTTGTGTAGAAACTGCAGCGGGATCTAAACTTTATCAGGTAATGTGAGGACTGGTGAACTTCTCAAAGTTATTAAAAATGGTACATTAGGTAGTAGTAGATAATGAACAAACTGCAAAACGACTTTTGGAACGCGGTCATCTTCCTCGAAAAGTGACTATAATTCCACTGAATAGAATTCATTCCAAGGCTGTTGCACAAGAAAAATTGCAACGTATAGAAAAAATATGTCCAGAAGCTCAGTTGGCGTTGTCTCTGATACAATTCGATTCTCATTTGGAGCCAGCGATGAAATTTGTATTTGGAAATGTTATCATTTGTCCTGATACAGAAACTGCAAAACAAATTAGTTTTCATCCAGACATCAAAGTACGAACCGTAACATTGCAAGGAGATATTTATGACCCTGCTGGAACATTGACTGGCGGTAGTAACTCCACGGATAGAACAAGCAGTATACTTGAATCGTTGATGGAGATGGCAAAGTTGAAAAAGCAATTGACGATTCACGAAAAACATGTAGAAAAGTTGGATGTCAAGATTAGAGAAAACCAAGAAAAGGAATCTTTATTGAAGGAAAAGATTCGAAAGCAGAATATCTTACAAAATGAGATACAACTCTTGGAATCACGACTGGAACAAAACGTTGTGACGACGAACGTTACTGAAAAGGTAAGGCTTGCATATTTCCTATTTCCTTTCTAAAACGGGAGAGAATAGTTACATTCCGTGGAAACCCGAATCCAACAACTTTTACATGAACGTGAGCACTTGAAAGGGACGTTGAAATCCTGCCAAGATAAAATCAACCAACTGGAAGAACAAATTAGTCGAAATAGCCCGCGTGATAGTGAAAATCCTGTCGAAAGACTAAAAAGCGAGCAGCAACAACTTCGAAAGGAAATGGAAGATGCAAACATCGCTCTTCAAACAACACAATTACAATTGAATCATCTCAAGTCTGAATGCGAGAGACTTGAAAATGTCATCGACTCGGGCAACCACAACATATCACAAATGGAAATACAAATGGCAAATTTACAGCGTAAACAATTTGAAATTCAAACCAACATCGATAAACTGAATGTCACTCTTCACGAATTGCGGCAACAAGTGAGAGAGCAAAATCAGGAGGTTGTTGCCTTTGAAAATGAGAAGACTGCATTGTTTTCACAGTTGGAAGCTTTGCAAGTAGAAATGGAAAAAGAGATGAGAGAGTTGGGATCGCTCGGAGAGCACAAGGTAGATAGTATTATATATATATTTTTGATTACTTATTGTCTTTTTCTTCTAGGAATGGATTCAAAAGAGGATGAAAGAACTTGAAAGAAAACTTCCAACCATTGCGGAGGAATCTCAGTCTATTCGTGATCAACTGCAAGACATATCGCAGCATCATGTACAAGAAAAGTTATCAACTCTTGAAAAAGAACAGAGTCGTCTGAGTAGAGTGGTGAATAGAAAGGTATCCAGTATGTTTGAACAAGCCGAACAGGAATATCAAGATCTTTTGAGAAAGAAAAGAATAGTAGAAAATGATCGAAGAAAGATACAAACTGTTATTAAGGAACTTGATGAGAAGAAAATTTTGGCAGTAGAGAAGACTTGGAACAAGGTGAATCAGGATCTTGCTTCTATTTTCTCTTCATTGTTACCAGGTTCCTCTGCTTGCTTGAAACCACTTCAAGGAAAGAATATTTTGGAAGGTCTTGAAATACAAGTTGCGTTGAATCATAGTTGGAAAAAGAATCTTTCTGAACTCAGTGGTGGACAACGGAGTTTAGTTGCTCTTTCTCTTATCCTGGCTTTATTGCGTTACAAACCTGCTCCTTTATATATTTTGGATGAAGTCGACGCAGCATTAGACCTTAGCCATACCCAAAATATTGGCACTATGTTGAGAAAACACTTTTCCCAATCCCAGTTTATAGTCGTTAGTTTGAAAGAAGGTATGTTTCAAAACGCCAATAGGATCTTTCGAACCAAATTGGTGGATGGTACTTCTACGGTGGAAAGAACCAGTGGAGGAGATAAGGAGAACAGAGCCGCATTTTCTAATCATCAAAGTGTAGAATAGTACTTTTGGTTTCCGACTGTGCGTCAATAAACCATCGCCCTACATTATTTGCATTTGGTCTTTTTGGTTCATTCGACGCCGAATTGCGGAGTGACTGCACACCAAAGCATGCCGTTGTCCAAAGTCGACCGTAAAGCTTCTTATTTTGAAAGAATTATCACATACTTTGAGAAATTCGACAAGGTTTTGGTTATTGGAGTGGATAATGTGGGATCCAACCAACTTCAAAAGTTGCGACAGGCGTTGAGGAAAGAAGGTGAAGTCTTGATGGGAAAAAATACTATGATCAGAAAAGCTTTGAGAGGTCATTTGTCGAAAAACCCAGCGTTGGAGAAACTTTTGCCTCATCTTGTAGGAAACGTTGGATTTATCTTTACCAATGGTGATTTGAAACAAATTCGAGAGAAAATAGCGGAGAATAGAGTTCCTGCTGCAGCGAAAGCCGGTACTTTTGCCCAATGTGATGTAGTTATTCCTGCAGGTCCAACAGGAATGGAACCAACCATGACTTCGTTCTTTCAAGCACTCAATATTCCAACGAAAATCAACAAAGGGCAGATTGAAATCCAAAGCGACGTAACTCTGTTGAAAGAGGGACAACGCGTTGGCAATTCGGAACAAACCTTGTTACAAAAGTTGAATATTAAGCCTTTCAAGTATGGGGCAGTTATTCACGTTATCTATGAAAATGGCGTCATTTATGAACCCAAAGTGTTGGATATTGGGGAAGAAGAAATCTCTCAAGTGACGAAAGAAGGAATCCACAACATTGCTGCTGTTTCTTTGGCCATTGGATATCCAACGCAAGCTTCTGTTCCATATACGATCATATCTTCGTTGAAGAATCTCTTTGCGGTATCTCTCATTTCGGATTATTGTATGCCACAAGCAGCACAATTGAAAGAGTTGTTGGATAATCCGGAAGCATTGGCTCAAATGGTAGTGAGTGCAGCACCTTCGGTTGGTGCTGCAGCTGGAGGAGCTTCTAAACAAGAAGAGAAACAAGAACAAAAACAACAAGAGGAAGAAGAAGAAGATGAAGATCTTGGTTTGGGACTTTTTGATTGAGAATAAACAACAAGAATAGAGACAATAATAATATATATATATATATATCCAAAAAGAGATGAACCCAATTACCAATTTATCCAGTGGAAGAAGAAGAAGCCACCGTAGTTCCATTACTAGTCAAAGGATTATACAATTCCAACAATGGTTCACCAATATTATGATTTTCTTCCACAGATACTCTCAAGTCGAACAATTTTGCCAAAATTACTTTAAACAACTTTTGCACATTGATAGAATGAGAAGCAGAAGAGAAAATGAGTGGAGCCTTCATTGCGCGAGCAAACTTTCGAGACTGTTCGACAATAGTTATTTGTTCTTCCTTTGGAAGCGTTACAAATCCATCAAATTTTGTTCCTACGAGAAAAGGCAAAGCGGACTAATGACACCAAGTCAGTGTTCAAGGTCGACCCAAAGTGGATAGACTTCTTACTCTATTATATGTTCTTGCTTGTCGATACCATTCCTTTACATTCTGAAGTGTTATTTTTCTGGTCAAGTCAAACATGAAAACGATTGCCACCGTATCACTCAAAGCTAAAGGCAACATGGTAACGAAATCCTTTTGTCCTCCAACATCCCAAATACTGAAAGTTATTTCCAAGTTTTTCACATAAATATTCTTTTCCATAAAGTTGACTCCAAGTGTTTGAATGTAATCTTCGTCAAACTTTCCTTCCACATATTTCACCATGAGTGACGTTTTTCCAACAAAAGGGTCTCCAATAAGCGCTGTCTTGACCACAATATTATTTCTTTGTTCTTTGGAATATAAGTGTTTGTCGTTGCTTTCCTCACTCCAATCGTTGTCTTGCATAATCAAAGATGAGTGCAACAAGAAAGAATATCATCCAAGAAAGGATATATATATATATATATATATCTATTTGTGTGGTGCAGTATATATAAGAGACAAATAGGAAACCAACAGTGCGCGACACAACACGAGAGAAATGGACACCTCAAACTCCACACAATGAAATGAAATGTCTTCTTCCGCCAGAAATTCTTCAACGCAGATTGGAAGAAACGTTGCAGTCTGGCTGGTTTAATATTGATTGTTGGTGCTACTGTAGTAGCTGGAATAGTCGACTGTGTACGAAGAAGAAGAGGTCTACCAGGTTTATTTGAAAGCCAACACGACTCCGATAACACGAATATTCCAGGTAGAGACTTGGTTTCTCGAACAAGGAAACCTAGAAAAGGTCTTCTTGCTTCCGAAATTGAATTGTATTGTCCAGAGATTATATATAGAGGACCAGACCAGACACCAGTATTATATCTCGAACAAACAGGTGTTACTATACCTGTTCTTCAACGAGCCACTGACAGTCCCAAAGTACAGTCATACAATGACGAGAAAGAGTCGACCAAAAAAGTATTATCTAGCGACTCTTCTTCTATTCCTGTATCGAAATATTTTCTTGGTCAACACGTAGTTCCTAATGAAGTTTGTGCGGTATGTTTGGATATAGTTGAAGTGGAGAGCCATTTACGTTTACTTCCTTGTGGCCATGGTTTTCATATTCCTTGTATTACACGTTGGTTGGTTCGTGGAAGTCGTTGTCCACTTTGTAACGAGCAAGTGTTACTTTACGATAATTGTGGAGTTGCGCGTTTCCAACATCAATTGGATAGTAACTTGTATGTGGGAGATTCTAGTTTAAGACAAGGTTGTTTTATTGGTAGTGAATATTATCAGGAAGCTATTTTTGAGTCCTTTGAGAGAATAAGGCTGCGTTTGTATCGACGATATTTGAAGAGACTTGAACGAGACGAAAAAGAAGAACGAGTGGCGGAGATTTGAATTGGGATCGAATGGCTCCTCCTCAAGTTGGTTTCTCGAGGATTATTTCCTTGCACCCTAAATATTACTTTTATATACAACCTATAACATGGAGCACAAGTCCAAAATGTGTGGTAAAGAAACAAAAGTCAACCAACTTTCGACATAAATGGTATATGGGTGATAATCATAGCTCTCGTCCAAAGAGCAATCGTTTTCATATTTGGTTAAAGTCCTTGACAACTGGACGCATATTTCATCGTTCAAGTGGTGGTAGTGGTTCTGTTGGTGGTGGAATGGGTGGAGGTAGTGGAGGTGGTTCAAGTAGTGCAGGAGGGAAGGGTAAGAGAAACCATTTGTATTCAACTCGAAGTGATTCACTTCACTGTGGTAGGAAAAGGTGGTGCGCATCCTCTCTTGGCTTTCTGGATGCGTTACAATCAACTGTTAGAGTCGCGTCCTTTATTGACCAAAGCACTTACTTCCTTGATTGGTTTTATTCTGGGAGATATTCTCGCCCAAAAGTTTCTATCCTCCGATGGTATTATTCACTTGGATCGTTTGTTCCGAATGGCTGCTTTCGGTTTTCTTATTCATGGACCAACAGGACATATCTTTTATAGTCAACTGGACAAGGCAATACCTGGCACGGAAGCATGGAAAGTGGCTTGTAAGGTAGCCATCGACCAAGTATTATGGGCACCTATTTTCGCCTTTATTTTCTTTGGTTTCTTGGCAGTTCTTGAAAGGCAATCTTTCGAGCAATTCAAGGCAAAACTGAGGCAAGACTGGAAAACGGCAATATTTGCTTCATGGAAAGTATGGCCATTGGCACACGCTATTAACTTTCGATTCGTTCCTAGCAATCAACGTTTACTTTATATCAACGCTGTGCAAATATTTTACAACGTGTTTCTTTCTATTATTGGAAATAAGCGGGCCACTTGAGCAAGTAATGGGAATATCCAATATATATATATATATAGATATCATGAGAGAGATACGTACTTGTTGTGTGTTGGTGGGTTATCGTTGTTGTTGTGTTTCATTAAAGTGAAGTTTACATATCAAATCTAAAAAAGTGTCTACCAATAGCGGAGACTTGTGAATTCCATCGGACAGACAAACGCCTGAAGAAATATCGACTCCACAAGGACTCAACTCGGACAAGGCACTTTCCAGGTTGTCTGGACGAATACCACCAGCTAATATCCACTTGAAATGTGTTGGTGGTGAAAAGTTGTTCCAAGAAAATGTTTTTCCAGTTCCTCCACCAGGAGAGTCAAACAGGACCCAACAACCTAAGACTTGTGCCAGGTATTCCGCACTCGTGTCCCAACTGCCATCAGGTCGCACAGAAACAACAGGGATACACTCTATCCAACGAGGTAATAAAGAAAGAGACTGTCTAGAAACCTCACCGTGTAACTGTGCTATAGAAATACCTGTTTGTTCACATATTTTTATGATGTTGGAGGCATCCTGGTGCACGAATACTCCTACAACTTGAGTGTGAAAGTGGTTGGCTGTCTTTACAATTTGGCGCGCAGTTTCCACACCAACGTTGCGTTTGGAACTCGAACAAAATATAACACCTAATAGAAAGCGTATCGCCTCACCAATACTCTCCCTTTGCTTTCTTCTTTTTTCTATTGCTTCACACACCATACGTGCATCTTCCTCACAAGTGATGCCACAAATCTTCACCAACTCAAGACGTGCTTCTACAACAGGAAACCAACAACGGCGTGAGGACTTGTTCCCACCAACAACAAGTTGTGTCACTTTGGCTCTTTGTAACTGTGAACAAGTTGGTCTTTGGTAGCATGAAGTTGCAACAAAAGGGAAACACGCCACAAAATTCATTTATTATTCAATGCCCAACAATTGCATTCACACTTTGTTATCTTCATAAGAATGAACGATAGCCTCGGCAGTAGTATTCGACCAGTTTTGTTGCATCTCAGTGTCGTCCTCTTTCCACTCCTCCTTTCGATCTTCCAACTCTGCTTCTTCCACGGAAGGATCATAATATCCCATTTCTTCCGAATTCTTTTCATAAATAGCACATTGTTCGCTACCCATTCTTATCTTTCTCAAGATACGTGAAAATAGCGTCAAATCATTATAATCTGTTGGCAGTTGTGCGACATAGTCAATCCTGCGTCTGCTTCTTATTCCATTTTCACGACACAAAGTAGCTGCATAATTCTTCAAGTGCCTGTGAAATTGTTCTTTGGAAGACGACGTGATTCGATACTTGAGAATCTGGAAAAAGGTCAAGTTTAAAGAATCCTCTTGCAAGTCTTCATCCGTCACATTCAATCGCTTGGCAAATCTAGCAGCATATCTTCTTCTCAACTCATAAAATCGCTGGTCTTCCTTCACCAATGACTTTTGAGAGTATTCAGGAACAAAGAAAAAGGCCAATAACAAAGCTAAATATTCCAAACCAGCATAGAACCACATCGTGAGCCTCAATGCTGGCAAAGTTTCTGCATGAGCACTACCAGAAAAGTTGACCCACATATGAGGAAAGATCGTGGTTCCTACAATTCCACCGCATTTTCCAAAGGAAGAAGACACTCCGTACATCGTTGCACGAATCTTGGTAGGAAATGCTTCTGCTGGTATCAAATAGACGGGAACAAACACAAAGTATTGGAAACCAAATACAAACGTGCTCCAAAATATCCAACCAACAGGATGTCTCTTCAATGGCCAAAAAGCTCCAGCATTGATAAGTTGTGCACTTGCCAAAAAGGCCCATCCAAACACTTCTGTCTTTCTTCTTCCTAAACGATCGACCACAAATGCAGCAACAAATGGAAGCCAAATGAGATATGCGCCTCCTTCTGCCAAAGTAATCCAAAGTGATTTTAATAAGGATACTCCAATGACAGATTGCAAAATGATGACTCCAAAAGTTCCCATGCTATAGTTGATATAATCTACCAGGAACCAATTGAGAACTGCACCAACCGAACGAAATGCAAAATGACGACAAACGATATAAAGGTCGATGGCATCGTAACGAGATTTTCCTCTTTGTTTGTCTTTGGAAAACATTTCCGAGTCTCTCATTCTCGTACGATAGATGAGTACACAAATAACTGGAATAGTTGCCACTGCAAAGGATACTCTCTTCACTATTTCATAGTGACAGTGAGACGCTGCTCCCAAATATGCATTTCTACAGGCAGCTGCAATAATAATGATTTGCACTACAAAGGGCATATAATTGCCAATTACTTCCATACACATAACCAACATGGAAGTTCTCCTTCCACGTGTTTTGATATTTACTCCTTCGCTGTCTTCCATCGCATTTGGCACATTGCAAGTATATTCACCTCCCATTCCAAGACCTGCAACTCCAAGTCCAATATTCATCATCCATATACCTCCTACCACACTTGTGCCATGAGAAGCCACTCCAATGATATTTCCGAGTAATACTAAACAGGAACACATAATGAGACCTTTCTTACGTCCAAAGTAATCGGCAATAAACCCAAATAATAATAGTCCAAACATAACACCATATAACATGGACACTCCAATAGCAGTTTGTAAAAATACATCGTGACGAAAGGAAGGAAACACATCCGTATATACGGAAACAATATAAGTAGAAATGTCATACATATATCCATTGACGAAGAAACCCATGGCAGTTCCAAACGCATTGTAACGAATATAGCTGGCAATAGACTTTTTGTTTTCCTCGGCCCCCTTCAAGTTTTCCGGGTCGCTTTCTTCGTCTCCATTTTGTGGTTGTTGCTGCTGTATATCTTCTTCGGACCTTCTATCGACTGCTTCCATTTCCACTGAAGTTCTATAAACTTGTGCAGCATTGGTGTCAAATGTTGGACGACTCATTTTTGCAACAGGCCAGTCACCAACAATAAATGAAAAAAGGGAGAATGCACCAGCAGCAGTTTATTTGATATTTTATTCCTGTTTTTCTAGAACGCAGTGTTCGCGTTGTCGTCTATTTGTCATTTGGAGGGCGGACGTGGGAGGAATTGGATCGTGGAAGATAAAGATTGGGCGTAATGGATTGCATCGAAGACAGCGGCCTCCACATAAATCTTTTTTTGGTTGGATACATGAGAGATGTGCACTACTAGAATAGAAACTAGGAAAAGCTATGTTTATTTCAAAAAGGATAGAAAGAGTAGGCTAGGGTTTTCAACATGTAGACGCTTACAAACCCCAAATATATATATTTATACTCAACTTTTCTATGCTTTCTTTCTACTGTTCATATCTGTGTATGTATGTATATATGTATATGCAACATAATAGAATAAAAAACTTGGATAAGAGCACCAATACAATACTTGTGCTGCTTTCTTACAAACTATTCCACTTTCTTGCTTGCATTGCAAATCCCCGACACTCGTCACCTATAATTGAAAAAGATGCAACTTTCGTCCCTATTAGAGCAAGCAGACGAGAAACAAGCTACCAAATGCTATCAAGAAGCTGAAAAACTCTACTTTGATGTGCTTAGTTGTAACGAAAAGGACTTTTCCGAAGAACAAGAGAACGTACTCAAATATAAAGAACAAGCAGCACTAGCTCTACTGGACTTGTTTGTAGAACAAAAACAAGCGGAAAAGATTGTTGACTTGACTAGGAAACTGAGACCTTTTTTTGGTCAAGTTGCCAAAGCCAAAACGGTATATAGCCCGCTCTCTCTCGCTCTTTTTCGCTCTCTCTCTAATATGTATATATATGAACTTGGATAGGCCAAACTTATTCGAGTAGTACTTGATCGCGTCGCTCTTATTCCCAATTCTGAGCAAGTGCAAATTGACTTGTGTTTAGAAACAATAGAATGGTGTTTACAAGAGAAGAGAACGTTTCTTAGACAACGAGTACAGGCAAAACTTGCCTCCCTTTATTTCCAAACTCAGCGCTATATGGAGAGCTTAGCTGTCTTGACGGAACTTTTGAAACAAGTGAAAAAGTTGGACGACAAATCTCTTCTTTTGGAAATTCAGTTATTAGAGTGTCGAGTGCATTTAGTTTTGAGGAACATTCCCAAGGCTCGCGGTGCTTTGACTTCTGCCAGAACTACCGCCAACGCCATTTATGTTCCACCTGGTCTTCAAGGAGAGGTCGATTTGCTAGCAGGAATCGTATCTGCGGAAGAACATGACTACAAAACAGCATATTCCTATTTCTACGAGTCATTTGAAGGTTTTTCTAATTTAGGAGATGAGAGGGCAGTTTCAAGTTTCAAATATATGTTGTTGTGTAAGATAATGACGAAACAAGCTGATGATGTGAAGAGTCTTATTAGTACCAAATTTGCTTTGCGATATACTGGCAAGTCGGTAGAAGCTATGTTATCTATTTCTCGAGCATATCAGAATCGAAGTTTGGCACAGTTTCAACAAGCTCTCAATGATTATCCGGAAGAGTTGACCAACGATGTGGTTATTCATAGTCATCTATCGGAGTTGTATGATACGCTATTACAACAAAACATTTTAAGGATAATAGAGCCTTTTTCTAGAGTAGTAAGTGTTTTATTGGTGTGGAAAAGCAAACAGAAAACAAAACTTTTCTAGGAAATCACGCATATTGCAGATTGTATCGGCTTACCGATGGAAACCGTAGAAAACAAAATCTCGCAAATGATTTTAGATGGACAACTGAAAGGAACGCTTGACCAGGGAGCAAATTGTTTGATTACCTTTACCCAAGATACCTTTCCTCAAACGTAAGTAGTCAAAGAGAATCTTGGACTAGAATTCACGCTGTTATCTAGTTATTATCATTCCTTACAGACGATGAAAGAAATGAGTCGCGTGGTGGATATTTTGTTTGAAAATGCTTCGCTCTTGACGTAAATGAGAACTATTCTGTTTTATTATTCGATTCCTATATGAAGTAATGATACTGTCTTGAGCAATAAAGTCATCAATAGAAAACCGCCTGTAATAGAAAAGAAACCATTTTTTGTTCCTGCATATTTCCATGCCTGAGGAACCAACTCGACGATACTCAAACAGCTCATAATACCTGCAACAGATGCCAATAAATAAGCAACAAAAGTTTCCGTTAAAAAGTATTTGGCAAAAAAGACAACGAGCACAACTCCTGCAGGTTCTGCAAGTCCTGATAGAAAAGCTATTTGAATTGCTTTGTATTTACTTCTTGTAGCAAAGTATACTGGTAAAGCAACTGCCATTCCTTCCGGAATATTATGCAAGCCAATAGCTATAGCTAAAGGCACTCCGAAACGAATTCCTTTTAAACTTGCAAAACAGACGGCAATACCTTCCGGGAAATTATGAATAGCAATACCCATAGCAACTAGGAAGCCTGAAAGTAATACTTGTTTTAGGTTTTGTTTATCTATTCCTGTTTCTTGCAACTCGGATACTTGTGACAAGTCTGGTTCGGGTATCAAAAACTTTAGAAAAAGAAAGAATAAAGCTCCGGTTATAGAAGAGAAGAATGCGTGAGTGGCAGATATATCTTCCAAAGCTTCTGGCAATAAATCAAACGCACTAACACTCAACATAAAACCTGCAGCAGCTCCTTGCCATATTCCCAACTTGGGATAGGATAGACTAGACTGCAGTACGACCAACACACCACCTACAAGAATCAACCACAAAGACATTTACTTTGCTGTTCTTCTTACCTATACCTGTGGATATTCCAGCAAGTGTCGTTAATAATAGCGCCACTGGAGTATTTGCGACAATTTCTGAACTTTGCATAATATTACTACTTGCCACTACCCATGAAAACCCACGTGGACAATATCTTTGTTTGTTTTGGATACCTAACCCAACTCCTCTCGAAAGACGACAACAAGGAAAGACACAATAATTACGTGAAGATAACCACGAAAAGTTGTTGTTCTTTACACTCAAGTTGACAAGAGAAACCAACCAACGACCAACACGACGAGTAGTGTCGCCACCAACACCGCAACCAACAAAACTAACAACACCACAACATGGAAAAGGCGCGCGTGTCCTCCTCATGTTTTATTATTATTCCAAAAAATATCCCAATAAATCACTTAAAGATAAGACTCCGATTACTTTTTGGTTTTCATCGACAACAAACAGTCGATGAACAAGCGTCTTACAAAACTTGTCAAAAACCTGTTTCAACGTGTCTGTCTGGAAACATGTATACACATGCATGGGGTTCTAAGGTTTCCATGGTTATTCCTTATCTATCACCTCCCATATATACTTACTGGTCGAAATAAAGATAAAATACTTGACATACTAGAGTTCCAATTCCACTGATTCCAATTCCTTGCCAAGTGACAGATATCTGATCGAGCAAACAAATCTTGTAATATTCCTAAAAATAGATTTCATATCTCCACTTTTCTTCCTCGAGAACAATATTTACCATTTTGATCCACAATAGGAACGGCAGAAACATTCTTGTCATGAAATAGTGTCAAGATACTTTGCAAGTCCTGATTCAAACCAATAGTATAAACATTGTCCATCGTTCCGATGTGCAACTCATTGATGGAAACGGAAAACAGCGCTTCCAATTCTCTGTCTGTATATCCAAGTTGTTGATGAACAAAGGAAAGAATGCGTGAGTGAGTTAAAATATGAATCACTAAGTTATCCTCTACAGAAAGCACAGGAAGTTTGTGGATGGCATATTTCTTTAACAAGTGACAAGAATCATATAAACTACTGTCTGCTTCTGTATATATCCAAGGAATATCACGATGCCAACGTGGACAAGAAAGTATATCTATTCAAATATATAAGTGCTCTTCTACAGTTTTCATCAATATACCTTTCCAAGCTGTGAGAGGAACGGACTGCCACTGAGAAAAGAGTTGCTCCCTTGGTCGTTCCATACAGTGATATAATATATCGACCAAGTCACTGGAAGTTATGATTCCAACAAATCTTTCTTGTTCATTATCCCATAAAGGAGCGCCTCGAATATCTAAACATTACGTATCTATATGATTTCCGTTTTCTCATAAAGCGACAAGTTACCATTCTCTAATAGAGCTTTAAAGGCAACTTCAGTAGGCAAATCAGCTTCCAACACTACAACTCGATTATTTTCCAGAATAACTTCATTCGTACGGTGTTCTCTTAAGAAAGTTGCAATTATTTTTCTCGCTTTGCTAAAGTCTGTAGTATTTGTATTGGAAAACATCCAACAACAACAACAGTAGAAAGCGTTGGAAAATGTCGGAGCATTATTTTGCGTTGTTGGGTAAAAGCTCAATGATCGATGGAAGAAAAGAGTGAAGACTTGTTGGATAAGGAACTCGAGTCCTTGTTGAAAGAACGAGATGCTATTTTGAATGGTAGAGAGTGATCATATATTATGGAGGTGGTTTTCATAAATACTGATGAGAATATTTCAAGGAACAAGTGAAGAATACTTGAGTCAATTGGCGCCTTTAGAGAATGAAAGGAAACGTAAACTCGATAGAGCTATGGACTTTTATCAACTTCAACTACAATATGCAGAACAGCTGTATGAGTTGGCCAAGAAAGAAGCATATGATAGCTTTCAAGCACAAAAGGCAGAACAAAGAGAATATATGTGGCGTATTAAGTTGGAAAGAGAAATTACCTTGAGACTCTTAAGATTATCCAGTAAGAACAATATTTCGTTGGAATAGTCGTTGTTTTCTGAAACACTTTCTAGTTCCATTAAGGGACCCAAACGGACAAGTGATTGTAGGAACCTTTGGAATGGAAGGCTTTGTGAATCTTATCTATCGCAATCGTTTATTCGAAAATTGTTCTAAAAGAAGAAAATTACCTTTTCTTAGGGAGCAATTGAAACCTGATGAAACCAACTATGACTTGGAAATGATTATTCGAGGATTGGAAGAACTTCAACAGGTTGCCTCATCCAAGCAGGATTGACTTGTCCTGTAATATATTCCACGGACTTTGTCCTCGAATGTCTTTCAAGTATTTATCTGCTCCTGCTTTTAAGAGTTGTGAAATAATATCTAAGTTGTATTCCGTTATTTTATAAAAGTATTGAAAGAAGACGACGACTTACCTGGATATTCACAAATACAAGCATAATGTAGTGCAGTTTGACCTTCACTATCCACTGCATTTATGGAAGCTCCATGTTCAATAAGTAAAGCAACGAGATTAGCATATCCTCTATCTGCTGCATACATAAGAGGAGTTAAACCACATGGATCCCTTTGGTCTACAGAAACAGAAGAATCCTTTTCCAATAAATATCGTACAGAAGAAATATCACCTATCGCAGTAAAATAACAAAGGTCCAAAACAGGTTTCTGGGATTGCTCTTCTTCACTGTTAGGCAACTCGAAACCTAAAGGCTGTTTCCCAGTATAACTTGTATTGGAATCTTTCTTGTGATATTTTTCACTCAGTGCAATATATTTCTTCATAGCTTCCTCTCTATCTCCACAAACACACTCACTAAGCAACCACCAAAGACGTTCTCAACTACTTACTTTGAATACTTATTACTTGCCTCCTTCCAACTCTTCCACTTGGCAGTTTCTTTCCATTGATAGAAATAGAAAGGATTCTGTAAAGGAGCTTCTCCATCCTTTATTCTTTTATATAGACCATACAACTCCAATAGATCACTCTCTGGAATATTTTTGTATATTTCCTGTACATTCTCTACTGCCTCTAAATATTTCAACTCCACACTTGCTTCACAAACTTGGTTGCTCATAACTTGGTGCATTCCAAACATTCCATACGCTCCCAACGATAACGATAATTGACAACCGAACAAAATATACAAAACACACCCAAACACTCTTCACATCTTCTCGAACAAAAGTTACAAATATTTTTACAACAACGCTCACATATTGTATTCGATTGTCCTTGAATACTTTGACAAATATTACACAAAGAATATACGCAACTAGAGTCGGTTGCTATCGATTCATCCTCCTGAAGAATTTTGAACTGAGCCTTGTCGCATAGTGGAAAGTAGTGTTCCAGAGTACTTTTCACTGCACTTGTCGATGATGAACTGTTACTGGGAAAAATACAAGAGTTATTATTAGAAAGCGTATATTTTGCTACTTTATGTTCTTCCACTATTTGTAGTGTTTCTTCACGAGGACGCTTACAAGACATCTTTCTAATTTCTTATTTTCTTTTGGGTGCAAAATCGCCCAAGCAAAATGCTGCAAGACGAACTGTCACAAGATATCTGTTTTCAAATAGCAAACCTCAAGTTTCGAGCAAAAGAGTTGAACGATAAAGAAGCTGCAGAAAGACTAAAGAATATTTTAATCGAGAGAAAAGCTTTACCGTTGTTACAAGAACTTGCGAAGGAGTTGGTAAGTAATGAGATGAATACTTGTATATTGTCTCTCATGCACAGTAGCCTTTTATATCTTTGACGCTAACAGAAACTGATACCTTAAAGACAGCTATTGATGAGGAACTTGCTAAAATAGAAGAAAGGATCAAAGTGAGAGAAACTTTTCCAGTTGTAACGCCCTTGACTCGTTCTTTGAGTAGGATGCGGAGGAGAACTTGGGGGAAAGTGAAGTTCAAGAAGCACTCGTTGCGCGTGCCGATTTTTTGGCTCAGATAGGAAACTTTAAAGAAGCAATAGAAGCATATGAAAAGGCAGAATCTCACGCAGTTGGAGTTGGTAGCAAATTGGATATCTTATTTGTTATCCTTCGTCTAGGACTTGCAGATTGTATTAGTAAAAAGTTGTTAGCAAAGACATTGGAACGAGCAAAGACACTGGTGGAGAACGGTGGAGACTGGGAACGACGCAATCGGTTGAAAGTTTATGAGGCGACGTATATGTTTCAAAGGAGAGACTTTAAAGGAGCCTCCAAATTACTTTTAGATTCTTTGGCTACTTTTTCAGCGTACGAACTACACTCTTATTCTCAGTTTATCTTCTATACTATTTTATCCAGTTTGATTGCGGTGGATCGTCCCACGTTGAAAACTCAAGTAATGAAATCTCCTGAAGTGTTGTCTTGTGCTTCTCAGCTAAAGAGTGTTTTTGGACTCTTAAATGGACTCGTAGCTTGCAATTATGTTCAGTTTATGAATGCCTTACTTGCTATATTTGGAGAACTGGAACAGGATCGTTATCTAAAACCTCACACTTTTTATATCGTTCGTGAGTTGCGAATAGTTGCTTATCAACAGTTTCTTATTTCCTATCAGTCAGTTACTCTAGAAGCCATGGCAAAGGCTTTTGGTATCAGTCAGTCATTTTTGGATAGAGAACTTGCTCGTTTTATTGTCTCAGGGCGTATCAACTGTAAAATAGATCGTGTGCAAGGAGTTATTGAAACAAATAGACCCGATACTCGAAATGCTTTGTATCAACAAACGATCAAACAAGGAGACGTGGTACTGAACAAGATACAGAAACTTTCTCGTTTTATTGATATTTAAAGTTAGTTTTGCTCATCTGCAGTTGACCATTGATGCTTACAATTAGTACACACAAAGTATAAAACA
Organism: Galdieria yellowstonensis; assembly: GCA_026122205.1. Taxonomy (NCBI): domain Eukaryota; phylum Rhodophyta; class Bangiophyceae; order Galdieriales; family Galdieriaceae; genus Galdieria; species Galdieria yellowstonensis. The sequence goes on along the minus strand of JANCYU010000028.1, from coordinate 39,046 downwards.
ATTGCTGTATCGTTACGTCCAACAGGTCCCATAAAATAAACTGCTTCACGGTTTCCACATTGAGAGCACTGAGTACTTCGTGTTCTTCGTAGAGTAGGGTCAAGCCACACATCGTACATTTGTAAAAACTTTCCTCTTTGGAGTCTTTGAGGAGGTTCCAAATAAAACCAAGAAGACGCACTTACCTGTTGTTCGAAGTTACCACATTACGGTAAACTGGAACTCCCAAGTCTTCTGCAACTTCTCTGTGAGAACAATTACGACAAGCGTATAACATTCTTCTTTCTCCAGTTTCATGAAGATAAGTTCTGTCTTCCATAGGATATAACATATTGTTGCATTCTTTACAAAACTTGACCGGCATTCAACAATTGCGTGTGAGAAGGGACGAAGGAAGAAAGAATGGTATCGAGTTACACAAGTAATCTTTTTTGTTGCTCACTCTACTATTTCTAGTTGGTATTAACAATAGGAGATTTTCATAGTATGGATAAAATCATGTGTATTGTGTTGTTTTAACGCTTCTAGTTCCTAGTCGAGTGGCTGCAGTGCCTCTCAAGTTTCGAGAACTTCTCGTTCCAGGAAAAATACAACGAGTATTATGTACTGTAAGAAACACAAGAAGAGATGCACAAAGTTTTCATCGATTTACGTGATTGTAAAAGGGAAACTTGTGTAACAAAGAGACAGAAGAGTTCCTCAAAGTTATTTGTCCTCAAGTACAGATTACCAAAGGTGATATGGACAACGTGAGTATATGCCACCTACGGAAAATGTCAAGTTGGAAACTTTATAAAAAGGTTCAGTCAGAATATCCGGAACGTTGTGTAACCAATGTGGGACAACTTTCTTTTGGTCTTTGCCACGGACATCAGCTGATTCCTTGGAACGATACAAACTCACTGGCGGCACTTCGGCGGTGTGTTTCCTATTACGAATGACTTTGAACCGATAAGTTGACATGTTGCATTTAGAGATATGGGTGTAGATGTTTTAGTGGTTGGTCATTCGCATTCGTTGAAAATGACAGAGACGATAGATGGAGGTCTTATTATTGATCCTGGAACCGTAAGAGAAACTGAAAATACAACAGACTAATAATAATTGTAATGATAAAGGCTACTGGTGCTCCGGTTGCGAATAGTTTAGAACCTAAAAGGTACCAAGTCACGATTTCTTCTCATGAGATTTATTCTTGGTTGAAATGATAGACCTTCCTTTGTTTTATTAGATGTTCAAGGGACCAAGATAGTAGCTTATACATATGAGATATATGGAGAGGTAGGCAAACACTAGAGATTGGGCTCTTTTGAATGTTTCTTCAAGGATATGAAAGTTGATCGTGTTGTATTTGAAAGAATTGCTTCAACTAATGGAGCATTTTGAGATTGAAAGACGATAAAGAGGAAAAGATAAGCATAGGACAAAAGGGGGAAGACTTGGAAAGAGAAATGGCGACGTCTGAGAGAAAATTCGACGATCCTTCCAGAGGGAAAATGTACAGTAGACAATGATCGAACCCGCCAATCAGAATCGAATGACAACGGGATAAAGAATTTTGCCAAGAAAGAGCTTTAACGCCGCCACCTGCCAATTGGGGGCTTTGAAGAAGGAAAACGGCAATCGAATCCGTTATCGATTTGTGGTTTGTGGTTTCACGTGTCGAACACTGCTTTTGGTGAAGTGTTCTTCGTTTCTTGTGAAACTTTTTGTTAGCAAATTCAAATAATCACCTCTTTGGTTTGCAAGTGGTTGTGTTAGCGGTACTTGTTTGTTTGAAAAGAACAACTGCTTTGTTTCTTCTTGAAACAAGTTTCTTGTGAAAACTTTCCTTTGTATTTCTTGCTTTTCTTTTTTTCACTTGTTCACTTTTTGGTATTCAGTATCCTCATCATCATAACAATGACCAAAGTTTCTGGAGGAGTTAAACAACTCTATCAATTCTCCGTTTCTTCCCGCAACTCTTGGGAACAACTGCAGCAAGCAAAAGAGCAGTTGCAGCCTTCACGCAATCTCCACGCAGGAATTGGTGGCAGAAAAAAGACTGCGCCATTGCTATTGGGAGTTCCTAATCGTCTAGCAGCAAAACCTTACAACGCAGTTGGAGGTAAAACTGCGGAAGGTTCTGCTAGAGGCTCAACACCCACAACGACGACAACAACGTCGGCTACTTCCCACTCGAATGAGCTCACAACAGCTTCGGCAGTTGCACCTTCCAATCAAGAGGTCTTTGCCTCCTCAAAAGTAGCCAGTGGGAATAACTCGAGGAAGAGGCTCCAAGTTAACAACTCTGCAGCTACTTATGGAGCCTTGAGCACTATTGAACTTATTCGTTCCTATTTGGTTTTGAAAATGGCGCAAATTCCTTTTGTCGCAAATGTCGGGCCCAAAATTTTTTCTACCACACAACAACTTCCAACTCTTATTCGTCAGCCTGCCAATTTTGTTGTGAAAAAGACCTTTTTTGAACAGTTTTGTGGTGGCGAGTCTTTGGTAGAGGCAGTGGCAGCTACTCAAAGACTTCGGGACTCGGGTATTTCTTGTATTTTTGACTATGCGGCAGAAGGTTTGGTAGGAGAAGAGAATGTGTACGATGCTGCGGCTTCCGTTGTAGAGTCTACTATCCTTCAAGCAAGGGATATTGGTGCAGGGGGTTTCAGCTGTATCAAGGTCTCTGCCGTGTCGCCAATGAGCGTGCTGGAAAAGGTTACTTTGGCTATTCAAGAGAACGGGGGAATTGCTCGTATAGATCCAGAGTTGTCTTTGGATCCGAAAAATATTCCTAACCTAACTGAAGCAGAAGCTGCGGAATGGGAGCGAGTCATATCCCGTTTAGATCGTGTTTGCAAGGCAGCTCATGACAAGGGAGTGCCTATTTTAATTGACGCTGAACAGTATTATGTTCAGGAAGCCATTGAATATCTTTCGCTGGGTATGCAAAAACGCTACAATCGTGATATGCATAGTCCCGCCATCGTATATACTACTGTCCAATGCTACCTCAAGTTAGCTTCCGATCGAGTAGAGCAAGGAATAAGTTTTGGCGCCAACCTGGACTTTAAATATGCGGCAAAACTTGTCCGTGGTGCTTATATGGTGTTTGAACGTCGAGTGGCAGCTGAGAAAGGTTATGCTTCACCAGTTTTTGACCGTATAGAGGAGACACACAAGTGTTATAATAATATTGCAGCTAGAATGATCAACCAGGTTAGTCACAACAGTGCCTCCGTAATGTTTGCAACGCACAACTTGGATTCTATGGAGAGAGCAGCTACTGAAATGGCTGAAAAACAGCTGCACGCTAGCAATCCTAACGTTTATTTCGCTCAATTGTATGGAATGGGAGATTCTATGACAATGGCCTTAGCGAAGGAAGGTTATAACACTTGCAAATACGTTCCATTCGGACCTGTACAGGAAGTGATGCCTTATTTAACTCGTCGTATTGAAGAAAATCGAGACATTCTTGGCGGTGCTTCAAAGGAAGTCGGTTTGTTTGGGGAAGAACTTAAACGCCGCGTCCTTTTGAAGGCAGCTTGAGTCTGTTTTTCTTCGACAACCGTACACACGAGCGAGTCGCGTGTATTTTTTATTATTTTGGGAACGTTAAAAAAACTTGATGCATAGAATTTTCATTTGGGTTTTTAAATAAAGTAGATGTGGAATAGTTACTTGAGAAGAAGGACTGTCTTTGTATTGAGTGGTATTTCTGTTGTGGGAGTAGCCCTGTTAAAGTTTGGTGTTTTAAAGGGTGACCGTAAAGAAGAGAACTTGCCTGCTGCTGCAACGCTTTCTGAAAACTTGGATATACAGAGAATAGAAGAAACGCGGAAACTTTTATCGAGAGTCCCAACTTCTCGTTTATTAGACCATCTCGCTACCGTTGAGTTTTTATTGCGTTGGCCACGTCTTGCAACGTTATATTTTGAAACCAAAAGTCGAAGAAGTCAGCAAGTGGTTGAACAAGATAAGAAGAGTTTATTCTTGGAACGACCCTGCTTTCCGCAATTGTTTTGTTTGGATACTTTTGTTCCTCAGAGAAGAAGTTCGTCACTCATCAACCACTCTTTATCGGATATAGTGACTTGGTTGCATTTATTTCCAAGTGAGAACATTACTACTTGTCAATATCCAACCACATTCTTTTATGTGCATATTCAACACTTCTTTTCAGAAAGGTTAATATTTCGGTTGGGAAAGTGTTTGTCTTTATTGGAAAGGGAAAAGGCACTTCCAGCACCTGAAGTTGCACTTTCAGACTATGATAGATGGAGAGGAATGGAGCCTATTCCAGTGGTTCCTAACGCCGAATTATCTTCTATAGAGTGGCAACAGTTTGATCGTGGTATTTTGGATATTGCAAAAGTTTGTTTATATGCTTTCAAGAACTTGTCATGTGCATGGATTGTGGATATGTCACCTCGAAATATAAACTTGGCAACGAGTCCTCCATACTATCAACAACAATGGAACAAGGCAATATCTTATTTATATGTGCATTTTACAAAATATTTTGAACAACAAAATGGCTTATGGATAGCTGGAGTTAGTGATGAATGGCTGGATTTGGATACTTTTTTGGAAACAACTCGTCGTTATGATGTACCTTGTCGTCTTTATTACAAAGACGAATGGGTTTATTCCGACAAGACTGTACAAACGCTTAAAATATTTCAAGCACTTGAACAAAATGCCATTCAGTTGCTCATTCTTTATCTTCCTCATTTGTGGTTGTCTCCAGTCTCTAGTGGAGTTATCCACGACCCGCGAATTTTATGGCAAGTAAGTATACGTTTATTCATTCATCAGAATAATGTTTCTAATAAGAAGACTAGTGCTCTGATTTGGATCAACTTGGAGCAGCTTTTGTTCAAAGTAAGCAAACGTATCAACAACCTTTGTATGCCTTTCTTATCATATGTGGAAATGCTTTCTAGGACTTGGAGGAAATGTGCTTTGGTTTCATGCACATCATCAAAAACTATCCACACTGCAGTCCAATACCTGGCGTCATTGGATCTTCACTTCACATCATCGTGAAGCATTCCAAATAGAAAGACAACTTATCAAGGAGCAACTCACCAATCTTCCTCTTTAACTGAATATTCTTCTGTACATCCACCATGTAAATAGACCTACTGCTATACATAAACTAATAGGAGAAAGTGTTCCAAATGATTGGACTGGATTCGACACCCATCGGCGTCTTACAACTTGAGTCCATCGATGATATAATTGAAACGACTCCAATACCCGCAAAGCTATCTTTACAGGAATCATTCCTTCGGGAGAGAGATTTACCGATGTATCGTAATATCTTTTAGATAGATGGAAATCTCGAGCTAAGCCTATTCCTTTGAAATACATATAACCCAAATTGAAAGCGGCTTCTGCATTTCCCATTTCAGTTGCTTTAAAGTAACTAGAACAATTCCATAGACATTAGCGACTATAGATAGGACATAAATATAGATATACTTACGCTTCTGCAGCTTTTCTATATGCAGTGGAGTGATTTCTGTCCAAATATCCATCATAAAATAGGTCACCAATCTTGAGTTGTGAATAGGGATTTCCTTGTCTAGCAGATAATCTATAAAAATAATGTGCAATGGAATAAAGCTCCGACTCCACAGTAGGTAGAGAGGAACTCAAACCCAAACGGGACTTCCAATATCGTATTTTAGAAAACACATCTCTTTTGCCACCATAAGCCAAACCAAGCCCATGTTCATACATATATGCTGCATTATATTGGGCAGTTTCTACACCAGCAAGTGCAGCTTGAACATATCGAAGCAATGCAGTAGAATAATCCCGTACACTCATCGCTCGAAAGGCACGACTGACTAAATAAGTTGGTCGACCTCTTTGTGCCACCAACTTGAAATATAGTGCAGCTTTCGTACATCGATCACCGGTTACAACAATACTAGGCTCTGAAAATACCAATTCTCCTAAACGGTAAGTGGCATAAGAATGTCCATGTTTGGATGCTTTTAAGAAATAAGCGTAGGCATTTGGAATATTCTGAGACTCATTCCATCCTTTCCAAGATAACATTCCTAAATTATACAAGGCATCTACACTGCCTTTGTTTGCTGCCTCCAGAAACCATTGAGCAGCTCTGGTTTCATTCTTTTCCGTTCCAATGCCAAAGTAACAACAATAGCCAATGGCATTGTATGCCAATGCATCTTCTACTTGAGATGCTGCTTCATGAAATAGTTGCCAAGCTATTGTTTCATTCCTTTCTCTCTTTCCTAAGCCAAACAACGAAAATATACCTAGAAGTGTATTTCCTTGTGGATAACCATGAAGAACAGCTCTTTCAAAATATTCTGCTGCTCTTTCAAAGTCTTGACGGACTCCATAGGCACCAGAAAGAAATAATTCTCCTAAAAATAACTCCGAGCGACCGTCATTATTTTCTGCTTCATGATATTTGTATTCAATAATATCAGCCGTTGCTTGACGGTCTTTCATCCAAGCATCATGACTGAACAATAAACCAAGTTCTCCAGAAGAATAAGACAGTGAAGGTCGTCCCAACAAACTCAAATGAATACCTTGCAAAGTACTCGTATTCATCTCTTCTACAAAGGCGTTGAATGGTGATAAAGACGCAACATAGGGTTCAAGAAAACTATGTCGTATCGATTGCCAAGCGGCTCTCCTGTAATAATAAACACTTTGAATACAGTTTCGTGGCATTCCAATTCCATATAAATAACGAAAACCAAGAGCACATTGTGCATAATCCGAGCCGCCTTCAGCCGCAAAAGTCCATAATAACAGAGCAATGGAATATCTTTGTTCCCTTTCCAAGCGCAACATTTCTTCCAAATGACTAGAGAAAAATCCCAAGGGTAGTCGTTTCAAAGTGTCCAAAACAGAAATGTTCTTGGCAGAAAAGTAAGGCTCTCTAAAGAACCGACTGGGATGGAAACTTAATCGAGATAATAATGATGACTTGACTGGTTTCTCTGCATGAAGAAAAGTATTTGAAAAAGAGCTTGCCAGAATAATTCCAAGTAAGGCTTGTGCATCTGGATTGCCAATATCTGCAGCTTTGGCGAGAAATGAATAGGCAATAGATAAGTTACGTGGTATACAGTCTTTCAATCCAGACAGATAAAGTGCACCTAAAGTAGCCATACAAGCACTGTCTCCTTCTAAAGAGCCCAATAAGAAGTTCTCCACAGAAATGGACGCAAGTTTCTTGGCTTCATTCAATGGATCCTTCAACAGGGATAAAGTAGCTAAAGGACTTTGTTGATCTTGTAAGATATGAGAAGCTTCATTCAAATATTCTACACCTTGTTCAAAATATTGGGTTCTGTTGCCACTTCGTACAGAGGCCAATTGTTGCACAAGTCTAGAATATAAGTCCTCATAGTGGTGCGTCTCTTCATTCTTCTCTTCTTCCCTAGGCAAAGGAACAGTCTTGCTCGAAGGTATTAAAGCGATGGGAATTCGAGCAGTTTTCTTCTCTCCTTGAACAACTTCAATAACTGAATCGGAATAAACTTGACTGGAATTCAACGTAAAAGAAATAGCGCTATCGTTATGAACATATAGTTGGGAAACTTGACTTCCATCTACCAAAACACTAACACTTGGTTGTTCCTTTTCAACATTTTCCACGGAAACATTGTCTTCTCTAGTATACTGCCCTTGATCAGCTCCAATGAAACGTGCTTTACCAAAGTTTCTTCCAAGAATAGTAAAGTTTTGTATTTGTTCAGTTGGTTGGTTCAAAGATTCGTTCTCAGCAGAATATTCAAAACTATGCAGACTTTCATTGGATACATTTTCTGCTATACTGCAGCTTTGGAAAAGGACAACCAAATAAAGACAAAATAAAAGTCTTTTCCTTGGAGACATTTGCCTCGAAAAGCGTTGCCCAACTGAACGAAATTTTTCTTTTCGGTCATGTCGAGTGTTACACAGCCTGCATACATCTCCACATTTCTTAAGCCTTGCAACCAAAAGAGTTGTTTCTTTTCAGAAACACCCTGTAATATTATTAGGAAGCAAAAATGCAAGTCTCAGAGTTCTTTTCGTTCTCGTGTTACTTGGCCTTGGATGGTTACCACAGACCCCCGAAGAACGGAAACTCACAGAGCAAAGGAGCCTGGTTCTGGTAGAACAAAACCAACTTCAGACCCTTGGAATCCTTCTTTTCGTACTATTCCAACCTATCAAGAGTGCTTCCCAAACTCCACAAAGCACTACCAATCAGTGAAACACGAAGAAACAGGAGAAACGCTTTGGGTTCCTTTTCGCCGAGTCCACTTGTCAGGTGGAGAGCCACCTTTTGATAATTACGATACTTCTGGACCACAGAATATAAGTCCTTATGAAGGGTTACCAAAGTTGAGGAAAAGCTGGATAGAACGAAGGGAAGCTAGGAAAGATCCCGTATTTACGCAGATGTATTATGCAAGGAAAGGCATCATTACGGAAGAAATGCTCTATGTTGCCACTAGGGAAGGCATGGACCCAGAGTTTGTTCGTTCTGAAGTTGCCAAAGGACGAGCGATAATTCCTTCCAATCGAAAGCATTTAGAGTTGGAGCCTATGATCATTGGCAGAAACTTCAAAGTAAAGATCAATGCCAATATTGGAAACAGTGCAGTTACTTCTTCTATAGAGGATGAAGTGGAAAAGTTACAGTGGGCCACTTTATGGGGAGCAGATACTTTGATGGATTTATCGACAGGAAAACATATTCATGAAACTCGAGAATGGATCATTCGAAATAGTCCCGTTCCTGTAGGTACTGTTCCTATTTATCAAGCATTGGAAAAAGTGGACGGTGTTGCAGAAGACTTAACTTGGGAAATATTTCGAGATACGCTCATTGAACAGGTATTTTGATTGTTTATCGGGTTTATGTATATACTTATGTGTGTATTTAGGCAGAACAAGGTGTTGATTATTTTACGATTCATGCAGGTGTATTGTTGAGATATGTTCCGTTGACTGCCAATCGGTTGACAGGTATTGTCTCCCGAGGAGGATCCATTCATGCCAAGTGGTGCCTTGCACATCATAAGGAAAACTTTGCATACGAACATTGGGATGAAATTTGTGATATTATGGCGCATTATGATATTGCATTTTCGATAGGAGATGGTCTTCGTCCTGGAAGTATTAAGGATGCCAATGATGAAGCACAATTCGCGGAATTATATACACAAGGAGAACTTACAAGAAGAGCTTGGGAACATCATGTTCAGGTAAGTAGGAAATGAAGTATGAGGGTTCGAACTAATGGATAAAAATTTAGGTAATGAATGAAGGACCTGGACATGTGCCTTTGCACAAAATTCCAGAGAATATGCAAAAGCAGTTGGATTGGTGTTCAGAAGCTCCGTTTTATACTTTGGGTCCTTTAACTACGGATATTGCTCCAGGTTATGATCACATCACCTCTGCAATAGGTGCTGCAAATATAGCAACATTGGGAACTGCTCTTCTATGTTATGTGACTCCTAAAGAACATTTGGGTTTGCCAAACCGAGAAGATGTCAAGGTAAGAATAATAGAATAGAACTCAACAAGTAGAAGACTTAGACAACTAGGCGGGTGTCATTGCTTATAAAATTGCAGCTCATGCGGCAGACTTGGCAAAATGTCATCCAATGGCACAAGAATGGGACGATGCACTTTCGAAAGCTCGCTTCGAGTTTCGTTGGGAAGATCAATTCAACTTATCCTTGGACCCAGTTTCTGCAAGAAGCATGCATGATGAGACACTTCCTTCTGAAGGAGCCAAAGTAGCACACTTTTGTTCCATGTGTGGTCCAAAGTTCTGTTCAATGAGAATCACAGAAGATATTCGTGCGTATGCGGAGCAGCATGGATATAGTTCGATAGAAGAGGCCCAAAAGAAGGGTATGGAAGAAAAGAGCAAAGAGTTTTTGTCCATCAAGAAGACTGTGAGTGGAGAACAAGTAGGAGAAACTGGTGGAGAAGTATATGTACCTCTAGAAAGAACAAATAATCCTTGAAATGTATCTAGAATAGAATAAAATCGTTTCTTCTCTGTATTCAACTTGCTGATCCATAATGTTGTTAAAAATAGAACAAGGGATACCACATTTGTTTCTGAACAAGTACTTTGCACGTCAAACGGGTTGCAAGATCCGGACTACATAAGGAAAAAAGTGTAAGCGTTCTTCGCAAAACCCCTTAAGAAGTTTTAGGAACTCGATGCCTTAGAGACGACGCTGGGCTTTTGGAGGACTCCTTAACTACTTGCTCCTTGTTTTCCTTACTTCCTGATTTCTCCTTTCTCGAGGGCGACTTGTGGCTATCCTTGTACAAAAGAATGCAGGTAAACAACGTTGTTAAAAGGACAAAGGCCCCAAACCAAATTCCAAGAACTAACAAAAGTCCGTTGGAAGATTTTTGCCATCTACGACTCAACTCTTCAATAAATATTGCCCAAGGCTTCGAAAGTGTTTTCACAGACTCTTTCACAATGCCTTGGACACGCCTTTGCGATTCTTCCATATTGAACGACACAATTTGTGCTGGGAGCATTCAAGGAATGATATTTTGCATACCACACACTTTTGACGTAGACAAAGGAGAGTAGAAAGATCGCTTTCAATACTTGTATTGATTGCTTGTCTTGAAAGCCTGCCTGGAAATTTGCTTTATGTGCCACAGAAATTGTATGTTGCAGTATTACAGTCTCCAATTTTTTTTGAACAAGTCCTTTGGGATAACATACGTATTGGTTTGACACTACTTTATTGAGCAAGTATATATATATATATATATATATGTACCGACGTAGAACAACAACTGCAACAACCTAAGAAACCCCAAGCATCGCTACTGCTGGTATTTGGATAGAGTTCAACAAACTGTGGTTACAAAAGAGTTACTCGCTGTGCAGAGGTTCCTACTTTCCAAAATATACTTGTCAAGTAGTTTCAACGCAAGCGTACAACGCAAGCATCGATACGCCCAAAACTCCGCGAGTGATGCTAAATTCAGTCGAGGAAGAGAAAGAAAGAAAAGGAGAAAAATAAAATGGGATTCTATCTCTGGGCGGCGAACACGTTTTGCTTCCACCGAAAATGTCGACCAATCATTTTCCTTCGCCGCCACCTCTCCCCTCAAAAAGAACAAAAATCCAAAGAAAGAAAAATAAAAAAATAGAAATAAACGACGGGGAAGAAGAGAGAAAGAGAGAGAAAGAGAGAAAGAGAGGAATAAAGTGTCTCCCAAGAAAGTTAAGGTTCAAAAAGAACTCTGGAACACTTTATATCTTTTATAAAGTACATGGGTTCCTTTGAAGATATCTTTGATACTTTGAAAGGGGATTGGGAGTTTGAGAGTGACCAACTTGCTTGTAAGAGCAAGGAGTTACTTTTCACAGAAGAATCCTTTGAAGACTTTGAAAAGTTAAAAAGTTCTGCAAACAGCAAGCCTGCTTTGACGGGGCAAAATAGTCCTTGGTGGCAAGACATTGGTTTAAAGTGTCCGTTGTCTTTGTCTAGGCACGAGGACGGACTGGAAAGCTTTGACAAGTGTAGCTGCATTACCCAGTCTTGTTCTGACAACTCACCAATGGCCCCTATGGCAGACAACGTAGACTGGAATAACAACTATGAAAAGGTCGTTGAAAACTGTTTAATGCAGGATGGAACTACTTGGGATGGCTTGTGGGATGACGATAGTTATTACTCAATAGTATCATTCACTGAAGATGCATCATCTGAAAAAGGAGCTTGCGAGCCAGAGGAGCAACCCTTGTCATCTCCTTCCAAAAGGAGAAAACATGTAGAAGTCTTTTCGTTGGATCAACTAAAGGACTTGAAAGGATCAACCTCTGCAGAAGGTCGAAAGATGACGGCTGAAGAAAGAGCATTAATGCTGTATAAAAGGAAGTTGCGGAATAGATATTCTGCTGCTCGTTCGAGACGAAGACGAAGTATAATTCTGAATGAGATAAATGAACAAGTGTTTTCTCTGAAGTCATTCATCAAGACATTGCAATGCCGCCTACTTGTGTGTGAAAGGGAAGACTTTTTGTCAACTTTGAACGAAAGATTTGAAGAAATTCGTACGAGTCTGTTTGCACAATGGGAGCGGTTGCTTTCTGTGGAGTATCAAATAGCTATACTGAGGGCGAAACTTATGGGAACCAAGGTAAAGGGAATCACTAGTATGGAAAATAAGGCGGAAAGATCGATTTCATTCACAAGTGTTTGATTGGTGAGAAGTACAAGTGTTGTAAATTAGTTTTTCAATAAATTTTCAGGGATAGAGTGTAAAGATTGCTTAGCCACAATTCACTTGGCCAATCGACAGATTGGGCTTCCATTCGCGAACCAATCACAATTGTCGAAGCCACTCCTTTGTGTGCAGTTCGAAGTGTGGCAAATGAGCTCTCCCAAGACAGACGTTAATAAGAGCAGTGACGAAGGAGTGAATTTGGGTCCACTTGCAGTAACAAGTGGCCACGAAACGAGAGATTTGAAGGGAACTACGTCTGCAAGGGCCCGAAGAATGAGTATGGAAGAGAGAAATCTTGTTCTTTTAAAGAGGAAGCTAAGAAACAGAGCGTCTGCTGTTCGTTCCAGAAAACGCCGCTTGGAAATAATTGAGACGTTGTACAATCAAGTGATCGAACTATCTCACTTGGCTTCACGACTGGAGGAGCGACTTCGAGTGTTAGAGAGACATGGACTTACTACTTTGCAAGACAGTTGCGTGAACCTATCGAATAAGAAAACTTTAGATTCCGCCTCGTTTGGGAATGAATCTAGTATGAAAGAACCATGGATATTATTGTTCGACGCTTCTTCTTTCTTGGAGAAGGATAGTGCAGACTGGCCTGCTTCTTTGTGTGACTCGGAATTGGAAAACTATTTTAATTTCGATATTAGTTGTTCTAGAAATAGTGTATAAGTTGTGTTTCTAATTCATACGAAGGATAGCTTTCTTGTTGAAAAAATATTTTGTAAAGTAAAATGAAATTCAAACGATATTGCGTCTAGATACGAAGCATGAGCTTTGTTCTTCCCAATCCCATCTTTTATGATTTCAAGTATTACAATACAACTTATGAATCATGAAAATACGTTCGATGACATCCTCCACAATTTTGTCTGGAGTACTTGCTCCACTAGTAACACCAATTTTAACCGGTCCTTGCGGAAGAAAGTTGTATTTTTCGATCAACTTTTGACTAGAAGAGGAACGAAAAACAATTCGATTGTTAGGACCTAAAGTTATATTCCAGTATTAGAGAACCATGAAGTCATTTCTTATTCACTTTCCTAAAACTTACCTATTCGTTCAGGTCCATCTATATAATAGCTTGGAATGCCTTTCGTTTCTGCAATTTCTTGCAAGTGACTAGTATTGCTTGAGTTGAATCCTCCAACAACCAAAACCAAGTCCAGTGACTCCTCAACTAGATCCAACATAGCATCTTGACGCTCTTGCGTCGCATCACAAATTGTATTAAAAGCGATGAAATGTTTCGACAGTTCTTGAGGTCCGAATTTCTTCAACATCGTTTGCTCAAACAATTTGGCTATAGCATTTGTCTCATTCTTCAGCATTGTTGTTTGATTAGCAATTCCCACAGCTTCCAAATCCAAGTCTGGATCGAATCCAGGAGATATGGCGTTTCTAAATTTGGAAAGAAACTCATTCCTGTCTCCACCATGTAATATATATTTACAAACATATTGTGCTTCTTCCATGTTCAACACAATAATATATCTACAGGCAATCGTTAATAAAAGATAGAAAAGCGACAAAGCGCTTACTTTTCAGAAAAAGAAGCGGTGGCTATAGTTTCCTCGTGATTCCACTTGCCATGAATCACAGAAGTGCAATTTGCTTTTTTATGTTTATCCACTGAGTTCCAAACCTTTGAGACCCAAGGACAGGTAGTATCCACAATTTGACAGCCAAGATTGGACAAATACTGCATTTCACTTAAGGTTGCACCAAAAGCAGGCAAAATTACTACATCATCTTTAGAAACTCCACTGAAGTCTCTTACGAAATTCTTATGAGGTACAAACTTCACATTCATTTCCGCCAACCTGAACAGAAATGGATAAAAACAAGATCTGGTGTCTCAAAAAAAAATATGACTACCTTGCGTTCACGTTGGGATTATGAATGATTTCGTTAGTAATCCATATTCTTTGGTTTGGGAAATGTTTTCGTGTTTCCAAAGCCATTGCAACTGCTCTTTCAACTCCCCAACAAAACCCATAAGAGTTTGCCAGTTTCACTGTCACTTGACCACTGCGAATTTCATTCTTTCCCTTCCTAGCTTCTTGCAAAAGCGAAGAGGAAAACTCCGAGTTCATCATTAACTGAGTCGCTTCCTTCTCTTCCGAAAATCCTCTACGGTTAAAATTTTCGGAAGATGTCAACTTTCTACGGAGAGCTCTCTTATCCAGGGAGTCCTCCTTGAGGCTTCGTTCATTGACACTATTTTGTTCAACGCAGCTCAGCAAAGCTGGCTTGGTTATTTTCATACGCCTATGCAACGGGCATCTTAAACAAGCAGCCCTTTTCTGTTTCCAACTCGGGAGCTTACAAGTGTTGTGATATCGAAGCTCGAGAAACGCCATTGCAATGATTGGCCAAGAAGGAGGATATGTTTATTCCAAAGGATTTTACTTGCTGCAGCTGTGCTCTTTGTAAGGTCGAGTCTCTCGAATACAAACCGCGCAGATGGCGACGTTTTCAAGTCTAGTAGGGACACAAGTTGGAATCGCAAGTGAAATACAAAATGGGAGACTTTGAAACTTGTATAAACTTGGCCCGAAATTAGCTTCAGTTATTGACGAGGTTTTCTACAGCAATCTTGTCTTCGTCGTTGTAGTCGTCGGAAGACTGACTATGTTTTTCTCGTTTTGCAGCGAATTTGCAGTGTCTCGAGTGATAACGGCAGTTTGGTGGCCATAGCTCTTCTTTGCAGCCTAAGTGATTTTCTTGAGAACTTACTGTAGGAAGGCTTCAACGTAGCTTACCTTTACATATCACAAACCGTGGTCGTAGAGACGGAGCATATATATCTGGATCAAGTCGACGAGCTTCTCTTTCTGCTTTTGTCTTTTTCCTCTTCTTTATCGTAGAACTGCTGCTAGTATCAGTAGTATGAGGGTGCTCCGAGGATGAACTGCTGCTGTTTGACGCTTGAGGTATCCTAAAGATAGCTTCTTCTTCGGGTAATGATCTCGTAATCAAAGCTTTTACTTCTGTAATATATCGTTTGGTTGTTGTAGAGGTGGGAAGATTCGTAATATTCCAGTCTATCTGCGTACAAGGTTGGGACTGGAACTGGGAGACGACTGGAGCTTGCCAGCTTGTTGTTAGTTGTATAGATTTGTTGAGATGCTCAAAGTCATCTTCACTCTCGTCGTCACTACGAGGAAACCTCTTCATCTCCAAAATATTGATTAAACAGCAACCCATAAAAAATTTTAAAAACTAACTGAAGACGTTCTAAAGCAAATTTGCAAAAAGGCCATGGACGTTGCAAGTCTCCTCGACACCAAATCCAACTGTGAAGTTGAGCAATTTTGGCCGCAGTGGCTTGTGAAAGAGAGGGCCGAGAGAATCGCGAAAATGGGGGCATGAAGATTTATGTCCATGCGACTGCAAATGGTGATTGGTTGTTGGAAGCTTAGTTGTTTGGGTCCGTTTGAGACGAGCAAAATTGCATGTTTCTTAAGGAAAAAACTTGCCCATGATTTGTCCAATTCTTTGATAAAAGAGCGGTATATAACTTTGTGAGAGACTGCATATGCAACTACAGCACTCAAAATGTTCTCAGCCTTAAAACAAAAGCAGCGATAATAAATGAAAAAGACTCCCGTTCTCCAGATTTGCACTCAAATTGGTCGTCAAAATTTGTGTTGTAATAGTGCCAAAATCCAAGATTCAAAAGATAAGCCAAAGATTCAATGAAAATTTACGGACGAAAGACGCTATACTTCTCCACAGATGCACTTGAAGGGTAAACTACCGGTTCTATAGGCACGAAGAACATTGCTTTCTCGACAATAGGATGCAACCTGGGTTGGTATAGAAACTATTTAAAGGTCGAGTTTTTAGACAAGAACTTTCCTCAGTATGCAAATATGTGCTAGTACTAAGCACCTGCACAGGCAGTCTCCGCTAAAAAAGTTACGGGTGATCTCCTTGCAAGTATCCTTAGAGACGTTGCGGAACCTACACACCTTACACGTCGAAGTTTTCATAAACTTATCTTTCTAAGGATACTAGAGATAGACAGCGAGTAGAGGAAGGCAGAATCTTAGCTCTCCAAGGCGTTGCACGATTGTTGGAAGAGCGTGCTGTGAAGTGAGAGAGTAGCTGAAAGGACTTGTCCCATTGCTTTTTATAAAAAATCCAAAAATTCAGTCGCTATCTTTCAGTGACGCTATATAAACGAACTCCTTCTCAGCGTCACTTGCCAGATGAGCTGAAAACCTTCTTTGTACATGAAAAAGAATTCAGATAGATAAAATAATGTTTCTTCCTAAGATATAGCAATAAACGTGTTAATTTTTCAAAACAACGATGCGTGTTGCGAGAAAGGATGGCAAAGTTGAGTGAAAAGTCCTTGGAATTTCTCTGCTTGACACTACTTGTCGTTGAAACTTGGTGGAAGACTGTTCATTTCCAATATTGAATTTCTCTCCCGCCAACTCTGACACCTTGGTTTGCAAACAATCCTCTGCAAGGTTAGTAGCGTCTTTCAACCGACAGACGGGCGATTTGTTGATCTTCATACTCTCAAGTACGAAAATATTCTCTTTGAAAACACCTTTGTAAATCTTCTTCTTTATTCTTGTTCCTCCTGTAGTAGCAACGAGTTTCAAACGTCTAGCTAGGAACAAAACTCTTTCTTTTGTTCAGACGAGGGCGAAAAGACAAACCACTTCACCAATGAAAAGGTTTCCTGTTTTACTCTTTAACCTTGCTTCATATGTATTCCCAGCGATACTTTTGCAACCGAGTTTCAAGTGATCAGACAAGGACATGGAATCATTCACGGCGAATTCGGCCACAACCTATTGCCTTCCCTTTCGCTTTGGTTGGATAGCTACTGACTTTTCATAATTAAGTTTTTAGGGATTTGTTTTCTGGTTATGAAAGTTTTCTGTGTTCTAAAACAAAGTCCAAACTCTCGCGACTGGGGCTAAGACTTCTAATAACCGAGTAAAACCTAGGTTGCTCTAGTGCTCTTCAGGAAATGAAAAACACTGCGTAATACTTGAGGGTTGTTTCTTCTGGTTGCACGAAGATCAGTCAGCAGTCGTTCTGCCCAACGACTCAATTATTGGCTGATGAAAACCATCCAAATAGCTTGAATAGCGAATGACCTTTGGAAGAAGTGTTAGTGCTTGTAGAATATTTTGTCAAGATATATGTGTTCGTTTGAGATATCTAAGCAGCTGTTGCTGTTCCACGTTATTCTTTCTTCTGGACTGATTTCCAAGGAAGCACAGCTCTTTAGTCAATGAAACAATTAATTTCTAGAACGGAAAGCTGACGATTGGGATAGATTGGAAGGTTTAAAGATCTGGAAATCGTCATGTCACAAAGCGCAGCCATTTGGCCAATAGAGCAACAAATTTCTGGAAATAAAAGCTGACGATTGGGATGGAGCAGAAGGTTATAAAAATCTGAAAATCGTCACGTCGTGTAGAATTCATTCATTGGAGTTTTCTTCGTTTGGATTGAGTATGGCGACGAGCGCTAGCAAGTGGAATATTGCAACTTCTGCACTTTCCTTTTTCACAGCTTCCTATGATATATTTGTTTTCAACTCTTTGAATCTGGTGTTGGATGCTGAATATGGATCGTTTTATACTTCTGGCTTACGTACTCGTATCACCAACTCTATCCTAGTTGGAGCTATTTTGGGTGAAATTTTCTTTGGAGCTTGTAGCGATTTCGTTGGTAGAAAGAGTTGTCTTCTTACAACAGCATCCATACTCCTCTTAGGTAGTATTTTGTGTGCTTGTTCTACTTTTGGTGTAGACGGATCTGTCTTTGGTACCCTTTGGGCTTTGGTGATTTGCAGAGGCTTTCTAGGGTTTGGTGTAGGTGGAGAGTGGCCGTGTACTGCAACTACTTGTTCAGAAACAAGCGAGGAAATCTCTCCCAGGAAAAGAGGACGCATTGTACTTTTTGTATTATCCATGCAAGGAATCGGCAACTTAGTTGCAACAAGCGTTGTTGTGGCACTTATTGGCATAACCCTAAGGGCGAATGGTGGAAGTGGATGGACAAACCCGTCTCTAGAAGTTATCTGGAGAGTGGCGATTGCATTGCCTGCAATCCCTTCACTCTTTATCTTGATATATCGCTGGAAAATGTTGGATCCTCGCCAGTTTTCAAACAATAACTACAAAACTTTTCAAAAGCATCCGTACAGATTGGTTCTGAAACGTTTTGGCTGGAGATTAGTTTCTACCTGTGCCGTTTGGTTCTTGTTCGATGTTGTTTTCTATACCAATAGTCTGTTTTCTTCTCTCATTATCGGAAGTGTTGTACCTAATGCAACCATCTTAAAGAAAGCAGAATTACAGCTTGCATTGGTATCCATAGGATTACCAGGATATTATGTCTCGTTGTTTGCAGTGGACAAGTTTGATCGGAAAACTTGGCAAATATTTGGATTGTTTATGATGGGTTGTATAAGTATTGTTATTGGAGGTGTTTTGCCCTATTTGAAGTCTGTGCCTGCTGCATTTATTATAACATATGGAATATATTTCTTCTTTAGTATATTTGGAGAGTGCACTACCTATATGATTCCATCTGAAGTATTTCCAACTGTTCTTCGTGGCACTTTTTATGGAATAGCTGCTGCGTTTGGAAGAACAGGTGCTGTTGTGGGAACTCAAATATTTGAACCTATTCAAAAGGCAGTTGATAATCATAGTCATAGCAATATTTTAGGTGCTCGAGTAGTTTTTTTCATCAATGGAGGTATTGCCTTTATTGCTCTAGTAGTTTCTATATTGGGCATTCCTGAATATAAAGGCAAGTGTTTGGAGCAGGATGACATGGACCTTCGATCGTGGATGAACGAAGGCACTAGTTCAAAGGACAATGATAATCAGCTTGTGAGTCAGACTGTTGAAGAGTTTTATACAGAAAATAAAGAATAGGCAGCAAAGGCTGCTTTTGTCAAACAATAGGGTACCAAGTCATCTAGTAGATATTTGCATTTCCTAAAAGAATCTTATAGATAATGGATTACCAAAGCGACAAAAAATCTTTGATTTCCAACTTTTCAACCAGAACACGTAGCAAACACTTTGTAAGAGATTATGAACGAGTTTTTAACTGATTGAATTAAAAACTTTATGGTAACAGAAATTTTCGAAGGAGATTGGTGTCTCGTGCGCCTTGCTACAAATAACTCTGTGCAGCGCTTTGTTCCAAAAGCTCTTAAATGCTATTTAGTTTCAACGCTGAAACGAAAACAAGCCCAGAGCAACTCTTGGATATTTGTAATCCTTTACTTTAAAGCTTGACTCTCTTCCGACTATTATACAGGAACGTTCTGCTGTGCATACAACTTACGACGAATACCAAAGAACTCAGTGCTTATCTGAAAAAGAGCAAATTTGTCATCAAGAACGAAACAATTCACGTATTAGTCCAGGCTTACCATCTTCATCAAAACCAGAAAAATATATCTTCCAGTGCAATATTCCAAATCTCTCTGGGGAGTGAGACCAGTCTATCTGAATACATAGATACTATTTCGTCTACCTTCGCACTACTGAAAAACTGAATATCCATACGCCAAGAAGCATTGCGGAGTGTAATATAAAGACCAGTCAAGATTTCTTTCTTTTGGATCAGTTGGTGTCAAATCTCTTCGCTTAGGTCCACGTAAAGAAACTTTGCCTCTTTCGACAGCTGCAGCAAATCTTTAGATAAAGATTTAGAGACGATCCCACCAAAGCAAAGTCTTCAACTTTGCAAAAAGGCAAATAGTTCTGTGACAGAGACAGTTGTTCCAAAGTGGTGCTACCCTTCCAAGTGACGGTTCTACAGAATATTGAAGACTGCTCTAGCGTAAGGTGCTATTTCAAACACGGTCCACGACAGCAACATGAAATTCAGTTCTTGCTTACAATAGAATTTTAAGGGAAGAGAAAAAAAGAAGAACCAATACAGTCTTCAGGAAAGAAATGTCAACGATCATGAGCAACGTCCATTGCGAAATCAGGTGGTGGTAGACAGTTCTTCTGGGAAATCTTCAGTTTCCATTCTGTTCTCACATGCACTCTTGAATCCCCGCATTTCCCATTTCTAAAAGTGTAGAAAAGTAAGTTTTTGGTCAGTTGACAGTTCTATTCTAACTTCCGGAATTCTTATCTGCAACCTCATGTAGAATGGCACTTGGCAAAGGTTGGTGCTATCAGTACGCATAGGCCGTCTCCTATATTCAAGACTACATATAGTTTTCCTCGAATTGAACTGGAGACAATAAAAAGAGTACTTTTACTTTGAATATTGTCCTTTACTCCTCTCCGCTCAGTTCTCAACTCATGGTTGTACGAAAACGTGAGTATGTTGAATAACTGTGTCCTACTATGCAGCGTGTTCTTCATGCCATGTTTTGTTCTTGAGTTGCACCTGCTTGGTTTACCTCTCAACCAGTTTAGAGTCATTTATGAATCCTTATTTGTTGCATTTCCTTGAATAGAAAAGCAATATGTCCAAGGAAAGAAGATGAAGAGATTGATATCCTTGGAAATTATATAGTCTTCATAGCACTTTTATGGTGAATGAAAGTGTTTGAATACAAAGGAGTATTGCTAGTTCAAAAAGCCGGCACGAATGCAACGAAGATATCAGGAAGTGGTTTGTATTACTGAGATAGAAAACAACAAGTAGAATCGTTCCTTATATTTCGGTCGCAGTTTATTCCATGCTTAGATGTTCCAAAATTTGGACTACCTAGCATAGAATAAGAGTCAACAGTCAAGATCTTGGAAATACCTATCATTAGTAAGCTTGAAAAGTTCAATTAGCAAAATTTCGTTCCAAATAGCAAAGGTCTCTCCAAAAGATAGAAGCCTGGACTGAAATGTAACGGTTGCTCCTAAAAAGAAGTTGCATTGCTGTTAAGCCATAGTAAACTTGTTTTGACTTTCAGTTCATGCTGCTAGTTCCGATTTCAGATGGCGCGACCGCGATATATCAATACTTTGGAAAAAGTCAACGCTTGTGAGCAATTTTAAGAAAAAATTCAGCTAGATTGATGATGCAATGAGAAAAGAAAATTCTTGAAAATCAAACCGCAGGTTGCATTTGCGAGAGAAGTATTAAAACAAAAACACATAATATCAATTGAAATGTCTTGCAAGAATCTGAGGTTGTAGAAGACTATGAACATTGTCCGAACTCGCAGAGTACTGTAGTCATATTGTTCATATTAGAACAAACTCACCAAGTTACTGATTGGCCCTCATAATGATACTTGTTCATTATCTCAGAAAAGGTATAGCTTGATTTGAAACAACGGCAGCGGTATATGCGGAAGTTACGACACGCAGAATTCGCGGCGCAACCAAAATAACTCGAAGCTTCAATGCTGAAACAGTTACAACATCCATGTGGTTCTGGAACAGATTTTGAGATCAGATCCATCCTCGAACATTACTGAAAAGCATTCAATTTCAACACATTGTTCTCAAAGAGCAATCAAAGATGGATAAATCACTCAACTTCCTTGAGTGGATTTATGCGTCCAGTTTGCGTGGTGTACACAAGAATGCTCAGTAACCTTCGCGAGTGTTAGCCAACACAACGGTGACCTAGACTGTCTCATTCTCGCCTCGCTTTATTCCACCAGATATGGAAGAGCGCCTCAAGCATTGTATGACACAGATAAAGTTGTCTAAAGAAATGAGCTCCGAAACAAGTTCAAATTGTTGTGAGTTTTCGATGTTGCTGATGGAAAGCTTTCTTCGACCATGGAATATGCCATAGCGTTCCAAAACCTGCGTAAAAATGTCACGCGTCCAAAGGTTTTTTTGTTGACTCGTGATACAAATTTTCGCCAATGCGCGAAGTTCTCGTGCCACAACATGTCTTCATCTATAACTTAGTTTTCGTTCTATATAGGAAAACCTATGGAATCTTTCCTTATTGGTTCCAAAATTCACTGCAATTCGTTGCATATGTAACTCGATGACTCGAGCGACAGCTTTATGATTGCAACCTCGTTTCCATTCTGAATTCCTAGTGTAGAAGATGCAATCCTATCTCGCTAGCAGGCCCAAACCGTTCTACAGAGTAGCAAGTTCACTCGGCTTATTCTTTTTGAAGCAGCCATTTGTTCAACGGCCATAACTTGTTACAGCGATACAACGTAAGTGACTCTGAATCCTTCAGTTTTCTTTTCGTAATAGAGTTAGCTACAACCCGTTGACTTGAATCAGCTGCTGTTTGTCTTTCTGGCAGCCAAGGTGCGTATTCAAGTGCAGACCAATAAGTTTCCTCAGCAAGCGTTTCTCAATTCTTAGCTTCGAACAGGCCAAGTCCATTCTCCAATTGAACATTTGGTCCAAATGCGTGGTGCTCTCTATTTGTCACGTCTTTTACGATGCCTTTTAAACCCAAATGGCATAGAATCACGAAATGTGTAGAAAAGTTATTTATTTCAAGGTCTTTTCGTCTCTGTTTATGTCGTTGCTTCGGTTTTGTACTTGTTTAAGGATAAAACTTTGTGCTTTCGCGATTGCTCCATTCGACAAGGCTTTCTAGAGTGTGTCTTATTACTCGCGAATTTGACACATTCAGCACTACGAAATTATTAACACACTTAGACTTTTACCTTGGCTGGCAACTGAAAGAGTCACAAAGTATCAAGTACAAAGCACAAGTTGATCCAAGTCGAAGGCACTAGAAGAGACCCCTTTTATATAACTATCTAGTCATTTTATAGTTTCCGCCTTGACAATGTTTCCGGTTAGGATGTTTTTAAATTAAAGTTGACAGCAGTTAAAGTTTCCAGTATTGGTGTTGGAAAAAAAGTTATCCTTCAACGGTTGAAAATTCATTATAGACTCAGGTACAGCTAGCAGTCAGTAGGTTTAGCATCTTGAAGTACTCCAGTTAACTTTGCAAGATAGAATCAAACAGTAACCCCTATTTTTGTGATATATTATGCACTCCTTAAAAAAATACAATACGGAAGGTTCCTTGTAGCATTTTCTAATGTGCGCATTATGGCATCGGAGTCCTCGTTCTACAGTCATTCAAATGAATCAAAGATGGTTTTATTTCCACCAAATTCAAAACGTAGAAATGGTATCAAGCCGTAAAACTTTATATATCACAAACTGCTTGTCTCATGTCTACCAACCCTTGCTTGTTTCGCTTACCTTTTCGGCTCTAGAAACTTGGAGTAGAACATTCGTAGGATTGAGGAAAGGTTGCGCACAGCTATTCATTTTCCCTTCAACACTGCAACTAGGAAGTGTCAATTTGCAAGTGGTAGTTTTGCAACCATATCAGAATACAGCCAGAGTGGACAGCCGCTCTAACGCATCGGAAGTCAGGACAGTAAGACACCAACACAAAAGAGGAAGAAAGTTCTCGAAAGTGGCAAATTTGCTAAAGCTTTATGGTTCGGACAAATGAGGACAGGAAAAATATTCGTATTTTTGCTATATGGGACATACCTGAGATCTCAGAAGCAATGATCAAACGTATTTCAGTTCCAGAAGACTTCCTATCTAATATCTACCAACACACATTGGATAGAACGTCGTTTTCAAATTCGTATAATCACTCCTTTAAAAGTTTTTGCCGCAAGTTTTGTCACAAGTATCGATAATGTCTATCATTACTTATTCGAGTAAAAGCTTTCTAAAGCTTGGCCCGACTCGTACTTGAGTACTTTAGACACTAGTTTTGAAGCTTCAACAACTGTTTATTGCCTTGTACTATTTGGTGGTACGGAAAATCGAAACTGTATTCAAGCAGATGCTGGGTACACGTATTCAATCCATTTACAAAGACAACTTGGTAGATATGTTATAAAGTTACTGTACGAAAATAAAAGCGAAAACTTATTTCAATATTTTTGTATCTTTATTGTCATTTATATCCAAGTGCCATTCTTATGGCTTGTGCACGCAGAAATATTGCCAATTTCCTTTATGACGGAAGCACCAACTTGTTAGGTTCCTTGTGCCGCTTGCATTCATACACAACGATAAAGAACAAGAAATCGTGGATTCTCGGTGAGAAAAAATTACAAGGTCAAGAAATGCACTTGATAGGCCTTGTTATGCCTCAGTAAATAGTGCATCCCGATGCGTTGCTTTGTCCAACAAACGACACTTTAGTCACTACTTTATAGTCTTTCCGATCAATAATTGCTGAATGCCCCGTTTCGAGGAAACAATTACAAGACTGTTTATTCCAGTATATATAATAGGTGAGTTGTTCTTTTACAAGAATAAGGACCGTTGTGACGGGTAGCGGTCATCTATACATCGACATTCAACTCTCAAGCCCCTTCAGATTCTGTCCGTTTGACCGAACGTCGGCGTGGTGAGCTGCGCCTGCTTCGTACTTTTCGTCCTACATCTATATAAGACTTCATGTAACCAGGAAAGTTGTCAAAAGTAAGAAAATCTACAAAATCTGGAGCGCTGTCAGCTTTCGCGTCCTCTCTTGTCAATGGAGTCACATACAAAATAGATATTCGGTCTCGAAAAGATATGCCTTGAGAGTCTGTTACCTCAAAGTTCACTATCTTCTCCCCGGCATCATACACAGGCGAGACTTCAAAAACCTCAGCAAAGAACGAATTTAGTAACGAGGCAAGTTGAGCAGTTCCACCAGTTTTCTTCAACAACCGTTCCAACCGTGCCGAGTCTGTGTTATGAGCTGGAAAAGATGAAACAGAAACTTGAATGAGGTACAACATCCAATTACCGTCGTCAGTCATATCTACGTAGGCGTAATCTAATCGAGGATAATTTGTTCCGAATCTTATCCAACAGCTAAATTCGATCTTGGAACGTGGAGGCATAAACTCCTTCCCGTCAAATCTTAGCCACCGGTTGGACTTTAAATGGATCTTTCGATAGCTCCGTCGTGAATAAACCTCAATATCTGGACGATAATACTGGCATAAATCCAAAAAAAGTTCTTCAAATGGTTCAACTCCACCACGAGGACCCCTTCGGGCATCTTTAAACATTTTGGATACCTCGACTAGACGCTCTTTCGTAAAATAGTGCTTCGAAAACGATTCAAAAAGAATGTCACGTGCTATGCTATTGTAAAAGCGTAAGGATCCATTATTCATTGTTATCAACAGACCTCGATCTCGATAGGCACTATCAAATAATGTAATTGCTGGAGTTTCCCTGCCAAGAAATAGCTCGTAGAGCATGTTATAAAACGCTTTCTTCTGTTTTTCCGTCAATGAGTCGAGATATGCTTCGTGTCTCTTTTTCATATCTCCAAAAGCGTTTTTAGTAAACCATGCGACCAATTCTTCAAAGCTGAAGTTAGGAAAACTGCGACTCAGTTCCATCAGTTCGGCTATCGTTCTTGGAACACGACCCGTAAGGTCCACAACGGTGCTTTCATTATCTCTAAATGTTTCAGGATAATCGTCCAGTGCTTGCCATATTTTAAATTCTTCTTTACTCAACGGTTCAATATACCTCGTAGAGTTTCTATACCCGCTAGGCAGCATGCTTTCAAACTCGTGAAGCTGCGAAGTTGCGATAACAAACTTACACTCCCACTATCCCCAGTTAATGATCAGAAGGAAGGAAATGCATGTACTTACGGTAGCATGTCCTACTGGTTCTGCATAAAACTCAAAGAAGGGCAACCACGTTTTAGTATCACTGCCAAATTTCCGCCAAAAAACATTGTGTTCATCTATGATCAGTAAGTTTCTTGGTTCCATTAACATGAAATTTCGTCGAAGTTCACCACAAAGCAACAAATCGCCTCTTCGGTGAGCATAAAAAATAACATGTTTCATAGGGAGGCCTCGGAGATGTTCATAACCAGGGTCTCTAGGGTAAAAAGGACCAAGTTTATCTAGAATCTTTAAATTCATGAACAACAGCATTGCTGCAAACTTGCTGGCAATAGACCCTTCGTTAGGAAGATTTTCGAACAGATCGCTCGTGTTTCCAATATACTGCATTGGGATTTCAAAGTGTCGGGCAAAGACAGCGATCAGATAAAGATATATACTCTTGCCCAACCCACTAGCAGCAGATAATATATTTAACTTGCGCATGTTTCGCTCATCCACTAGACCATTCCAAAGGTCTATCAAATCCGGTCTCAAAAACACCCTAGAAATTTTACTGCCAGAACTCTCCAAAGGAAAGTCTTCACCGAATTTCTTGGGTAACAAAAGTGAAGAGGCGACCTTCAGTGATGCGTCCCTCGTAGACAATTCTTCGTTCTCGACCTTGAAGGTTTCTCTAAGCAACTCTGAAACTTTAGTTTCTGAACTCTCTATCGAAAGGTTGGGCACATCTTCCAACCAGACGTTGGCGTACTTTCTGTCAATTTTCATACCGTCGGGAACAAAAATCTTTGTCCAGTGAAAACTTGCCGAACCATCATCTTTTGGACTCTTGTCGTTTTGTACTGAAGCAACAAATCCACAACGTCGAATATGCTTGCACTGGTAAAGAAAGCTCCTTGGGTTGAAAATAGGGCGAACATACAAAACTCCTGCACCTCTAAAAGTATTTCGTGTTTGGCAACTCAGTTTTGCTTCAAACTTGTAAACAACGCTGCTTTGAAGGGTACTTGTCAAGTGAAACGACAAGGACAGGCGACTGTACACCATAACAACCAGCACAACACCCAATTGCACAACGAACAACAACGAATGAAATGGCGCTGATTGAGGCGTGACTATCGATTGGACCTTGTCGCCAGTCTCCAATTCTCCCAAATTGCGAAAATTATAAATCTGAAAGATAACCAAAGTGCCTGCGGCTAGTTGGGTAAGCAGAGTAGTGTACTAGTCGGACTTACAAAGCATTCTTACACCAATGAATATTGTGCAAAGTTGGTTTTCCCGAAAATCTCAAACCCAAGTTTTCCTTAAACTTGAATTTGACACCGTACTTGATGTTTAGAACCTCGAGATTGTGCTAGTTGGGATAGTTTCTGGAGCTTTAATGTGACTTATAACTAGTCTTTTTCAAGGGAAATGGAAATGAAACAATTATGATGGATAAAGCCAGGTGTTACGTAAACTTGAGAGAGAGCGAGGAAAAGGCAAAAGAATATCAGCATTTAACTGTGTCCAAGTATAATTTACCTAACAGATCAGAAGAATGGTACACATAGTTTTTGGACATTTTATTGTGGTTGGGATAGCTTCTGTATCAACTATTTCACAAATAGCCTTTTAGAGAAAAAAGTTTTATTTCGACTTTATCAGCAGATATTGATAGTAGTACCAGTTTCAACGTAAGCGAGCCAAATCTGATGTGTTCTTCTTTTGGTTTGTATCGTGATACAAACTGCCTTTGGAAACCAGAAGTTATTAAGCAGCTTTAGATTTATTAGAGTATTTTGCGTTTTTAGTATCAGTATCGTCTTTTTCCTTCTACCAAGTCCAAAATCTGGGATAGTTGATCTTCTAAAGGAGAGCAAAGGAGGTCATCTTTGAACTATAGTGCCTCTCTTTCTCTTTCACATCGAATGGACCAAAAGTCACGGAAAGATATTTTGAAGCAAACTGGTCGAATTCTTCCACGAGCACTAGTTCATATAAGACAGGTTTGTCATCCTTTGTGGCGTCATTACAGTCAAAGGTGTGTTGTTTGGAAAGAACTTTCTCCTCAAAGTTTAAGTCAGAGCAGACAGTTACTCCATTCCAGGAAACGACATTCATTCCTTAGGAAAGATGCTTCAAAACATTCTGAGAAGATAATTACTGGTTCAGACTCTGTGTTTGCACAGAAAATGTTTGATGAGAATGAATGTGCACTTGTTCTATTTATAAAAGTCGCTGCACGTTGGTGACACCAAAGCAAAAATGTACGCAGAACAAGAATTTTCACCGTTCCAGCAACAAACATAAAACTTTAGCTACTGGTTGGTAAAAGCAAGCACTTGAGCTTGAACTTTTAAACTTTTGTTCTTAAGATTGTAATAGCAGTCGCACTTTTCGAAGCTCGGTCCAAAGCCGGCTTGTCTTGTAGCCTAAAAATAAGATATTCTCAGCTGTGTTAGTTTCTTTGTTCACAGTGAATACGTGATTACAACATGGAGCTTTTTGTGCTACAAGCACGACAAAGTAGTAGCCTGTTGAATGATGGCAATCTGTACAGTCGAAAATTTCACTTTATTCTAATCTGTGAAGTCTTCCGAAACTCTGTCCGAAAAATTCTCTGGACGGCCAGAGTTGTTGGTTCACATGCCTCTGCTGAACAGTGGCAGCTTTCACTGATTCCAGTTTTGTACGCTCCATAAAAGCATCCAAAGCCATTTGCATCTTTCTTCAAGGCATACAATTTCCTTGGTTGAAGTATTTTGCGGACATAAACTTGAAGACAGAACAGAGAAACAACATATTATGCGCATTTGTGGGTTTGACAAAAAAGGGTTTTTTTAACTAATTATTTCAACTGGCCAGTCTCCACATGGGCTTCGAATTTTTATTCCAGTTGCGAGGATCGAATGCAGACGCAGTAGTTTTGTGGTTGTTTTGTGCTCCGTCAAGTTTGTCCCAATAGTAAAAAGTGACGTTGTTGGATATATTTCATACTGTTTCTTAGTTGAGCTACGTGGTGTTGTATTCCATATAACGATTATTCAAGTTATCCTCACTAGAAGTCTGAACAAGTCGTTGATAGTTTTCAGCTTGACTAGGAAAGCATTTGATGTTCTGATAGGACAATTAGGTGACTGTCGTTCAGCTACCCAACTTTGCTCCAAATACCTTTGCTTCCTCGCATTGATGGCAGAGTCAAAACTTTCTCCGACTTTCGGCTGAAAGCCACGAGTTTATTCGACCAGACTAAATTCAAAGTTTGTCTGCTGTGCTTCCTCAACTGACAAATATCTGGAGACTTTTGGGCACAGTACTCTGTTGTCTCCTCTGTCCCCAAAGCTTGTTTGCAGAAAAATTCTACTATTCTGCGAACGAGGCTGTTATGGCGTAGTCTTGTACTAGCTCATGAATAGTATAGTGCTGCTAGAATGCCCTGCGCCGACGCACGTTGTACTCAGTGACTAGTTGTTTTGTCCTATGGCAGGAGCGGATCTCTTTTGCACTTGTTGGGCAGTGAAAAGAACAAAAGACGTCTGTCCACTTCAACTTCCTTATCGCTCTGTCACAGCAAAACCTCGCTCGTTTGGTTCGGATTCACTCTAAGTTTCTTGAGCACCGCGTTATAGCAGTAAAAACCAAAGAAGAAAAAACGAAAAGATGAAAGCCTAACCGTCATTGCGTCACATTTTTTAAAATAAATTTGAGTTACCAATCGATACAAACTCAGGACGATTCCAAGGTGGCTTGGTAGCCTTATCATACCGGCGCTAACCTACGCAAGGGACGATGACACGACTAGCTGGCTAGAAGAACAAGCGGTTGCTACGGTACCAGTGCAACACATATTTACTCTTTATCGAATCACACTCAGTATTTTGCCCTAGTCATTCTCTTTTTGTGTCGCCGAGTGCCTAGACATGCTGTCTGGGTAGCGCAACCCACTTGTCACTCTCTAACGACAAAAAGAAGGTAACTTGACAGTCTCGGCTTCCTTTCCACTGCCAGTCTAGAAACAAAGCAAAGCAGAGTCCAAAGAGTTTGGATCCCTTTGGTTCCTTCTACTGGCACTGGCAATACTGCACCAAAGTGTTCTGCACCAAATGGCTCCAACCGATTGAGTGTGGTGGAAAGTTGACTTCTGCCTTGCCACCTATTTTGGGTGTCTCTCGTTTGTTTTGTCTTTTCAGAGCTTGAAGACTATTTATTTCCTGCTATGTTTTAGAGACTCCAGAGATTTTTTGTACTAGTCTTATTCCATGCTTCGTGGTGGGTGAATGGCTCCTTTGACAACAGGGTTGTCGTTTTCCGGCAAATCTCCACAGCTTCAACTGCCAACTTGCACGCGTATATGTACATATATTTGTACAGATTCGTGATGTAAAAAGAAGACTGCAACGGTTGAAAAGCAGGAGCAGTGGGTTCGTATACCTTTAGAGGAAGCACTTGAAAAAGTGTTCAAGTACTTTTACATATCTACCTGTAATAACTGTTTTTGCTTGTAGAGATTACAAGTTTAGTGTACTTGACAAGGTTTCCAAGTATCATTCATTGCCTTTAAGTATGTATGATTGTATTTGGGATTCTATTCAATTTAAATAGACTTTGTCAACGAAAATATATGGAAAATTGCAGCCTTATTAAGCCGAAAGTGTCTTCAATAGTAGAAAAGTAAACTTGAAATTTTCCTGACTACATTTATCCCCAGCGCAGCAAACGCATCGTCTCGTGGCGTTACAAACTCTTATATTGATGACGCCATAGCCGTCTTCGCGAGTTGTGCTCCTTTCGGATCACTGCCCATAGTAAAGTTGCTTGTAAAGATCAAATTGCTATGGAGTTTAAAAGTTGATTCTTCTTACGTCTTCACTTCATCAATCTCAATATCTCCATAAGAAGAAGAGTTCCATAATTCATCTGTAATGAATCATCCGATGGTCCGAGTGCTGCTCGGCTTGCTCAGTTGGACCTTTCAAAGCTCAAAGATTCCAAGCTCATTGAACATCTCTTCTAATCTACGGAACGAAAAAGGGAGCTTTGAGTTTCATGAACCATTATCCAGGCATCAGTATCATTGTACATTTTTGAAACTGTTGAGTGCAATTGTTGTTACCAATCCTTAAAGCGGTCGAAGTCACAATATTTCAGTGCGAGAGCGAGGCGGCATTCGTACTCGCGAATTTGTACTGCTCAAGTCGTTGCTTTGATGGAGTGTATCCAACAACGATGGAGTAAGTAAATGCTTGCTACTTATGCTTGTTTCATTGATTTACGGAAGGCTTTTGATCGAGTTCCTCCTGAAGCCTTGTTTCGTAAACTTGAAAGTTTAGATATTGAAGGTGGATGTTTGGAACTTTATTGTGGGCTTTACCGTAGGTCGTGGACACAGTTACCTCTACAGATATTTGAAATACTCGCTCCCCTGATGTGGTATTGTAGGACCGTAGCTGGATTGTCTGGAAGCCTCCATGCGCAAAGTAAGTGAGCTTTGACTGAGTTTGAAATGGAAGTTGGTGCACCCAAATGCGTTCTGCCGTTATCCATGGATGTATAGATAAGATAACTAGCAGGCAATGGCAGTTGCAAGGCAAAGACATACCTGTGGTCGAAGAATATCGTCATTTGGGTATTGATTTAAATATTAGCTTAACGGCGGAAGGATTTATGTTGTAACTTCAAATCCAGCGTTATGGGCAATGATTGTAGACGGCAACTCCATTTCTACGTAATTGTAGGATACCAATGGATCTCCGCCTATGTGTTGTCAAAAATTGGTTGCTAGCCTGTTTAGTTCGGGCTCTGAGTAGTGTGGTATGCATCAACTGCATACCAAACGTTTGAGTTTGCTGTTGAATCAAACTTTTGCCAACGGTTGTAGGAGTGCATACGAAACACACAGGAGTATGTTTTACTGTTTTGTATACTGAATTGAGTGTTCCTAGTGTAGAATCACTTATAGCAGGACGCCGGGCACGTGTATGGGCCAAAGGACCTAGTATGTACCCATGAATCAGTGTCTTATGTCGTTGGATACCTACATTTCGGAAAGGCACATGGGTGAAAAACACCAAAGCATGGTTGAGGAGAAAGTAGGAAGTTCAGCAGTGAATTTAATGCAACGATCGAGTAGTGGTTCCAAGGCATTGCAACGAACATTGCATTAAGTCATTCACAGCAAATGGTTGAGTACTGGCAACACGACACTATCACATACTTGGCGTGAGTATTGTCAGTTTGCATTACAAATCGGTAGTGCATTGTTGCGTGATAGGTCCTTCGACCATCCTTAATATAGCAAAATTCTTCAATTGCTGATGCGTATTTGTGCTGGTGATTGGTGTTCTTGCTCGAGGCTCGCCAGAATAGGTATCTTGGATGAAGAATGGAAGACTCGTTGTGCCTATTGTTTGGCCAATGTACCTGAAACATTGAGTCATTTACTTTGAGAATGCACTCGATAGGCCTCGAAGAGGCTGGGTATCTTCGGCTCCATGTCGAAATTCTTTGCTAAACTACCTGCTATTCTCGGTTTTATCCATATAGTCTTCTCGGTGTAAGGCTTGTGGTGACGAATTCGTTGGAGGAAAACTCGAGTACAACAGTAGAAATGCAGGAAAAGAAAGCCTTGGATGAAGCTATTCATTTATGGTGGACGAATAGTGAGTGTTCTTATTAGGCTTGTAGTCATTCTACCTTTGGTCGCACAAGGGTTCGACAGTGGATCTTCGCAGCGCTGGTACTGGACCGGGTTGTAAGGATTTATTCTGGCAGGTCGGTTTTCAGAGGGAGTGATGGGCGTTCGTATGTCCATCACCGAAAACCTACGTCGCCTTAGCTTTGACTCTAGCGACGCCACCACCACGAGCCAACGCCCTGAAGGGTATGTGAAGCCGTTTGAATAGCCCAAAAAATGGGAACTGATAGTAGCGGTTCTACCATTTTCACTATTCTGGCGCCGGCTGAAGATACAACTTGGATTTCGCTATATCAAACAATAAAAATGGCAAATAAATGCAACTCTCACTTAGAAAATGGCAAACGACAGCATCTTGTTCTGAATCAGTAGCTCATTTTACAGTAAAAAGTTCCGTTATCATGCTCAGCCGAATCGCAGCTGCACCCAAGAAACCAATCAATTGCCAACAAGAACAGTTGATTGCAATCTCAATGGGACTAAGGGCGCTATGGCATGTTAAAAAAACTTAAGCGTAAACTACACAAATACAAGTATGTAAAAAACATTCTTGTCAAGTTTTAGATAGGAAACTACAGAATCATTCAACACTACTGCATAAGTATCACGCCTAAGAGAATGCCTGCAAGCCGCACAGTAGATATATCAGCCTTGTACGAGGACTAGAAATATCACGAATTGCTAAAGTGAATTAAAGCATCTAAAATAGTTCACAGATTCTTAAAACGCACACTAAGAAATTTAAGGAGAAGCAGAAACAGGTGGATAAGATGAAGCTCCATCATTTAGACTTTAACCGATGAGAGTCACCATTTTTGGGGTCGATATCCAGAGGTTTTATTTTACTGCATCTCCACCTAAAGAAATGGCAAACTAGGACTAAAATATGGATTTCTCTTCCATGTCAGGAACCGCCACATCCAACCGTACCAAAGAATATAAATATTGGGCTAAGTTCTAAATTAAAGGCCTTGCTAATGAGAAGAGGAAAAAACAAAACTCGATAGCAGGTATTACACATGCGCGCTCTTCACTGTGTACCCTTGGCGAAACCGAAAAGGCTCACCTTTGCAAAGAAATGACTAGAGTAAAAGGCAAAAAGGTCGTTTTGACGACTTGTTCGTACACCATTAAAAGAGAACTTACCAGCAAGAAGAGTTGCCACGTACTATATTTATATAAGACAAGCAGTGTTTTTGTGACATTGACATCCTGCATCCCTTTGTATTTGGGAACGATTTCGGCATTTGCAACGATAGGTCCAAATGGAAGACTCTCTATTTTCGTTCTCAACTTTTATCAACGTATTGTCACAAATCGAAAGCGTCCTAGTTGAAATAAAGGTCAGGTAGGTTAGGAAAGTTGAAACTTATGGATTCGTAAAAGATAACAATTACAGATAACACAACACAAAAAGGATTGTAAAGCATTGAAATGACGAACGCAATCTGAATAATAAGAATCCTTTCAGCGATTTCCAAGAAGAAAGTAAAATTTCCTTTTGCTAGTTTCGAGTCAATTGATGGCTTGTTCACTAATTCGACTGTCGCACATTAAGAATTGGGCAAAAGCCAAAAACAAAAAGGAACCATTCCCAACGTATAGAAGCCATAAAACGGCGATGGCGTAAATGCAAGTTGATAAAAAACTCTAAGATAAAAACGCAGCGCACTTGTCAAGTCAATCCTGCATAGACAAAGAATTGTACAATGGAACTTGGCATCATTGGGCAACTAAACGTGCTGAAACTGCAACCACTTATATCGATCTACAACTGTACTGGGCTCAGAATACTTACTGTTGTCAGAGCAAATTTACGTTATATCAAGACTGCTTCACTCCATTTCGAATTTAGTCGATTCGCAATAGAGAGTTGTTGTCAATGACAACAGGGGAATTGTAATGCACGAAAATGGCAAAAACCCTGATAGTAGAAATTTACCGAGCTATTTATTACAATGGATTACAAACGACAAGAACTGCTTCCGCGTGTAATTCACCACTCCTCTAATGCTTTTCGTTGTCCAATGCTCCACTTGTCAAACATTTAAAATTAACTCAGGAAAACAGTAAATACAAAACTCAATTCGTTGCATAAGAAACATAAAAAGGAACAAAGTTGAACTGCAATTTGCAATAAAGAGGTCTAACGATTCCGCGGCTTTAGAGATACTGTAATGACCGGAAGTGACAAAAATCATTCATAATTGCAATCCTTTTAGCGATTTATAACGTTAGATTAAAACTGTTTAGAAATAACTGCCTCTTTTCGTGGCAAGTCACGATTCAAGCATTGCTTTTTTTTCCAATGACAAAGTTGTCGCGCAAATAGAAACAAGGTGAGACGAAAAATATGAGAAAGGGACACCGTCCAGCCTATAAATACATATAAAGGAATATAATGTCGCTGAAAATAGTTAAAAACTTCAACAAACAGATACTATGCAATGCAGCAATTGAACTATACGTCAACCAACAGTGATCCCGTCGAATTTATCAATTTTGGGCGACGCAACTGACTCATCCTGCAATAAACTAATTCTGCCCACAGTGGTGTTGGGCACAGAAGATTTACTACTGCCAGAGCATTTTTAACGTTATGCTAAGACTGTTTCAATGTTTCGAACTATTCTAGATGTAATAAAGACGCTCACTGATTACATGCTATTACAGAAATTGCACTGCAATGAAATCAAAAAAAGTTCTCCCAAAATGCAATTTTTTAAGCAAAGAGAATTACAAAGAAGGTACAAGGCACTAAACCAGTTCAATCATGCATAGAATAACAGTGGTACAATTCAAATTGAGAACCGTTAGAAAACGAACTAGCTTGCGCAGCCATAAGTTGCATCTATCCACGAACTTGTTGTGAAAAGAATGTTTACGGTTGTCAAATAGTGGTGACTTCAATATTTTTCAGAATTGTGTACCTGTAATAAGGAAATGTAAGATTTCTGAGACATTAGAGGCATTGTAATGCATCGAAATGACCAAAAAAATCCTCCATACTAGAAATCTTCTTATCCAATTCAGACAGTTGATAAGGGCTGTCTAGATAGAGACCACTGCTTCCTTGTGCAAACAGCGATTCTACAATGATTTTTTGTTCTTTGTAATATGATAAAAATTATCAAAACGAAACTCTGCCTAAAGCACAAACCATAAAGAAGGATAGAAGGACGTAGCTTTAACGTGAACTGTTAAAAAGCAATAAGAGAAAAACACATTGAACTCTACTAGTTCAATTATGCATACGTTAACAGCAGTATTCTTCTGATTGGACATAGTTGACAACAAACTAACTTATACTGCAGTAACCAGTATAGAGCTACGACGAAGTTGGTCATGGAATACAAAGCATTGTCAAGGTACTTTGTTCTCTATATCACTGTTATTGCATGGCATTTAAGAGTTGTTGGTTCGTAATTAAGAAACATAATGATTACATGAACCTACAGGTTTTGTAACACATTCATAAGACCAAAGCTAATAAGAATGGCAATCATCTCAGTGATATGAAACAATGGATTTGAACCGATTAGAAACAACTGATTCCTCGTGCAAGTCACGAAACAACCAATGCTTCTTTGACAGCTGATTCTCTAGTCACACATTTATAATTAATAATAAATTAAAAAAGCTTACCATTATAGTTTATAAAACGCAACACAAGGAAAGTACTGTAGCCATAAATTGTACATTGGCATTAAGAAATAGTCACCAAGCACTGAGTCAATCCAATAAAGCATAGTAGGCTAACTGTACGATCGAATCCAGAATCAATGGCATCCAGGCGGGCAAAAATTGGAATAGGTTGTAACAATCAACGACGATGTGGGGCGTAAAATTTTTACAATGGTCAAACATATTTTAAGTTATATCAAGGTTGGCTCAACCTTTCAAATTTGTCGACTTGTAACAAGGAGGCTTAATAAGTAGATGCCACTACAGGGCTTTTACATGCAATCAAAGTACGAAAAAGTATGTTAAATGGCTATCCACCAAGCAAAAAGCATCACACGAACAGTACAGGGTACTGCACTAGTTCGATTGTGCATTAGCCAACAGTGGTACCATCAAAAATTTTATAATTGCAATCCTCTCCGCTGTTTACAACGATGGATCAGAACTCTGTAGGAATAACAGATTCCTTGTGTGCAACAATTCAACCAATGCATTTTGGAGCAATGCTCCGCATGCCACACATTCCGAATCAAGGACAGCATTAATTATGAAAAACTTTATTTTCTATAGTATATAATACACAAAAAGGGAGATAGACAAGTTTGACCACAAAATGTTCAGAGGCATTAAGAAAAAGATGCAATGCACTGCGTCAATTCAGTCGAGACAGATGAGTGATTGTTCGATCGAATCGAGCATCCACTGTTATCAAAACGAACCAACACAGCAACAGTTTGTATCGATCTACACGGCGTTGGGAAAAGAAGATTTACCACTGTCCAAGTACTTTTAGTGTAGGTCAATGTAGCTCCATTTTTTTAAGGATCTTCGACTTGTACTAAAGGAGACTTGTCATTAAATGGCACCACAGGTATTGTACTGCACTCAAGTAACAGAGAAAACACAAAAATGGCGATACTTTCACCAGAAAACCATTACTCAAAAGATACACGGCACTGCATCAGCTAAATTGCGAATAAACCAAGAGTGGTACCATCAAATTGAGAATCGTTGGGCAACCGAACGGGCTTTGATTGCAATAAGTTTCATTTATCCACCAGTGCTGGGCGCAGAAGATTTACCATAGTCAACTCATGGTTATTTCACTGCTATTCAGAATCCTGGGATTGTAATAAGGAGAATAAAGCTTTCGGTGACACTAGAGGCATTGTAATGCATCATAACGACCAAAATAAACCTTCATAATGGAAACTTCACAGCCAGTTCTAACCTTTGATGACAGCTGTATAGAGACCCCACTGCTTCTTCGTGTAAGCCCATTATGATATGCTTGTACTACAGCTAGAATTATAATCAAACTAAATTATAGAAACGGAAACCTGCACATATTATGAAAACAAAACGTTGGTGTAGCGTAAACGTAATTTTTTCAAGGGGACGACAAAAAAGCAACATTGAACTGTACTAGTTCAATAATGCAAAAAGTAACCACAGTATCGTCTCATTGGACACGTTAACAACAAGCTAACTTACACTACAGTAGCCATTATAGCACTACGAGTAAATTAAACACCGAATATTAAGCACTGTCCAGGCACTTTTTTAATTATATCACGGTTATTGCATGACATTTCAGAGAGGTCTACTCGAAAAAAAGAGGCTTAATTATTAAATGAAAATATAGGCTTTGGGCTATAGTCAACTGAAAAAAAACAATGATAATGGCAATCATCCCAACGATTTGCAGCAATGAGTTTGAATTGTCTAGAGTCAATTACCTCCTGGTGCTACTTACGAAACAACCAATAATACTTTGACCACTGCAACTCTAGTAACACAATTAGAGTTATAGTAAAAATAATACCTATACGTTACAAAACATAACAAAAGGAACCTGCTATCGCCGCAAATTGTTAAAAGGCATTGACAAAGAGGTACCATTCACTGAGCGAGTTTAATGAAGATGAGTAACTGAACGATCGAGGCAAGCATCAATTGGTATCTAAGCGAGTTAACACTACAACAGCTTTACCATACTAAAAAAGGGTTGGAAACGCAAACTTTACCATAGTCAATATAAATAAAACATTAATGTAACTTCATCGTCCCGATGTAGTCGAGCAGTACTAAAGAGGTCTAACAAAAACAAGCCACAACAGTAATTGTACTGAAATAAAAAGTAAGCAAAAACAAGAGTAACAGCAATTAGTTTAAGAAAAAAAGCATCACGTAAGAAAATAAGGCGTTGCGATAGTCTATTCATGCATAGAGCAACTGTGGTACCATCAAGTTAAGGACGGATTACAAAATTAAAATGGCCTACAAAGTTAGAGTAGTGACTACAAAAAAATTGGAACTCGAACACTTAGTACACTAATAATGATTTTTACGGCACCATCAAATTGATGCATTTGGAAGATGGGTAAGAAACTAAGAGGTTTACAGAGTTATTATGTTTCTTAACTTTTCTTATTTTTTATAGTTTTTTTTAGGTTTTCTTAGGTTTATTAGGTTTTCTTAGGGTTTATTAGGGTTTATTTAGGGTTTATTAGGGTTTATTAGGGTTTATTAGGGTTTATTAGGGTTTATTTAGGGTTTATTAGGGTTTATTTAGGGTTTATTAGGGTTTATTAGGGTTTATTTAGGGTTTATTAGGGTTTATTAGGGTTTATTTAGGGTTTATTAGGGTTTATTAGGGTTTATTAGGGTTTATTTAGGGTTTATTAGGGTTTATTAGGGTTTATTAGGGTTTATTAGGGTTTATTAGGGTTTATTAGGGTTTATTAGGGTTTATTAGGGTTTATTAGGGTTTATTAGGGTTTATTAGGGTTTATTTAGGGTTTATTAGGGTTTATTAGGGTTTATTAGGGTTTATTAGGGTT